>VZTE01004149.1:503180-675322 GCA_013397775.1 Eulacestoma nigropectus
TGCCGCCGGGCCGGGCCGGGTGGGCGCCGCGGGGGCTGCGCGGGGCCCGCGGGTCCCTGCGTGGGCAGGGCCGGCGCGGCGCTCGCTGGCCGTGCGCTCCCTCCCATCCCGGTGTTGTAATCCCGGGCCCGGTGCCGAGCGGCCCCAGCCGGAGCGAGCGGCAGCGCCCGTCGTCGTGGGAAGGGTACGAGGCATAAGGTGCTTCGCCTTCCTTTTGTGCGAGCCTTGAACAAAGCTGGAGGCCGGCTTTCCAAATCGGTTTTTGCTGTTCAGCGACGTCGAACAAAAAAAGTCTGAAGAAATAATAACCCCAAATAATCGCTACCTTAGTAGTGAAAGATTGTGCTGTTGAAGACCGATTATGTACGCGGTTTTCATAAGTGATTACAAAATCTATTGAACAGGGTTCAAAAGCATAAATGGCTTTTTACCACCTTTCAGTCAACCACCCTCTGATGTTGTTTTGGTAAAATTAAGAGTGAATTCAGCAGGAGGGAATGGTCGTAAGTTGTGGAATTTCCTTTCAGCAGTTGCCTGTTACTTTGTGTCGAGTTGTATGACGCTTTTTCCCAGTGCAAATTGATTGCCCTCCGAATTTACATGTTTCTCTGCTTAGAGGTAATTATCTCTGAGTTCTTTTATCAAGTTAACACGCTAGGGATTGTTCAGGCCTGTTACCTGCAGAGAAAGAGAAGCTGCTTTTGTAGAGGAAGAAGACTCTCCTGAACTGAAAGGCTTGTTTGATTTGTAGTAGAACCTAGTCCTGGAATAAAAAAGTTAACATAAGAGCAAGTTATAGTCAGATAATTTAACCAGTCTATAGCTAGAAATACTCCACATTGTGGCATTTGTAGCAGCCTCCATAAAACTCTTGCTGACAATGTATTTGTCTTTTGGTCTTGTACTTTTGTTCTTTTGTAGATTTTTTGTAGATTATGCACCACGTTTCGTTTGGGGATGCGTGTATGGGGCTGTGTATTTTGTGCATATTTATATACACACACATACAACCTGGTAGGCTTTGAGATCTGGTTTGAAATTTTGTGAAGAATCTTCTTATGCACCTGCAAGGTTCAGCTGCCAGCCCTTAGTATGTCCCACTGGCTGATCTCTTCGAGGGACAGACAGTACATGTGGCTGGATCTGAATGACTTTCTTCCCTTAATTGTGAAGTAATTTAGTTTTGAAAGGGACCTCTGGATGTTATCTGTTTGAGCCTTTGTTCAAGTTAGAGTAGAAAGCTCTTGGTATACTGCAAGCCTGAAATAGCATGTTACTTGGAATTCACTGATCAAGTACATCTTTACTGAAACAGTATGTAGCTAGAGCACAGACGTTCCTAAAGCCAGTGTGTGGGACCCCAAATCCTCATGTTTTGGATGCTGCAAGATCCTCACAGTGAAAATTGTGTGGTTTGTTATGCAAATTAAAAATACTGAATATGGTGGAGTGTGTAAATCATATGTGAGCTTTTTCTGGATACCAGGTCTGACATACAGAGCTGCAGTAACTTCTTTGGTAAATTGCTGAAAAACACAGATGAATGAAAGAGACCAATCAGCATGTGGCAGAGAAACTGTTACAAATGTTTGTTTGTCCTTGCTTATATCAAGCATCAGTTGAAGATCTGTCCTTTCTGTCTGGATACCTGGGAAAGCATCAGATATTTCTTGGTTCCTCAGTAAAAAGAGGGCATATTTTCCGTGCTTGGGATTTCTTCACTTATCTTACTGTCATCTGTAAATACATGACAGAAGGAACTCAGTAATTGGAAAGTATATCATGTCAGAGTCATATGTGGGTACAGATGGAGTACTTGGAGCCTTCTTTCCTTTGCTAATATTCCCAAAATGCAGGACTTGGGGGCAGGCACGGAATGTGCCTGACAAGAAAGTTTTCCTTTCACTGCTGCTGGTTTAGTGGTTCCACTTTTTCTTTTTTTGGACAAGATCTGCAGAAGCTTCTGCAGTTCTCCCACCACAGTTGTGCTGATGGTCCACAGTTGCAGTGGTCTTTTCTGTGCCTTCCAGGATGGTTAGTGCTCTAAAGGGAAAACAGGATTTCTTTCTGCCTCGTATTCTTGCAGTCTTTTAAAAGTTGCTGTGAAATCTGTCGAGGGTTCACTTATCTCTGGTGGCAAGTAGTTACTCTTTAAAATGTTTAAAACTGACAATGAATGTAAAACTTGACCTGCTATATTGTGTCCTTTAAGAATAATATGGAGACTATACTAGGTGATCCTTGGAACTGGGTAAAAAGTTGAAACAGGCACCTTATTTTTCTTCTTTGTACAGAAAACATAGTTTTAGCAATCTCAGTGCTCTTATTGAGAAGATCTATGGAATAGCTGTTTTGTGAGGGATTCAGTCCAGAAACATCTGCATAGTACATTGTATTTGGGGTGTGTAAATCTCAAGAGGTTTAGTTTGATGAAACAAATAGCTGGCCCACCATTGACCAGGAAATCAGGGGACAAGCTGCCAACTTGCCAGGATGGGTTTTGTTGTGAATTGTCTTCCCAGCACTTTCCTGGGTATATTTACAGAGCATATTAGGTGTATTTCATGTCCATTTGCCCCCCAAGCAAAACAAAGCAATTATGCTACTAGACTGCAATATATATTCAATATATATTTTGAAATTCACTGTAGCAGGTTTGACATATTGAGAAGACCAAGAACTTGGTAGTGCACAACCCATGCGTAGGTTTCTTCTTATGACCCTGTTGTTGCAGCTGTACACAAATGGTGTGAGAAATAAGGTCATTCTCTTTCAGATTTATAATCCAGAGAGGTTTTTTCTTGCCATTTTTCTAAATAGTGTCTTGTAGTTGCCATCCTGTTTCATTGGAATTCTGTGCGTTACAGTTAGGTTTAGTACTGTTTAATGATGGTCTGGTTAGCAAAATTCAAAACAAGTGTTAGGGTAGGAAAATAAACTCTGGTTCATGATTGTGATAATATTCATAGGTTGTATAAGCAGGAGGAGAGGAGAAGCCACAGCAAAGCCTTCTTGAAGGTCAGGTGTGTCACCATCTCTGAGCTTCTGCAGTGACACCTGTAGTTACAGTGAAGGTGATTGTCCTGATGGAGCTGTGTCCCTGCCATCACCGCCGTGTCACTGGTGACTCTTCACTGGGGAGGGGCAAGTGCTCTGAGTACCATGAAGGTGTGAACTTCAAATGTTTTAAAAGATTTTGATTAGACAAAAGTCTGTGTAGTAACACTTCACAGGATGTGTACCTGCAGCGTGCAGCTAAATGCTCTCATGCTCATTTTTTCCCCAAAATAGGATTCCCCAAAATACAGAGGAAAATGTAGTGCATTTAAATGTAATTCGACTATGTGATGAGTTGCTGTGCATTAAGAGGGGAAAAAACCAGTATTATTAACTCAGCTCTGCAGTATTATAGCTTAATTTGCATCATATATTATAACAGCAGCAATGCTTTTTACAAAAATTTGATATCCCTCAAGGTTTTGCAGTGTGGTTTCAGTCAACTTTATTAGCATATAAAATGTGGAAGCAACTAGCAATTCTTTGTGTCTATATTCCCTCAGTTCACCATCTTAAGGAGAAAACTGTCAGTCTTGCCATGCTTTAGTTGATAAAGTACAAGCAGATGTAGCAGGGATAAGTTAGAGAAATATCAAAGTCTCAGAAGATATGTACCAGGATATAGATCTGGTTTGTGGAAGCGATTTCCTTTTCACTGCTGCAGCTGTTGAAATGATTTAAATTTGCTTTTCTTTTCTTGTTTAAAAAAAAAAAAAATCCCACCTAGAACCGTTCATAGGCCTTTACACTTCCTCTGTGAGAGCCTGATCCCAAACTTGACTGGAAATCAGTGGGCAGAGCTCAAATGACTTTGGAGGACTGAAGTCATCAGAGATTTCACTTATGCAGAGAATCAATACTCTGCTCATGAGATTTGTGCAAATGAGTACATTGTGTGCTCAGAGTCAGAATGTCAGGGATATGGGAGTGGTGAATAAGCTCAGATAAAATTTTCTAAATTAATCATTCTTTTTCCTATCCTGCATTCAGTTGGAAATTCACAGTGCAGTGGGCAGGCAGAGGAACTGTTCCAAGTGGTTTTGCAGGGGTACAGAGGGCTTGAAAAGGAAGCATAAACAGAAGGGTTGGGAGGAATTGTTCAGCAGGAATAAAATACTGGATACTGAAAATAGGAAAAATGTATCCTCCCCTTGTCCTTTTATATTTGGGAATGAAAGAACTTGGGGAGTAGTATGAGAACAAGAGGGATTTATCAGAAGAAAACAGTGAACCTCAGGGACTGGAATTGTGAGTGAGGAGACCACAGAGCTGGGTGAAATGTGCTCTTCCTGGCTGCGTGTCCTTCTTTGGGGAAGAGAAATCCATCTTTAACAGAATGCTTTGGAGAAGATTTTAGAAACCCTCCTGTTTCCCTCTCAGTGCTGTGCGAGGAGCAGGCCTTGCAGTTGTCAGGCACTGGTTTGGACAACTGAGAGTTAATTACAATACAGGACTGGGACAGGGCACAGAAATGAACTGCCAGCTAATGAGGTGCAGCCCTTCTTCTCACTCCATGTTTTGGGCACTGAATCTATCTTCTGTTGAGGTTATTGAAGGGATTTTAGCAGTAATGAAAAATCCAGGAGTGGTACCAAGTGTTAAGCAGAAATGTCCCTTATGATAGAAGATATGGGAAGTTTCACTTTAAAGGGTTTTTTTTTAAACTTGGTTTTGAATGTCTCCTCTCTTGGAGACAAAGCAAACAATAAATCCCACAGAATAAAAATGTGGGGTTTTTGTTTTGAAGTATAGATGTATATGCCATTCGTTAGGATTGAAGACTGTGCCCTTCCCCACCCAGGCAAATTATTATTCTGAGCCTAAAATTAAATGCAAAACTGGATAGGTTTTATGGCCAATCTGTCACATTTGCTGAGTTGAATCAGTGGTCATACCAGGGATAATTCATCTTTAAAACTTGCAGTGTGGACTGAAGTTTAAGACAGACAATATTCTATGCCCTAGTCCTTACTTGGTTTAGATGAATGGAAATTTTTCTGAACAGTGCGATCTCGAGCTATATTTTTAAAATATTTTACTACCTTTGCATTAATAGATTTTTACTGAATTGATTTGACAACCACTGATACTGGTTTACACTAATCTTTATATGTTTTATAAAGCTCTTTTAGTACATGGTGACTTAAATTTTTTTTACGCTTACAACTATAATTAATTGTAACTCTAAAAAGAATCAAAACCTGGAGTGTTTTTTTACTCAGAAGTTTGTGGCAGAGGGCTCTGGCAAAGTGTAGAAACATTCCCATATAGCTGATATCCTTCAGTTTCCTGCTCTTGAAATTTCATGGAAGGAATGCAGTTAGAGACTCGCCAATTTGAGTTAGACCAGGAACTGCAAAATCAAACCCGACCCAGACAGGACAGTTTTTATTCAAACCCAAGCCTCTGTTGAACTGTCTGTTTTTGTTCTGCCCCTGGCCCTGTTTTACTCCCCCACCTCTCTTTAAATTCACAAGTTTTTAAATGTAGAGATGTTTCTAATTTAGAAAATTATTTTGGTGTAATGAACTAAAACAGAGAAGAGTGGACTAAGCTGAGGGAGGTCAAAAACCAGATGGAAACAGAAAATCTGAAAACATGGAGTAAAGAAAAAAATCCCCCTTGAAATAATGGAATCTAAATGCTGAAATTATACATCTGCTCAGCAGCTGTGCATTCCTTAGCCAGAGGTTCTGTTGCAGAAATGGCATTACTCAAGTTTTTCTCAAAGCTTCAAATGCTGTTGTGTAATATTTACATCTCTCTAATACTGTCAGTAATAGTCTTAGGTGCCTGGAGAACAGAGGTGGAGGGAAGAGCTGATGTAAGAATTTCCTTCTTTGTCCTTAAGCATCTGTAGCATGTGTAGTTGTTTGCTGCAATGAAATTCTGTGATTTTCTTGCTTGGTTGTTCTTCATAAAAATATTTTAATTTCCACTGACTTAATTTCAGAGGAGAAGTTGGTTACAGGAAAAATAACCAACTAAAACTATATGAAAGGAGGGTGCACTCGTGAGAAAAGAATGTTGCAAATGCCTCGAGTGTTTTGCTCCCAACAATGGCCAGCAGTCTTGCTCCAGAGGAACACATAAGACAGTCCTAGCAGACAACCGTGGAATTACACCACTCTGTGGAAGCTTCTTCCTACATCCCAGTAACCAGGAGCTAGCTGAGACTGTAAGGCACATTAAATCCATTTCAGTATATATCCATAGCACATGAAGCAATTTTAGTTAGAAAAGCTCTCTCTAAGCTACTAAGCAGGTTATAAAAATGTGTAATTTTACATTTTCTTTTGTGTTTTTTTCTTTGTACTTTTTGACAATATTGATGTTCATCAGAGTTACCTGTTAGTACTGAAATTTACCCATGGTAGAGCTGGTCTTTGAGAAAGCATTGGTTTGAGTGCTGATGTAAAGGGTGATTTACTTAATGTAAGATCCTAAGATGTTTTTTTGCTTTGTACAAAGACAACAACCCAGGGGACTCTTGCTTCAGAGAATTTTTACCAAAATTTAAAAGTTTGAGGTTATGTAAGAGAAATGTCAGAGTTTCCAGCGATTTTGAGTCTTGATTTCAAACTGTTTCTGCTTTTGGAAGAAGTAATTGTTTACTGGAAGATATTTTTTACTGTGTGTACTTGGAACAACTGAAGGTAAACTAAATCTCATTCAGGTTATCTCCACTGAGAAGAGAAGCTGTGAGTGTGCTGTAAATACAGATCCTGGGGTGTCCTGAGCATCTGAAAGAGCAGGAAGGGGGCTTTGAGTTCAGGTAACAGGGAGTGAGCAGAGGAGCAGTATCATGGTGAGAAAGGCTTGCTGGGTTTGAGTCCTGGAGAGGAGCCCAGAGCTCTCTTCTAACAGGGTTTCTTACCTGGGACAGGAGTGGCAGAACTCTTCATCTCCTTGCTCTGTATATAACTGCAAAGCACCTCTTCCCATATCTACCCATCTGTACGTTATTACTCCACTGTCATTGTAGATTTTTCTCTCTGGCATCTGTAACTTTGCCATAGTGTGAAATGAGGTTTCAGGCTATTAAAGTGTAACCAGTATGAAGCTTCTAAAACTTAACCTAAGTTGATTATTTTATTTGGATTTCACTGCTTTCCATATGTTGTGGAAAAGACTGGGCACAAACAGGAGAAATTGGAGGTCTGTGTGCAGTTGCATCTTGTTTTGATCAGAGATGAGGTGGGACAGCTGACATGGCTGGAGTGCTGCAAGGGCTGGTTATGGGCTCTCCAGGAAGGACAGGCTGAGATGGTGAGGGATGCACGGTGTCGTGGGGATTTTTGTTGTGAGAGTGCCGTGGGGATTCCTGAAGCTCTTCCTTTTGGGTGAATGAGGAGTCAGTTGAGAGCTGCGGGTCAGGCCTAGCAGCAGGTCAGCATGGGTCATGTTGGTAGGTGTCTGCAGGAGCCTCTCAGTGAATGAGTGGGGAGCGGTGGATATTGTTTACCTTGAATTCCTTAGGGTAGTGGCAGTGTCGCTTGTAACATCCTCATCAACAACGTGATGGAAGTACAGACTGGACAAATGGACGATGAGACAGACTGAAAACTGGATGAGCTACCAGGTTCAAAAAGTTGTGATGAGCAGCACGAAGTCCAGCTGGGGACCAATCACTAGCAGTGTGACCCAGGGGTCGAGCTGGATTTCCAGTACAGTGCAACCAAATGAACATTCGTGGATGATGGGACAGAGCACAGCCTCAGAAGTTTGTAGGCACTACAGAACTGGGAGGAGTGTTTGGTGGGCCAGGTGGCTGTACAGCCCCTCACAGGGACCTGGGTGGACTGAAGAAGTGAGCAGAGAGGAACCTCATGAAGCTCCACAAAGGGAAGTGCAAAGCCCTGCACCTGGGGAAGTGCCTCCTGGGCTGTCCAAGGGTGAGTGTTGTGGGCAGGCTCGGAGAGGTGATGATGCCCTTCAGCTCAGCACTGGTGAGATACATCTGGAAGGCCCTGGCTGGTTCTGGGCTCCCAGGAAGAACTGGGCAGGTACCCCTGTGGCAGAGAGGTGGTAACAGCCTCACTGGAAGCAAGTGATGAGGGCTGTTTTATTCTGTGTATTTGGAAATAGTGTGGATGGAAAAGTGGATGGTGAGGTGGTGAAACCTGTAGCTGATACAGGTACTGTAAACTGGCTTGAGCAGTATTGAATGCCTAGATGATAAAACACTGGATGAGGTAGAGTAAGTGCAATGTAATTTAATTTGAACAGAGGAAAAACAGTAATAGGCTCTAAATGAGGTATTAACACTTGGGGAGATCTTTGTTTTGAAGCTCCTACTTCAGATTGAACCTATCCGTGGTACCTTATGAGGAGTAAGAGGAGAGGAGGGCCAGCACTTCCCTTCTTAAAATCAGCACAGTCTTAAATGTATTGAAGCCAATTTTGAAGCAGCATTCTATACAGTAAGTTTCTTAAAAATATGATTATACAGCTGTACACATTCATTATATATGGACGTGCAGGTTATGTTCTTCTGGTAACACAATTTCAACAGTCCCATTAAAATGAAAAGGTAGGTTTTTTTGTTCTGATTTGATTTTTCCTTCTTCCAGCAGTACAAACAGGACGCAGTACTAAACAGACCTGGGCCTCTTCAGTTAGGGAAAGAGAAACAGTGGAGAGAGAGAGATGGTGATGGTAATCTATCAAACCTTAAATGAAATTAAGGAACTGTTGAATAGTGTTTCACCACTATTTTCTTTACTCCACGGTGTAAGGGAATGGCAGGTTTACAAGGACGATAAAATGGGGCGTTTCTTTCCTTTCTCACAGCAGATATTTCGGTTGAAAAGGTGCTGCCAGAATACGTGGCTGGGGATGAAAGTGCTGTGCAGATTTGCAGTCACACGGATTTGTTGACGGGTGTGTGCACGGATGGCAATAGCGCAGTCACTTGGGCCTGCTTGTAGGTCAGGAACTCCATGGGTTTCTGGATGAAGCAAGGGAGGACTCTGTTCTCCCTTCATTCCCGACCGGTCTGATAGCAGGCGGTGTCACAGGCAGAATGCTGGGCTAGACATCTGCCACAGAGCAGGCGGCGAATTCGGAGGCCTTTTATCACACCCACACGCAGTCAGGCACGTCAGCTCCTCTGCTGTTGCACTTAGTAGTGTCTGTAACGCCTACAGCTTTTTTTAATGTTGCACTGGCACCCATCTGCCTTCGTTGACACATTTGTTAGGTTTGCTTTAACGAAACTGCCATCCAACGTGAAGTAACTTGTTTTTTTATATCTGCCTTATCTTAAACATTTTCTGTTCAGGTACTTTATTTTGCTAAGTGTGGAAAGATTGATACTATAATTTCCTAAGGACTGGAGCATTGTAGCCAGGTAGACTTCCATTGATGTCTGCTGGATGAATAATTAACTGCCAGATGGAGAGGGCAGTTCTGTGCTGCAGATAAGCAGCCGGGTGCACTCGAAGGGCCAGTTCTACTCCTTGTTCACGCCACCCTGGTGCGTCCTTCCCTCTTCCTTTGCAGCAGCACTGGCTGGCATTGCTCTGATGCTGTAGGAATCTAAACTGGCTGAGTGCCCATTACCCTTCTTTGCCTTATTTTTAAAAATTTTTTTCACTAGGCTTCACTTCTTGCCAGCCTAGCTGCGGCGGCAGACCAAGTGTCACCACTGGCGTAGAGAACAAGAGTGTCTCTTCCAGGCTCAGTTGAGTTGTAGTGTATTGTGCTTGTGGGTAAGGCTGCTGTTTGGGAATGTTACCCAGTTTGGAGTGCCCTTTTTTTTTTTTTTCTTTTTAATTAATGTTGGTGATCCCGTGTAACTTCTTAGTGTATGCTGACTATATGCCTGCTCCACAAAGCAAAAATGGGTTGGTCAGAATCTTTACTTTCCCACCCCCACATTCCTCTTCATTCTTTCGCAGTTGAGTCCTTTGTTTTATAGTTCTGTTAAATTTTTCTGTCTCTGATGTAGTCTGCAAAATTTTGGAGTTTGGCAAATTCCTGATACCTGAAACTTCAAAGACAAGCTTCATGTATCAGCAGGCTTGAAGGTTAGATGTCTAGTCAGATTATGGAGTGGATGTCACACTGTTTCTGTTTCAAAGGTCTTGAGCTGTGTTAATGTCCCCAGAGATGAAGGATGTTACCATCAGAACTGTTCAGTAAAGTTGTTCTGCCTGATAAGAGCGGGGTCAATGTGCACATACTGTCCAGCCAGTAAGATGTTGTTTGGCACCAGAGGATGTGGGAGGCAAGGGAGAGACAACTGTGGTTAAAACAATCTGCATGTGAGTGGGGAAATGGATCTATTGCTAAGGGACAGGGAGAGTGAAATCATACAGGATATATAGTGAGCTGGAGCAATTACACTGGGAAAAGATATAGACCAAAATAGAACAAACCTGTAGAAAACCAGGCCTTCCTATGTCTGTTGCTCATAATGCAATTTGTTTGATGTATGATGACTTCTTTTTTTCCCCTGAATGAAGAGAAAAATTTGAGATGAAAGAATCACTTGAGTTTCAAGAAATAGGAATACCACAGGTGTGTGTTTGGCATCACTGCCAGGGCAGAAGAAATCAATTCAGCCAAGTTTTTTCTTCTGTTCTTCTCATTAACCTAGGCTTTATTAGAACAGAGAGAAAGCACAATAAAATCTTAATATAGCAGGCTCAGATATAACAACAGGTGTGCTATTCCCAAATGCAAGGATTTTTACAGAGTTAGTCAAAAGGAGCACGAAGTGACAGAGCATTTAGAAAGTGAAATGTGGGTGCTGTTTTCTGTATTAGGCTAAGCTTGCTCATGGCTATGACTGGGGAAGTATATTTGAGAATTAAATACAGTCTCTAAAAATGTATTATTTCAAAGAACTGTTGTAGTTGAAGCAGAAGGTTAGCTTTTTGACGATGAACATAATGGAATTAAATGCCACTGTAACAGTGCAGTTGGTATGAGAGAATAATCTAAAAATACAGTGTTGAAATGTCTGACAAGCTCATAGGAGTACTGATGCAGCCACATGTTTTTATATTAGTGTGTCTGCAGTCCACACTCTTCCACCTATGGAACCATTACACTGTAATAAAAACCAGATTCTGCTTAAACTGCTTGTTGCAAATTCACTTGCTTTTTGAAAATGCTGGATTTGACAAATGATATTCTTCTGCACTGAGTTTTCTCTTCAGCAGGAAGTAGTATCATCCAGAATTTGTGCTTTTGGAAGGTGTACTAGGAAGTATTTCAGTCTCATGCAAAGAAATTTGCCAACACTGTTGGGTTTTTAATTTTAATTTAGAATCCACATTTCTAAAAGTATACTTTAAAAATAACTTAATTTAAACCATTAATTTGGATGCATCTTTCAGAAGATTCTCTCCTCCTGGAAGCAGTGACTGGCACAGCTTCCTTTGGCCAGGCACACAGCATCCAGTTACAGCTCAGTGGGACTGCTTGTCCATGGTATGTTAGAGATCGGTGAATAAAGTGGCACTTGCTAGAGCAGTTAGTAATGTTCACAGGCACATTTCTCACAGGAAATCAAGTACACACAAAAGGACATTTTGTTCAGAATGACACCTGTCAGCCTCTGTGTTACTCACGCACCCAAGAGAAGTACAAAAAGAAGTTAAAGGACGTTTTCCATTTCCAAAGTGCTTTCTAACAGTACTTTCTGTAATCTGTTTTGTGTCTCTTCTTCATCAGCATTTCGCCATGTATGTATGTTTCTGTGATGTGTGGTCTGTAGTTTTCAAAGAAGTTTGTGACTGTGGAAATAATAAAACTTATAAGCAGGTGTATTTCTTGACACTGCTTTTCATTTGTTAAAATTCATTTGCAATGACAGTGTGAGTTTGGATTTTTGCTTAGTTTTGTTTTGTTGTTTTTTTTCTTGGTTCCGTCTCCCTCACACAGTGACTGCTTCTAATTTTTACTGGCATGAAACTTGTGCTGAAGTACTTAAAGGTATTTGTGAATGTCCTTGTAAAACACTGCAGTGGTGTTTTCTATCTCCTCTTCTGGAAAACAGAATCCTTGGTAAAATATGTATACATCTTGTTATTTTTAGCACAGTGGGTTTAACCCCTGCTGAAACCTTTAGGATTACTTTGTAGTTTTAGGACTGGCTTAATTTTCTTTAAGTTGTTGTGTGAAATATCTCAATAATAGGTCTTGAGACAAAAACACGACCTGTGGGAGTGACGGGGAAAGTTTATGTTAAAAAAAGACACAACAAAGTAAAACTACAGGGAGGATGCTAAGGGTGGAACTGTTATATTGGCCTTCTGAAAGAGAATCAACACTAATAACTTCTTGCAGGGCATTTAATAGCTGACAGGTAATCATGTTATGGTGTTTTGAGCTGTAGTTCTAATGTGTAAACATACTTGCTCTTCCACTGCTAACCGACAATTTGAATAAATTTTATTCCAATGAGTAAGCATTATTAAATATATTTTCAAAGAAAAATAGCTGTTTGTTTGTTATATGTATGACATTTTCTGTTACCTTAGGTTAATAGAGAAATTCTGGATAAAATAGAAAATACTCCTAATTTTGATTATCTGATAGAAATTACAAATTGGAAATAAAATTCTGTAGAACGCTAACAGATAGGAGAGGTTCCTTTGGGGAAAAATTTAAAAGTCTGAATTTTATGCAACCTGAGAGACAAAATGCTATCATGTATGGTACACAGAAGCAAAATGAGTGTATTCTGCCATCTGTCAAATGAGTTCTTGCAAATATAAGTATTTGCAGTAAACAAAAAAATTATTTAAAGTGCTCATATTCTGTAACAGAGGCACCTAAGTGGGGTTTTTGTTCTCATACATAACAAACAAAAAAAGAATCGATCCTGTGCTTACTTTGCCTAGAATTATAGCGGTAGCCAGTTGTTACTGCTTCTGATCCTTGACCTGCAATAGCATTTATTGATAGTGGGGATTTTTTTATAAGTGTATTAGTATATTGATAAGGGTGATTATTTTCATCATCCTGCCTATGTTTGTTTGTTTGTTTTTTTCAGATGTAAAGTCTTTTGGAAGCTCCCATCAGTGGTATTTGACATTCCTCACTAGATTCTAGGGTTTTACCATGAAGACAGTGATTTAGTTCAACATCTCTTAGCATTTTGAATTCTTTCCTATTTTGTAGTTGTGAACTGATAGAAGGGAAACTGTGGGAGTGAAAGAATCCTGTGTAAAGGTCATTGAGCTCTGAATTTGTGGTTTTGACTTAAGATCCAGGCCTAAAACTTTGTAACAGCAAAGAGTTTCTGGCAGCCTGTTGCTGGTGAGATACTTTTTTACATGAACAGAGGGATTCTACCTATCCAGTGCACAGTGGCCAAAGATCTCTTCGTGGTAGAGTTGCAGAATTACCATCCTTAGCAGTGTTCTGCAGTGTCAGATTTAGTTAAGCCAAGGAAAGTACAAAGCACCTCCTATGGCAGTCATACCAGAGAGAGTCAGTGTGAGCTCCTGGTTGCACCCTCCTGAGGTACCTGGAGGGCTTTTTTCTCAGTTCCTGATAGAACAACATTTGGTAGTGTGCTTAATGACTAAAATCACTATTGCTAGAAAAATGTTTTTCAGGTTATTCTCTTTCTCTTCTTACATGTGCTGTCACTGAAATGATTATTTTTTCCAAGTCTCTGCTATCTGGTAGCATAATGGCATCTTAGTAATTTCAGTATGTTCAGAATGGTAAAATTCTTGTCCGTTTTGTTTACAGCAAAATACTTATTCCACATTGCAACAGCCTTTTTTTATGATACAAAACTACTCACTTTTAGAGAGGATAGATGGAGACAGTTTATCTAGATGTAAGATCATCTCACACTTCCTTTGAGGGGTAACTTACTAATTTCTGTGCTTGTACGTAATTGACCTGAAACTTAAGACATTGTAGCGTTGTTGTATCCTAAATAAACTGTGTGCCTATAGTTTGAAAAGTTAAGTGAATTCATAACAAAATCGTCCCTTTCTTTTGAAAAAGGGACAATTGACATCATTCTAGAAATCTATCTCATTGGCTCTACAGGAATGCTTTGGTTTTGAGATGCGAGGCCTTTGCAATGGACGAGCTGTTCTTACCAGTTCCTTGCTTCTGAGCAGGACGGGTTCGTGTCTAAGGGGAGCGCACTGCGGGTGAGTTTTGAGTCAGGGCGGAGGTGGCCCGCAGCAGAGACCTGCGTGGCAGGGCAGCGGTGCTTCCCGGAGCCGGGCGCTGGTTCCCGTTAGCTGCCGGAGCGAGGGCACGCGGCCGGGCACGCGGCGCTCCGTGTCCGCGGGGCAACGCCGGACACCGAGAAAAGGCTTCTGCCTATTTCAGGAGAGGCTGGCGCAGCCCGGTTCCTGGGGAGGCCGTGCCGGGATGCCATTTTGAGGTTAGATGTGTGCGAGCGCGGCGGTGCGGGAGGAGGGGCGGCGCGGCTCGGGTTACGGGCTCCGCATTCCAGCGCCGCCGCCGCGCCCGCGCCGGGAGGGGCTCGCCCGGGGGCCCTCACAGGCGGGGCGGGCTCCGCCGGGCCCGGGCTCTCTCACTGCGGCAGCTTTTCGGGGCTTTGCCTTGGCTCCGAGTAAGCGTAAGAACTTACTAGGAAAGAACTTGGTTTTGAACTATTTTTAGAGATCAGAAATCCTCGTGGCGCTGTTAAATTTTGCTTAGCTGTAGCAGTGGTTATAAGGACTTTCGGGAAGCAGACTATTGTGCTTCACATATTTCCTTGAGAGCTAAAAGGTTCATTATCTGATGCGTTTATTGCTTTCTCATTTTTCAAGCTGTTACCTGTATTTACAGTATTATGTAAATTCTAGGTAAATATTCGCTTTTTTTCGTGGAGATGCAGATTTTTGTATTTTGCTTGTTTCCCCTTCTCTTCCCATGGATACAAAATAGCGATTTGAAGTAATGTGTTTTAAAGATCGTGTAATTTCCATTTCGTGTTTGCACTGCAGCAGTGCCCAGTTGTTCCTTGGCAGAACAATGGTTGGGTACTTAGTGCACACTTCTTAAAGCTTTCACCATTAAAAAAAAAAACAATCTGCAGGAGAATATCATTAAGGTTTTTTTATAATAGAACTGTTTTATAATTGTATAATAGAACTGTTTGTATTTAGAGTTGACTTCGGAACACAATGTTTTGTGGAATATTTATTGTAGTTGTTACAGCAACATCAGCCAGTACCTGCTGTTCCTGTGGGGTCATGAGCATGTCTTCTGTACTTCTTTGGGGCTGCATAAATCTTTCAGGTAAAAGAAACTAAGGAGAAAATCTCAGTTTGAAACTCTGAGCATGTTCTGTTGTGCTGTTTAGGGTGTTGTGTTCTTCCTCCTGCTTTTAATTCAGGTTGTAAATCATTTTGCCAATCAGGTGTCCATAACTGTTGAATTTTTTTCCTCTACCTTCAGTATATTATCACAAACATGAGATAAATAACTACTTCAGATCTAGTTCAAGAGCTAAATACGGCTTTGTTCATGGGAACGCTCAGCAAGGGCATGAGATACCACATTCATCAGAGCTTAAATTATGAATACTGTGTATCAAATGCTGTGAAATGTACAAAGCAAATCAGCTGCAAAAATATCTTCTCTGGCAACTGGATAGAGCAGTATTATTTGTAAAATAACTTGAAGCTTTTAGATCACGGGATTTTTCTTCATGGCATGTAATCTCTGTAGCTAAAGAAGTAAAATGATCCTAGTTGTGGTTTGCAGTGCAGCTCTCTTGTCAAAGGAATTCCTTTTATTCCCCTCCCTCCTCCCACAAATAAAAGCCATCACACGCTGAAATGGGGAGTCCTCTGCAGTTGTTTTAGTTAGAATGAAACACTCGAGGAGAGTATCTTGTTCTGATGAAAATTCTTTCTGAGAGTTGCTGCTGCTGCATCTCTGAGCTCCCCAAAACTGAAGGGATCCAACTGATTCTTTCTGTTTCACTGCAGGGAGTCTTTTGTGTCTCTGCCAGCAGAAGTGTCTCTGGTACAGGTTGGAGAATTTTTCTTCACCTCAGCCTGAACATGTGAAATCTAGTCCTGTCTGGTTAAAATCTGTACATAAACTTATGGGCAAGACTGACTTTACCCTAAAATCAATAAAATATGGTGATAATAGCAAAAATGAAACACTAACATTGAATCTCATTTTCTTATTAAGACTATATATATTAAAAATAAATTACCTGATCACCTCATGTACTCTTTAGACAAATTCTTCTCAGTGTTTTCTCAACTTACTGCTCCTTGTGCTATAATTTAAAATGTGTGTTGTTGGTTTAAAAAAAAAAGTTGATTCACACAAAGCAATATGCAGTGGATGCAGCTGCTGTTGTGAATATATAAAGGTAATTGATGTAGAAAACCACCACACTATTTGTTTCTCTTCCAGTCTGTACCTCTGTAATGGGTTTCAGTGCAGCTCAAATCGTTTCATCATTTTCATACTGAGATCAGTGCGTATATTGACTAGAAATGAGGAAAGAACTATAAATGCACATGTAATGTATTTTACTTAGGTACTTCTGCCAGTTCAGAAACTGCCAGTAGGCTGTGATGGTGAAGCCCCTGTGCTGAGATCCAGGGCAAATTAATAAATGCACAGCTCTGGGTAGAAGTTTATCATCAACACTCAATTTCTTGCCTTAGCTGAAAAAGAGCACAGCTGCTGGAGTCACTGTAAGTTAGCAACACACGTATCTGAGTTACGCTGCTTCCGCCCACACATGCTTACCTTGCAGAATGTTTGCATAGATCTTCATAGAAACACTTCCCTTAATCTGCCGTGGCAAGCAACAAAATTATTTGGCACTAAATAAACGTGGTATTGGAGCTGAGAGCCTAGGAAATGGAGGATATGCTCCATGTCTGCTGTTTCTTTTGTTGTGAAGCTGTTATTCACCTGTCTGATAGGACAGTGAGATAATGGGTGGATCCTGTGCCTTTCACCTTATTATAGCCCATGTAACAGGTTAAGTAATTTCATTGTCCTGATCTAAGAAATCCAACCTATCAAAAACCAAAACAAACAAAAAACCCCAATCAACAACATGAAACCCATCATATCAGTTATTTGAAGATCATGCTTAGGTTACACAGGGTACTAGCTCTGGTCTGCAGCTGGGCAGACAACAGTGGGTTGAAGCCCAAACCTTTTGGGTTTGGCTCAGTGTTCTGCTGGATTGGAACAGAAATCGCAGCCAGCAGGCTGCAGGCTTGGTCTTCCAGGTCTGGGTTCCCCAGTACAAGAGGGAGACTGATGCAATGGTATGGCCTGCAGGAGAGGGGCTGCCAAGCACCAGGTGTGTTTGCTCAGCCTGCAGAAGGCTGAAGAATGATGTTTGTTGTCTTCAGAGAAAGCGGAGCTAGAGTCTTACCAGGAGTGCACGTTGAAAGGATGGTAAATTAGTAGTTGCAAGTTACAGCAAGGTAATTTCTTGCTGGATTAAAAAAAAATAATTAGAATGGTGAGGTACTTGGGACATGTTGCTGTGAGAGGCTGCAGAACTGCCGTTCTTGGACATGTGCAGGGTATTCCTTGTCAAAGTCCTGAGCATCTTAAGTGAACATTGAATTTGGCTTTGTATTGGGCACGGGGTTGGACTGAGCAACTTCTGGAAGTCTCTTCCAACCTGTGAGAGTTGATGGTTCTGTCTGACAGCAACCTGGGTCTGTGGGGCTGACAATTCATATGAAGAGGTAGCCTTGTTTTTCTGTGGAGCTCTTACAGATTGTGTTGCACCTGATTTCTAACCCAGCCTAATAGGGTCGGAGTTAGTGAATGGAGGATTGGCGTGAAAATTCCTTGACCTTGTGTAACACCAGCCATGTTGGTTTATCTGGCTTCACTGGTTAAATTTTCATTTGTACTGCGTATCAGGGTGAAAATGAAAATTGGAACTTCAGTGTGTAATCATCCTTCTGTGTCACAGGAGGGAAGAACTCAGCTAATAGATGTGGCACTGAGTGCTGGCCCTTTTTATAGGGTCAGATTTGTGGGCTTTTCCTAGTAGATCTTTCTTTAGAAGGAGACTTAATTTATTTTTTTCATTCACTTCTAAAATTAGTTACTTGTAAGTAAGGTTTGTTTATTTCAGATGGCCTGCATTTTAGCTTTCTGAGGATCTAGGCTGGGGAATGAAAAACTATATAGACTGTTTTTTCTGTTTAGCCCTCATTTGTGGTAGTCTTCTATTCCCTGATTTCATTCTGACTTTATACAGAGAGCTGAGCCAATAGACCTGCCAAATAGTTTAGTGCTACAGGCTATCTGAACATCTCAATCTGAATATTTTGTCAGTGGGAGCTGTTGGGTGGATGCCTAGCATTTTAATTTTTTAATTTTTTTTAGTCTGAAAACTTGATTGTCTAAATAGATTTGGGTCCTATTTTATTTTAAATCTTAGCATTTGTATTAGCAGAAATAACTGTACATAGTCTTGTGCTACAGCAGTTACTACTTAATTTTTTTAAATTATGGGTGTTTGTGACCTGGGAAAGATAAATGTAATGCAATGGATGTTAAACGCTGTTTGTTTCAAAGAGCATATTTGGAACAATGGAAAGACTTTAAAAAATGTTGAAGTTCTGAAGTGTTTTCTCTGTCAGTGTTAGATTTGGCAGTGGTTTGCAAACATGACAAATAATTTGCCAGGAAAGGAGTAACTCTTAATGTGCTTCTCATGAGTCCCCTGATTTCTCTGCAAATGTTAAAATCCTATTGTAGGGCTTAGAATGAGGGAGTTTATTTCCAAGTGGACTGTGGGTAGTTTTCTTCCTTCTCTTTGCAAGGCTGGATATGAAATGGCTATAGGTAGAACTGTTGCCTGTAAGGAACTATTTTTATATAGCTATAATTGAAAACTGACAGTATTTTTTTTTAGCATAAATTTATGCATGTCGAGTTTTCAAACTCAAGAGAGGACAATGGTATCATTTCTGTTATAATATGTAATAAACTGCAACGGGTTTTGTATGGGTGTTTTGGCCATCTGCAAGTCTTGTACAAGCAAATAATTATGTTATTTTTCCAATTGGATTTTTCTTGGCAGTGTTATCAAATGTGAATGTTACCACTCAACTCCACAGAATCCTTTTTGTGTTATTTTTTTTAAAACAACTTGTTAAATAAACCATGCTGGAACTTGGTAGAGGATGAGAAAC
This sequence comes from Eulacestoma nigropectus, assembly GCA_013397775.1. NCBI lineage: Eukaryota > Metazoa > Chordata > Aves > Passeriformes > Eulacestoma > Eulacestoma nigropectus. Next base: position 522,383 of record VZTE01004149.1, read on the forward strand.
CTTAGGGCAAATTACTAAACTAGAGAAAATTCCCCAAATACCAAAGGCAAGAGTCTTTTTCCCTCGTTCTTTGTATTTTTTTCAGGTATTAACTGTGTACTGGCATTAAGATCTCTTAGCCTGTCTTCTTTTTGCTACTTCTTTCAATTTTGATTGTATGAAAATGACAATTTCTATAGTTCATATACAGAAATGTATGGAAGATAGCTCTGAAGTTGTGTTTACTTGCAATATGGTGACTGTAAGTTAAGCCCAAACCCAGAACATTCATGGAATCACAGAATGGTTTGTGTTGGAAGGGACCTCCAAAGCATCTTGTCCAAACCCCTGCAGTGAGCAGGGTCATCTCCAAGTAGATCAGGCTGCTCAGAGCCCTGTCCATCCTGACCTTGAATGTTTCCAGGAATGAGGCATCCACCACCTCTCTGGGCCACCTGTGCCAGTGTTTCACCATCCTCATGGTAAACAAATCCTCCTTGTATCTAGTCTGAGTCTACCACATCGTTTAAAACCGTCACCCCTTGCCCAGTCACAAAGGCCCTGTAAAAACATTTGTCCTCATGTTCCTTTATTTGTTTACCTTGTATGTTGGCAGCAGTTCTGCAACTGTTACTTCTTTTCTGAGGCCTATTTTTCCCCCTCGGACATCATTAGGAGGTGGAAATACAAGCATTTAGTGTCTTTCTTGGCTTTTGTTTAAAACTGCACATTTCATGTTTTCCTTTTTGTTACTGTTTTTAATTAGGATTTATTGCAACATCAATGAGAAATAGGACGTATCTGTGAACTGGAAAGCTTTCTCAAATATGGCTGCAGTTTCATCAAAGACTCAAGAAAATATCAAGGGAATACAACTGTGGTTTTTTCACTAGGTATTTTGCTGCTGTTGTTGTGTTGTCTCTTGCATTAACTCAGGCTTTAAAAAGCAGTCCATTTCCTTAGAATTTTGGGCTTTCTTCCATGTATTTTTCTTTGATTTTGTGTGTGTCGATAGGTTTGATCAATTTAAATATGATTGTTCTCAGAAAATAGTGGTGATCTTGCAGAGAGTCAGCTAAAGAAAAAAGTGAAAATTATTCCTCCGATGATATATTCTTTTTAACAGCTCTACTGGAAAAATTTCTCATGTAAAAAGTGGCTTTTTTTTATATTTTATTTTATTGTAGTAGCATCTGATGAAGCCTTTTTAAGGAGGATAAAATAAAGTAAGATAAATGTAATAAAGACAAGGCTAGATTATAAGGAACTTCCCATTACAGTTGTTGTGCACTGTTTCTCAGTACTGCAGTAGCAGAAATCTAGCACTTCCTAGGTTCTCCATAATCTATTTTAGTTTCACTTGCTGACAGTGGCTTGGAAAGCTTTTTATCTGTTTTTCAGTGGTAGCTGTGTATCCTGGTGCTGTATAATCGGTGTTTCACACAATTATTTGTCCTAAAAACATAACTTGAGAACAGTCTAAAGTACTAAATGGGCTTTTCTGTTTCTTCAGGGTTGTATCTTGTCCTGCTTATAAAGAAAAATAAGCACTTGCAGCTCATCAAAGTACACCAAACTATACAATTATAATCTATGCTGTGAAAACTTCTGACATTTGCAGTTGACAAAAGAGTTTAAAAATTGTAAAAGTCTAAGTTGTTGGGTTTTTTTGGTTTTTTGTTTTTTTTAATGTAGAAAATATTTTTTTAAATAATCCGGATGCTGGAAAACCTGTAAAAAAAATGTATGCTCAACGTGCAGTAATGGAAAAGTTGTTTGTCATGGCTTCACGTGCAGTAGGCACTTGGGTTTTTCGTGTGCTGCTCTGTGGAGTCCGTGTGCCTGAAACAGCATGTTGAGGCTGAGGAGCTTTGGGGTGAGTCCTTCGCTTGCTCTTTGGGTAGGCTGAGTTCTGGAGTATTTTAACTTCCATCTAGAGATCAGCAGTAGCTAAAAAAAAGCTGTTCTCTCTCCACATCTTTTCCTTACCTGCTTCATTATTCTAAACGATCTCCCTCCTCTTCATCCCAGTCAAAGTATAAAAAGTATAAATACTTGTAGGTATTTAATTTTTGCAAGACACCTTCCTATATACATTGCTGATAAATGTTTCTTTGTCACATCCTCTGAAGCTGATGGAGGGTGAATTCTTGTTCTTCCTGCTCTTCTTGATACACCTTTGAAAGTCTCATCTGTCAACTCGAACAGAAGGGTATTGCTTCATCCTGCTCATGTTCTCCCTGTATTTGGTGCAACAGATTCTGGATCTTTAAGAGCATCTTGATCATGCAGTTTTCAAATTATCAGATGCCTTTTTATTTTTGTTTTTTTAATGGTCCGTCCGTCCCCCCCCCGGCTCCCGGAGGCAGATACAGGATTCTGAAGCTGCTTTTCAGTTTGTCAGTTCTGGGCTGAGGTTACAAGTAGTGTGATAAGAATTACATATCCAAACTGCTGCTATTTTACGGTATCTAAGAATGTTCCTCTTTAGATAGCTTATAAATACTTCACATCTTTTAACAAAGAGGAGCTATGAACAGCTTTCAGCTTATTTAACAGAAGAAAACACCCCTAGAGCCAGCCAAGAAGCCCCTCGCCTCTGCCAAACCAGTTCGCTGCACTCTGTGCATAGAACTGATACTGTCACTGTACAAATTGCAAAGCATTAGGGTCTGTTGACAAAGAGATAAACCTTAACCCCGAGGGAGCATGTAGACAAGGAAAGCCTGCAAGCTCTTAATTCATCAGGAGAATTCTTGAACACTTGAATTTTTAAGCTTTTTGAGCAGTATTTTGAAGAATACATATTGTGTGTTTGCTCTTTCTCCCTCCCTAGTTATCTCAGGAAACACAAAATAACCCAAGGCCATTTGATGCCTTTGCAAGCCTTGGCAGGAGTTAGCAGTGTCCAAGGACACTAGGAGTTTTTGGGTTGGGTTATACATATCTCTGTCCCCTGACATCATTGTTTCCTCCCTATTTTCCCACTCCCTTTTCTGGTTTTAGGAAGGGCCAAGACCCATATAATCTGATCTACACAAGATTTTGGCAGTCAAAACTCACTTAATCAGGTCACTGAATTATCATATAATATTCTGGTTTATTAGAGACAGACATCCTGTATTTTAAAGAACTTCAGAATTTCTGGATCTCACCTGATTTCCAGACATATATGCTCAAGCAAAATACATTACAGTATCTTGAGCTCACCCTTTGTTTCTTGCAGCTCCAAACTTTTCTTTGTGTTCTTACCCGAGATATTCTTCTTTCTAAATAAGGAGGAGTTAGGTTATGGAGATGCTTACATTACACTAGTGGCAGGCATGTGCTCTAGTGACTGCCAGAATATGATTGCATGCTGCTTTGATCAAGATTTAGTTACGTTGCTTAGATCTTTCAAGTTCTGTTTTCGAGCTGTAAGCTTGTTATTGAGTTGTTGTGTGGTTCTGTTTAAATATACTTAAATATTTGTTCTATTTTAGTTTGGAGAATATACTAATGTTAGAAGGAATGTGCGAGAGTACTGCTTCTATTCAGCAGAACTTCTTTTTAAACATACTCATTTATTTCTGCTTACTTAAGTAACTTTTATTGTTTTATCTTGTGACTCTTTTAGAGACAGCAGAATCAAGTCACTTTCCAAACTTCCTTGTGTGCTGGAAAGCTGTTTCCTGACTTGCACTCACATATACTTGAATAAATCACTGGAAGTAAATGCAGGGACATACCTGGGGTACATACTTTATTTTAAATCTTCTACTGTTAAAGCAATGCCAAGAAAGTCAGCCATTGCTGGCTCTGGGCTGAGTTGGTGAGGCTGATAGTTAGGAAGGCTGTGTATTTCTGTGAGGCACTGTGAAAGATACTCCTACTAACAGAGCTTGCTGCTGCAGACTATGTAATTCTGTCTCGATTTTAGTCATTTTCGAAGCTGCTTATAGTAAGGTGGAAAGCCGTTTCATCATTCCAAAGGTTCTGTGGTTTATGAGGAAGAGACTACATAAATAAATTTTTTAATGTTCTTTCACATTTTTAAAAAATAGGAATACTGAACTTGTTCCTCCTTGGCTTTGTAAGGCATGTAACCTTACAAATTTTGAATCCACAGCCTGTACATTTTTCCTGCAATTGTTTGTTCCGACAATTGCATTTCAGATTTGAACAAGTAGAAGTTGTCGTGATAGTGTGTATATATATCTTTTTCTTGCAGTCTTGTTTAATTATATGTTATATACATAGTAGTTTTCATTTATGCACCTTGCTGAAAAAAAAAACCAGAGGCAAAATGTAAATAACCAACCATCCTTTAAAAAACCCTTCAGGAAAAACTGACTTTTTTTGTTGTTTGCTCTCAGTTTGCTCTTGGACAGCCTTTCACCTTTCTTTACCTGAATAAGGAAGCTGCTGCCCTGAACTGGGATTCTTTTCTATTTCCAGTAAATACTTTTGGAAAGTATCCAGCGTTGAAATCTATCAGCACTTGCAAGTGTCTTGCATTCTTGTCAAACAGGGAATGCTGAAGTTCCAGTAAGTCATTAGTGGGCTGAAATTTCTTTCTTCAAGGAGTAAGGAAGCTCAGTAGCTTTGTGGTTCAGTGGAAGTTATGTAATGCTGAAAGGACCTACCTGAAGACTGACACTTCAGCTGCGTTGTTGTTACCTGTTTAAAGGATGAAAATATTCCAAGGAGTGCTCCTGTTAGTGAAGTCTGTAAGTCATACACAAGTTTCTCTTGAGCATATACCCAGCTGTGACTGAATTCCTTTTGAGCCCAAAAGATGTTTATCTGCAGATGGGCCCTTGTCTTGCAGAGTCTTTGAGCAGTGATGTGTATAGTCTGTAGTCTGTGTTATAGGAGAAAACAAAGAAACCTAAATGAAAAGATCACCCGGCAATCTTATTTGGAAATCTTTGTTGCCTTCCCCTAAATTTCAGTATTGATTGCTATTTTATAAATAGTTCTCCAGATTGCTTAGGAGGAGGAGGAGGCAGTTGCTCTGTAGATAAAAACATTTTGCTGCAGTTTTGCCTGTATAATTTTTTAAAATAAATGTCATGCATCTGAAGGGTTAAATCAGCTGAGATGCATACAGAGCTTTAGCATAGCCAATAGAAGCTACCAGTGTTAAACATTTTGCATGTTCTTTTATTGATATGTTAACCCTGGTTAACATACAAATGGCTTGACTGTTTAATAGAATCCAGATGATTCTCAGTGTGGAGAGGGACAGAGGTTACCCCTTTATTTGAACTCCTTTTCTTATTTTTCCTTGATTAAAATAAGAGTTTTATTCACTTATTTGAGTAGGAAATGAAATAGCTAAGTTAAGGGAACATAAAAAGATGCTCTGTTTTCCTTTTTACCTGAAAGAAAAATGGAGCAGCAATTACTTAGGGTAATTAATAATTTAAAGTGTATCTGTACAACTTGTTCTAGCTTTTTGTTGAAAGATATACATCACATGGTGTACTAACTTATACATCTGAAATAGCTCTACTTTCATCTTTTTTCAAATGTTTGGGGGTTTTTTTAAGTTTAATTATTATTAATTAGCCACAAATGGGACAAAGATGGGGGGATTAAAAAAATCTTCATATGATGGTCCACAATCTGTGCAATGGAGATTTCGTCTCCACTGGTTTCAAACTGGTCCTGTGTATGGGGAGCTCTGCTTGGTTGGGCTGAGCAGTGTGGATGTTGTATTCAGGTTTGAGTAATTCTGCTTGGGATTGTTCTCTGTTCATGGACTTCAGGGCAAAAGGAAACAACATAAATTCCCAGCTCAGTTTGCCATAAGTGGTCTTAACCTGTACATTTAGAAGTCTTCTCAGAATGGAGAATCCACTGCATCAAGGATGCATCAGTCTGCAATTGATAACTCCTTAAAGTGTGTTTCCTGTTTGAATTTAGATGAGATTCAAATGTCAGCTGCTGGCTCTTGTGCCTTCAGTAAATAGAAAAAGCTGCTAGAGTCAGAGGGTTTTGTTTTTTGTGGGTTTGGGGTTTTTTTGGTTGGCTGGGGTTTTTTTGTTAGAAGTCATATTAAAGCAACAATGTCAAGTATCTTAAGTTTCTTGTGGCAGGACAAGCTTTCCAGAACTAAAATAAACATGAATTTTTCAAAAACATGATTGAACAATAACTATCACGAATGTTTGCTCATATTTTTCTGATGGTGTCTCTCAATGTTGCTGGAAAAGCTTTCATATTATTTTTCATGCCACTCTGGAACTCAGTGAAGTCTAAGTTACTTGTTCTACACACGAAGAACAAAATAACTTCTCACTTGGTGTGTAAATTGCTATAAAGAAGGTATTAAAACTGGTTGTGTCTCAGGAGTCTTCTCCAACCCCAAGAGTGCTTAATTGGCTAAAAATCAAATTATGCCTTTTTTCTCCCCTTTTCCCTTTCTTCCGTAGGCTTTGTGCTCATCTCTGTAAAAAGTGATGTCTTTAGCAGGCACAGCAGTGAATGATCACTACTCATCAGGTCCCTCTTGGGAACACCTTGTTCATCCACAACTTGTGGGATGATGCCTTAACTTCCAAAATAAAGTATTGAGATGTCTGGAGGAGAGCAGCTGTCAGGTTTGTTAGCTCATGTCAGCGCTGTCAGAGCAGTTCGAGGTGTGTGCAGAGTACCGGGTGTGTTGCAGTTCTCAGCAGGCTTAAGCAAATGGTAGCACAACTCCGGCAGCTTTAGAGCTTTGTTGACAAAAACCTCTCCCTGGCTGAAGAAGCCATGGATTTAATTGAGTTTTTCTTTTGCAAGTCTGGTTTTTTTTTTTGGGATACAGTTCATCTCTCAGTGTTTGTTCGTAGAAGGTGGTGTTGCTGTATGAAATGAACCTGTTCCCAGGCAGTTAACCAGAAGAGATCTGTATTGTTCTCTGCAAGTGGCCTGTCACCACTTTTTACCACAACGAGTTTTTTATTATGGCTTTGGTAAGGGGGAAAAAATAGGCAGCTTAGTTTTCTTTCAAATCCTTGATGAGGACACTAGTACTTCGGTGCATTTGAAAAAGAAAATTTGAGATGAGATTAATTCTCTACCATTGCTTCCAAATATATAAATGGATAGGAAATGCAAGAGGCCAGATTAGATATTAGATAACTGTACAGCATGTCCAGGAACTTGGTGATGAGTTTTTCTGCCCTGTGTTTGTTGGTGCCCTTCAGGTCTGTTCTGGATGTAGTATTTCAGAAATCTGTCATTAGGAATCTTGGGTCAAGTTGAAAGCATCCATAATTTGGTGACCAAAGAACTACAGGCAGTATAACATCCTAGCATTCAGAATGAATAATTGGTAGACTTAACAGCTGAAATGGCTGAGGATTTTTGAGCACCTTAGTGTCTACACTGAATTACCCTTTGTGTATTAATTTGCTATGTGAGACAGCATTGCCTTACTCCAACCTGTTTATCTCAGCTGGGGCAGATGTTGAGGCCATGGTGGCCTGAGTTTAGACTTGCAAATCAAGTGCTGTATCATCATGCAAATGGTAAGGATGGAAATTATTTTATGGTCACGTCTTCTAAAATCCTGATGAGTGAAGGATACTGTAGCAAATATCCAGCTTGTTTTATTACTTGAGATATTTCTTGTAAGTGTGCTTTAGGCACAGCATCACTGACTGGTCGAGAGATGGGATTGTCCCTCTCTGCTCTGCGCTGGTGCGACCTTGCCTCGAGTCCTGTGTGCAGTTTTGGGCACCACAATGCAAGAAAGATCTAAAGCTATTAAAGAGTGTTCAAAGGAGGGCAGTGAGAATGGTGAAGGGCCCTGAGGAGAAGCCGTATGAGGAGCGGCGGAGGTCCCTTGGTCTGTTCAGCCTGGAGAAGAGGAGACTGAGGGGAGACCTCATTGCAGTTACAACTTCCTCGTGAGGGAAGAGGAGGGGCAGGCACCGATCTCTGCTCTGTGGTCACAGTGACAGGAGCCGAGGGAATGGCCCAAAGCCGTGCCAGGGGAGGTTGAGGTTGGATATCAGGAAAAGGTTCTTCACCCAGAGGGTGGTTGGGCACTGGAACAGGCTCCCAGGGCAGTGGTCACAGCAGCAAGGCTGGCTGAGTTCAAGAAGCATTTGGACAATGCTGTTGGGCACATGGTGTGACTCGTGGGGTGGTCCTATGCAGGAGTTGAACTTAAGTGATTCTTGTGGGTCCCTTCTAACTCAGGATATTCCATGTTTCTAATATCCAGGTTTTTTTCTGAAATAACAATATTTGAAGAAATTTCAGAGACCAAGTGTGCACCAACAAGTCCCTAGTATAAACATCTTACTAAAAGAGTTGATTCCATAATTACAGCTTTCTTGTGTGTAACTGCTTTTGCAAAAAATGATGACTTGTGTTTTCTGGGGATAATATTCAGTTGTCTGAATAATGAATTGGTCTCATTCTAATCAGGAAAAGTTTACAGTACCTGTAAACGGATGAAGGAAAGTTCAATCTGCTTAAAATGAGGTACAATCAAAGGCTACCAAGGTAATTTCATATGGTCATCTGGACTATAAAGCATTCTTTCACTTTATATACAGAAAGATGGGGATTTTTTAACCACTGAATTAGAAAAAAGGGTAAAACATTTAGTTGTGTATCTTCTCTGCCAAAGACTGACAGTTGTTTCTGGAGCTTCAGTTAATTGTAGAAAGCCACAACATTCCTGTAGATAACCATGTGTAACATTGTGCATTAGAAGACTGTGGGGTTATGACTTTCTGAAGTTTTATCCAAAGGAATCTGTGAAAATACCCAAATATCTAAATTTTAGATATTACACTTGGTCCAAATGAATTCTGAAGTTGTCTAGAATAATTTGAAATATTTTTATATGCCTTTCTGTTTTGCTTTGTAGTGTGATATAATTAGTGACTTAAAGAAAGCAGGAGACTGGATGTAATGTGGGCTCCAAAGGTTCCCCCAGGAGAGTTATTTTACTCTTGAATGTTAGGATGTAATCCACGTATTTTTCTGTAGGAAAACTTACATATTTGCTAGGTCTGCTCATGGTGAAGGCCTTTAACCTTACTGTGATTGGGGGGGTGTCTGAGGTGTCTCCTGATTTTCTTAAAGAATCTGTCATGCTTCCATGTGTTCAGAGCTGTTGAGCTGATGGCTCTGACTTTGTGCTTTGCTGAAGGCATTGATCTCATTGGAAAGGTTTTCTCATTCCCAGCTATGTGTTCCTGTGACCTGTGTTTCTTGTCAGAAGTTAGTCAGCCTGCAGCCTGTGTTTAATATGATTTTGTGTTTCTGTGTGTATTTGGTTTGCATGGCAAGGTTTTTGTTGCAGGGGGGCTACAGGGGCGACTTCTGTGAGAAGCTGGCAGAAACTTCCCCCATGTCAAATGGAGCCAGTGCCAGCCAGATCTAGGATGGACCCACTGCTGGCCGAGCCTCAGCCCATCACTGCCGGTGCAAGTGCCTCTGGGATAACACATGTAAGTGAAGGGAGAAGTGACTGTGCAGTGGCAACTGCACCTGGAGAGAGGAGTGAGAATATGTAAGAGAAAGAAAAAGAACTCTGCACACTCCATGGTCAGTGGAGAAGGAGGGGTAGGAGGTGCTCCAAGTGCCAGAGCAGATTCCCATGCAGCCCATGGTAATGCAGCTGTGCCTCTGCAGCCCATGGAGGTCCACAGTGGAGCAGAGTTCCACCTGCAGCCCATGGAGAGCCCCACGCTGGAGCAGGTGTGTGCCCAAAGGAGGCTGTGACCCCATTGAGAGAGGAGCTCATGTTGGAGCAGGTTTGCTGGCAGCACTTGTGATGCTGTGGAAGGAACCTGTGCTGGAGCAGCCTTCTCCTGAAGGACTGCACCCCATGAAAGGGACCTACACTGGAACAATTCATGCAGAACTGCAGCCTGTAGGAAGGAGTCACGTTGGTTAAGTTGATGGGGGAACTGTTTCCTAAGGGAGGAATCCCATGCTGGAGCAGTGGAAGAGTTTGAGGAGTCCTTCCCCTGAGGAGGAAGGATCAGCTGAGACAATGTGTGAGGACCTGATCGCTGTGCACATTCCTTGTCCCCCTGTGCCACTTGCAGAGAGAAGAGGCGGTAAAGATTATGGGAGTAAAGCTGAGCCCAAAAAGAGGGGAGGGATGGAAGGAAGGTGTTTTTAAGATTTGGTTTTATTTCTTGTTATCCTATTTCAATTTGATTGGTAATATAGTGAACTAATTTTCCAAGTTCAGTCTGTTTTGCCTGTGACACTAATCAGTGAATGATTTCTCCCTGTCCTTATCTCAACCCACAAGCCTTTTGTTATATTTCTTCTCCCTGTTTAGATGAGGAGGGCAGTGACAGTGACTTTAGGCACCTGGCATCCAGTCTGAGTCAACCCACCACACTATTTAAAAATTTTAAAAATTTTAATGTAAAATTTAAATTTAAGAAAGTAAATATCAATCCTACGCACACAGAGGTATAAGGCAGTGTGATAGAACATTAGTGTAGTTCTGAGGTTGTTTGCTCTACAGTATTTTGATAGTGCACAAGACCATGGGATTTTGAAGTTGTAACAGAATTTATTTTTTTTTTTTAATCAAAGAGTTCCTGAAAATGTTTCTCACCATTTGAATTACTCTTTAAAATAGACGGATAGAAGAAATACTTGATCTTTTGCAGGAATCTTAGGGGGAGGGAGAAGAGGATCACCTATCAGAATGTGGTCTAAAATGTCCTGCGGGACAGGCAGAAGCTGAATTTCATTGGCTCTTTTGTCAGAGAGAAATTGCAGTCTGGGCAACATTCCCAGGATCAGTATTATGATAAGAATGCGCGCCTCGCAGTCTGTGTGCCAAGTGATCGAATTTAATTGTTGCTTCCATCCACGTGAGGCAACCTATTAGCCAGGTGGCAAGTGTGGCCCAGTGACCATCTGAAGCTTCCTGGGAAGACTGGCTGGGAATCTGCCTGATGACTGAACAGCATGGAGCCTGGGTTTCGGTTTTTTTGCTCCTTTTTTTGCAGCTCAGGAAGACTTAGGAAGTCAGTGGTGTCACAAGCAGCCTTATGTTTTCAGGGATGTCAAACACAGCAGAAGACTGTTAATTGTGGGGCCACTCTGTCATCAGTATTTCAAGAGGAGGCTGAGATTGTGGGTGGAGGAGCTTTGGGCTGGGGCTGGGTACCTCCAAAGTTGAGCTAAAGCAGTTGAGTTTTACATCTCTGTTGAAAAGCAAAGGTATTTGTTAGAGAAATTGTTTTGGATACTTGGAGAGCTGTGGGATGTGATGAAAGAAGGAGTTGCTCCACAAAGGCTTTTGCCCGCTTGTTACTTGACAAAGGTTGACAAGTCAGATTCTGACTTCACCTCTCCGCACAGAATGACCTGGTGGCTTTGATTTGTCACCAGTGCTGCAGGCTGATGGGTTTCCTTTTGAGGGTAACTGCTTTTCTTTTAACAGCAAGCTGTTGTCAGATTCCTTTTACCTCCAAAGTTTGGAGACTGAGCTGATTTTTCAGCTTCTACTGGCTCACTGGTGTGTAACATGTAAGAAGGCTGCGAGGAATTCTGAGGCTTCCTTGGGAGCATGGAGCCTGCTGTCACAGCACAGCAGGCTGTGGAGTCCTTCAGATGGTGACAGATGATGTAGCTAGGCATGCCAAAATAAAATACTGAAGATTCCTCTAAGAAATCAGGAGGCTTAGACTCTCCTAGTATGGGAAATTATATCTGCCAGGGCAAAGTAAAAACTTGGTGGATTTACCTGGCCCTACTGATGAGGCAAAATGAGCCTTGTGCCTGGATTCTTACGGCCCCAGTAATGAATTCTTTGTGTCACTAAATGCTGTGGAGGGTATGGTGTATTGTAATTTACGCAGATTTGTGTCATTCTGGAAAACGCATTTTTTTTCTGTCTGGTACTGCACAGTCCCACCTTATTCAGGAATTTATTTGTGCTCTCATACTTCTAGATATGCCCAGGGGCAGTGATTTTTCAGGAGTTTGATCATGTAGACCATTTTATCTTCTATCACAGCAGGCACTGAAGATGAGAACAAAAATGTGTAGCAAGGGCAGGGAGAGTGCTTGCTTAGCTGCTGAACGGTGTGTTGGTCCTTCAGATGCTACCTCGTCTATGTCTGCTTGCATGGTTGTAAGGCCTCAGAAGAAAGCTCAGGTTGTTCTAGGGCACAGATTCTCCCCTCCTATGAAAAGGGGACACATGATATGAGGAGTCCTCTGATACTTCTTGAGTAGACAAGAGGAGCTGTCTCTGTTCTGCAAAAAAAATTGTTGCTGTGCTAGGCCTGGTCCATTGATTTAACTTCCAGCTAGTCATGTTCATGAAACAAGAATCAGTCAGGAAGAAGAAAGTTGTATGGCTCTGATAGAGAACTCCTCCTCCCTCAACAAAGAGGATGACCTGACTTAAAGAAAAACAGTTGTATATTTTTAGGGGTTTTTTGAATTGTACAGATTTGCCCTATATTTTCTGTCAGACTGGAAGTGGAAGGTCAGTCGAGTTGTTTCCATTAGTGGCAGCAGCACTGATTCATTACTTTACCTGCCTACACAACCAACCAGCCAGGTTAGATTAGTACTGAAATGGACCAGTTGATATTTCAATCTGTGTTATTTCTGTTCTGTGTGATACCTTGTTTCCTTCGTAGTATTTCTAAAGTTCTCACAAATTATTATGAATTCTTTTTGCCATCAAGGATCCATGCAGCAGTCAACAAAATAACAAAATCTAGGCTTTCCCAGAACAACCTGGAGTGATGGAAACATCAGTGGTATCCTGGACTAATCTGAGTGTTTTGACCAGATATATATGAAGGCCAAACCACTATAACACAGATGTGAAGAACTCTTAAGACATGAAATGCTTGAATGTTGTATAATTCCTGGCATTTTTAATACCTTGCAAGAATAACTTAATGATTGTTAATTAAAACTCAAGAGAATCTAGGTATAAAGTTAATTTTAATAATTAGCTTTCATGGAGGTATATTTTTTCTTAAATGATTGCAAGCAATTTTGAACTACCTTGCCTCAAAGATCAAATAAATGTGCTTGAACTGTATGTCAAGCTCTTACTTTCCCTCTTGCTACCTGGAAGACTTGGTGTCCAGGGACTGGAAAGTGATGTTTGTTCAGCCAATTTATTTTATTTCATAAATTGGTCTCATTGTATTTGGAAGGGCTGTTTGTTCAATTAGGTGTTCTTGCTCATATACCTTCAGTGTTTGACAGACAAAACCAGCAAGCCCCAGATTTGCCACAGGTAGTATGATGTTTGCTTTTCCCGGCGTGCTGTGGGGGTTTATCTCACATGTAATTTTGTTGAAAAGGGTTTCCTTAATAAATTCGTATCTTTGGACATGAACTGTGGAGTAAAATTTGGAAATTTTGTATGGCTTCTTTCCCTTTGCAATTCAACTCATATTTCACAGCAGTAGTAGTCCTGTAAAAGCAATAGATTACAGCAATTCTTGCTCTATTTTCTAGTGGCAGTCATGAGATTGTTAACTGAAGCATCTTCCAGGCTTCCACATGGGTCTGCAGTGTATTTTCATTGTGCATAGATTTCAAACAAAAAGCCTGTTGTTTAGGACTATAGTTTACCTGAAAAGGAGTCATTCTGCTTCTGAAACCTCTCCCATCTCTGGTTACCAGAGCCGTCAGCTGGCCGTGAACTCTGACACTGCACACAGAGACATGTTGCGAGCACCACGTGCTTTTCTCCTTTTCCCCTCTGTTCCCACCCCAAGTCTCAGATGCTGAATGGTATTGCCCTTTCTTTTTTTTTCTGATATAACTGTGGGTCTGATATCACCCAAGCCCATGTCTGTGCCATGATCTGAATTTACAGAAACTCCAAAACTAGTTCTGTTTCATAAATTGAAATGAAGGTATGCTTACCTGAATGGCCACCCTGCAGAAGTGCCATGGGGATGGCTGGAGGAAGTGAAAGAGCAGGAAAGAAGTAACTGGAAGCTGGAGTGAATGGTCAAGTATTTAACCCTGTCTGTACCAATGAGTTCTTGTATGATCATCTACTTAATTGCACTTGAATTAGTTTAACTCTTATGTTACTTTAAATTACTTTACAAACTTATGTTCCTTAAATACACACTCTATTTAACAAGTAGCAGGCTCCTTCAAGAAGAAAGACAATTTAGGATGAATAAAGTAATTCACCTGAAAACTGGTAAGGCAGTGGGAGCAAAGTGGGAATGAACAGAGTGCAGGGAAAGTCAAGTGCCAGGAATGTTTTTGGCATCTCAAAGAAGAGACAGGTGAGGGAATGAGTTGGATGTGGCCCTGGAACTGAAGCAACTGGAACTACTGAGAAGGGAAGCGGTAACTGGAGATAAGTGGTAAGACGAGAAAAAAGGAATCCACAGGCTGAGTAAGTTTGCTCCTCAAGGCAAGTCAGACTGACTTGAGCTCTGCCACTGCGAATCCCTGCGGTCTGTCTGTCCTGCTCATATCTGCTGCTTCCTGCGCTCTGTGCTAGCAGGGGAACAACCCCCACTTCTGCATGAGGTTTAAATCAACTCAGCTTAAATATTCTGACTGTTCCCTGGGACCTGCTAGTGGCAGAAAAGCTACATTTTTCTGCGTTATCTAGGTAGCTAGTGTGTTCGTGTAATTCAGATTTTTCTTTTCCCCGATTGAGTGCTGTTATTTTTCAGTTAATAGTATATGAAGATCTCAGATTTAACCTTGGCACTTAGAACAATTTGTAGATTAATCTGGATTTAATATATAACTAGTGACAAGCACTGTGAGGCTCTGTACTTTTGAAGTTGTGCCTCTTACAGTTGCTGTAGTTTAGCAAATTCTAGTAAAGTGAGGGTAGAGCTGTGCAAATACTTTATTCACTTATTTTGTACTTTGATAGCACTCCTCTGGAAGATGCCATCAAGAATGGCACTAAACATTTTGAAAAACTTTTATATTACCAATCAAGCAGTTTGGATAACTATATAAAAATAAATATTTAAGTAAATTGATTGTTATAAAATTGAGAGTGTTCTCAAGTAGTATTTAATGCTGATGAAGAAGTGAAAGAAATAGTAACACGGTGAGGTCACTCCCATAATTGCATAATTATCATTAACTTCTGTCCCATCTCTGGCAGAGGTTTTGTAGTTT
The DNA here is from genome assembly GCA_013397775.1 of Eulacestoma nigropectus. Taxonomy (NCBI): domain Eukaryota; kingdom Metazoa; phylum Chordata; class Aves; order Passeriformes; genus Eulacestoma; species Eulacestoma nigropectus. Next base: position 537,473 of record VZTE01004149.1, read on the forward strand.
TCCTTTTAAAAAGGGGAGAGATGAATCTGGAACTGACAAAAAAATTCAGTAAGTCATAAATGAGTCTGTGTCCACATTACCAAGCAGTGCGGTGTAATAAGATCAGATCTGTCAGGTGCTGAGAACCTGGCATCCATGCTATACAGGTGGTGAGAGTTTTATTTCAACCTGGTCCTGGTCAGATTCTGTGGCTGAATTCCTCTTGGTGGCTGGAGCGTGTACAAAGTACACCTGAAGCTCATTCTGTGATCTAATTTTATTCAAAAGAAATCTGGTTCATGTACTTGATGACTGCTTTGCAATGTAAAGCAAAGCAAGAAAAATAGGGTTGTTTAGGACATGGACTTCAAAAGTGCAGTCCTGATTTGAATTAAATGCTAATACCTAGAGTCAGGCAGATCAGGAAGTTCACCAAAATAAAGTTGTTTAGTAAGAGAGCTTGGATATCTGATATGTGGGATTGGAATCAAGAAAGGCAATGAATACTTGCAGAATTGAACAGCTACTTCATCACTTCGGGAGTTTGGAAAAATATTAGGAGGACATGGTTTTAAAAACAAAACCAAAAAACCCTGAGCATTGTTCAGAAATGTCTCTACTCTTGTAAAGCAACCTCTTGAAATAATACAAAGTGGACTTTATATAAATCAGATACTAGATACAGGGAGATTGGAGGTGGTGTAAAAACAGAAAAGTGCACCAACTTTTTTTCTGTTGTTCTTTTGGAGTCCACCAGAAGATGAACTCAAGGTCTTTGGTTAGAGAGAGGAGAAGAGATGGATATATTTTACAGATTCTTTACTTAAAAAAGCAAAAACAAGCTCTACAAACACTGTTGCATGGCTAGAATGGTTTTTTTTTTCAGTTTTTCCATGGAAGAAATAAGTCAAGTGTCAGCCTGTCTGCTCAGAGGAGACAGTTGTCTTTAAGTATTGGTGCTATCTGATATTCTGGATGGTTTCGGGTTACCATTTAGCACAAATTTATTATTTATTAACAAGACTATTAAACCTCAGTGTGTGAGGAGCAGTGCTTATAAATGGATGTGGAGACAGAAGTATTCTGACCTTCTTGTAATGGTAAAGGTCCTTATGGTGCTTAGGAAGGAAAAGAGAAGGAGAGTGGATGCTGAAACTCTCTCTGCTGGAAATCATGCACATGGTTTGCACCCATCATGTTGGCCGTGGTATTCAAAAGTCATTACATCTCTACACTGTACAAGTGGCTGTGTTTTTTAGCAGTATAGCTGGAATGGTGGTGTTTAATCCGTTGTGTAATTTTCAAGGTTATGGTCGCAGTCCTAAGACTGGGACTTCTAAATGATAAAATTCTTGTTAGGATCTTAAAAGCTTCAGATGATGGAAACATTCAAAAATTGTGACACTGATAAAATGGGAAAAGTTGGCAATAGGTGGCATCTGCTCACTGTGGAATCTCACAAAGCTGATAAGCCCATCTTAGCGATCCACAATGCATCTGAAAACGCTGGTATTTGACACAAGTCAGGCTTGCTCACAATCCTTAAGAGAAATGGGTAAGAGCCTGTGCCAGTCTTTCCTCTGGTGCTGGGACGTACAGCAGTTCAAAAACACGAACCAAAAATCAAACCCACCCTACTGCCAGTACCTTTGTCCAAATTCCTGGCTTGCTTTTCAGTTCCCAGGAATAATCATGCCTGTGCACAGCTACAATAAATCTATTGATTATTTCTCCATATATTGCAGTTTCTGGTGTACTGGAACTAACGGTGTGACACCAGTGCATTTTTGGTGTGGAGCTGCAGTCTTACAGATTCTCCGGTGTTTATAATAAAGATTGAATTGTGCATGGCTTGTTTTATCCATTGGTGTCACCAACAATGTGTCCTTTTCTTTAGAGATTAGGAAGAAGTTCTTCACGGAAAGGGTGATTGGGCATTGGAATGTGCTGCCCGTAGAGGTGGTGGAGTCACCGTGTCTGGAGCTGTTTAAGAAAAGACTGGATGTGGCACTCAGTGTCATGGCCTAGTTGACAAGGTGGTGTTAGGTCATAGGTTGGACTTTATGATCTCAAATGTATTTTCCAAGCTAGCTGATTCTGTGACTCTCTAGTCTGCTGACTTTTTTAAAAGGAAAAAAAAAATGGAAACTTGGTGTCTGGAGGCTTGCAAATCTGGCTGGTATAGACCAGGGGAATCCAAGAGTTATGAGGAGAGATGAGAAGGGCTTATTTTCATAGGAAAACTCTACAGAGATTTTTAACACTCTTCGTCCCTGACATCACCATTCATCTAAGACAAAACGTGTTTAAACTAAAGGATAGAAATATGGGTTTTGGTTCATTTTTAATGAGTAATTACTGAAAAAAATAAAATTATTTTAAATTAATTTTTGTATCAGTGTTTTACAAATATACTGCAACTGTGCAGCTGTTGGATATGCATGACTCTTAGGAAGTTTCTTTCTAGCTGGGAGCAGCTCATCATAGGAGATGGTTTCTGTAATTCCAGATACAAGTATCTGCAATGTGCAGTTCACATTCTAGACCATAAACCATCAACACAGTTTCTTCAGCTATCTCAGTAATCAAACCCTCTTTGTGTTTTGCAGATCAGTAGAAATATGCATTTCCATAATACCACCTTTGAACTTATGAAGTGGAAGTACAGATGAAAACAGTCTGGAGGAAGCTTGAAGTACAATACAGTTTCATTCAGTTTCCTAATTTGGAGGTAAGGTTAATGACTGCAAAATTTTGTTTCAAGTATTTCAGGGATAAAAATCATATGATAAGCAGCCACCATATCTTACAAAAAAATTCTGAGCCACCTTTTTTTATGCTAGTGACAGTCTTTAATACCGTACTTAAACAGCTGTTTGGTCTTCTCTCTGCCCATGTTTCAGTTATGAAAAAAGACAAATCAGCATCAACTGCAAAGACATCTATTGTACAAAGGCACATTGGAAAAAAGTTGTGGTATCAGACAAATTTTATTTGGTAGAATCTGCTTGGTCATGAATACTACTCATGCTTTAGTTGATTATTAGTTTAGTTTAATATTTTGCTGATATGACTGGGCAAAAGCTTTACACAGTGTCAAGTGGTAGGGCATCAGCATAAGTTAGTTGGGTTGAAAACTCTGGACACAATACTATTTTAAAATAAGAGAAACACGAAACACACACACCCAACCACCTTCACAAGTTACTTTTTCTGCCTTCTAGTCCACTGTCGTCTTAAAGAGGAGTAGTATTGGCAGCAGTTGAGGGAGGGAGGTTGTTTTATGCTTTCCCTGTATGTAAATAGCTGATCTGGCAAAAAATAAAATGCCAACACCGCTCCACCACAAAATTTCTCTATCTTCACACAGTTCATTCTCTGTTTACTAGGGATTATGGGCTTCTGAGTGAACAAGCACACCAATGGCAAGAAGAGGGGATCTTATCAGAACCAAATAAAAGCAAGTCCGTGTGCTAATTATTCCTGCTCCTATGTACTGCCTCTTGTTTTCATACCTTTTATACTTGAATTTCAATAGCAAGGGGACAAAGACAAAAGAAAAAATTTGATCATGAAGGCCAAAAGAGGGAAATACTATAAATACCAGATGTGAACAGGGTACATTGCCCAGGTGTTGATCAGACATTTTATGTGCTTCCTGAGAGATCAGCAGTATTGTATTTCATTGCCTGACCTGCTTTCAGGTATGTCTTTGTGCCCATTTATGAGTTTGAACACCCACAAAAACCAGTGGAAGTGAGTGTTTTAGTTTTAAATATTTATTATATACAAAAGGTGTCTTTTGTTTGCATCTAGAACTGCTGCCTGATTTGTTAGTTCCTCATTGGTTTACATAGAAAATTTGGTATTAAATTTCTTCAGTTGTCTCTTCCATTTTAGAGTTCAATGAAGAGTATCACGTGTCTCTGACCGTTCTCAAGATAGTTTATTTTATCTATCTTTAATATGGAATCGCTGTAATACAACCCTTCATTGTACTTTTGCTAATTCTACTCTATTTTGTGAGACAGTGTAAAGTTTTCTTACATCTTACTTATTAGGGTAAATAGGTCTGTCTTTTAATCACACCTGTGAATTTGTGCATTTCTAGTGCAATGCAGCTGGAGAAATTCAGCTTAGTATGTTATATGTGATCAGTAGGGTTGTGTGTGCTCAATTCCCTTCTTCAACTGGTGTCCCATATAGTGTTGTCTCTTTATTTCATAGAAAGATTTTGGTTGTATGATTACTTTGCTTTCTTTGGGATGTTGAAAACTGGACTTGGATGACTTCCCAGCACCACCCATTAAAATGTCAAATACTCCTTTAGTTTGACTTGCCTGCAGCAAGGCATGAGTTAGGAGGACATTAAAGACCTCTAGCATACAACTGCTGAACCAATAACTTTCGTTGACAGTTTAGGAATAACTTTCTGCTTTTCATCTTCTACTGTCCATAGAGTTGTCATCTTTCTGTGTCCTGCAAACCAGTAGTGGTAGGACCATCTTTTGTTATGATGGAGCTTGTTCATTCAGCAGCCCTAAACACATACCTGGTGCTTCAGAATGAAGGGTGCCAGTGAAGAGATGGTAGTCCTGCAATGATTTTCTCATTAATCATCAAGACTGCCTAAGATCCTCTCTGTTCTGTTACAAAACAATTATTTTGTAAGGTTGGGTTAGCTGCCATTGAATTTCCTTGGTGGCAAACTATTTGCTAGGAGTTAATTCCATAACAAACAGGCTGAGCCACTTGAGGCTCAAACCACAAATGGGAAATGCAGGTCAGTGTGCTCAAAGCATTTTCCAGGAGTGGAGTAACCAGAAGTCCGTGTCATCTTGTGAATCAGTTGATCAAAACAGGAAGTGCCAGTGGTTCCACTCTGAGGCTGCTCTGTTCTGCAGTGTCCTCCTAACAGGACTTTCCTTACTCCCATTGCCCCTGGCTTATCCCATGTTGTTCCAGTAGTCCCACCATCTTGATCTCAGACCACACAAAACAAGAGCCTTCCTATTGCTAGGCCAAGACTCTCAGGCTCAGCAAGGTCAGATTAAGCTGCTGAGAATCCCTTCATTTTTATATTGGCTCTGTTTGGCTCAGGAGCTTCTGTTGAAAGTGACATGGGCAACAGATTTCAAAGAAATCTAGACAAGATCCTGTGTAGGAAAAGGAAGCTAAAGTTTACATTTTATTTCTGTATCTGAGAATGGGAATTTTATGGGGTAGGATAGAGAACAATTTAAGATCTTAGAGTGAGAAAAGCACACAAGGAATGCGTTTGCAGTACAGTCTGAAAATGTTTGTATTGACAGGAATGTATTTTGCAACCAGATTATTGTAACATGGATATGTAATTCAAAACATACCAGATTTCCTTTTTTGCTTATTTTTTTTATTCAGTGTTTAGATGAGGAATGGTAAAATGTGGGTTTCAACCAAACATTAATACAGGGATTAGTTTTGTTTTCAAGAAGTGTTCTCTTTCCTTTTTTTTTTTCCCTTGAGCCAGAATGAAGCAGTTAAATGTTTCTTTCTGATGGTACTGTTCTGAAGCAGTCCTAAATAGTCAGTTATGGAATAGGTTCCTCTAAACTCGGTTGAAAAGTCAAGAATGTCCTTCTCCAGAGGTTCCAAGGTTGTGAAGGTACAGTAGGTTTCACGAGATGTTAGGTGAAGTATTTCTAAAGTGTTGCAGTTGATACAGAATTTAATTAAAATAAATCTAGGGGTCCACTTCAATGTACTGTAAAATACTAAATATTAAAATAATAAGCAGCTACTTGCTAGCTTACCAAAATCTAAGACTGATTTACATAAGGGTCTTTATTCTAATATCCTTAAAGTTTATAAAGACACTGTGATAGAAACTTGCTAATTTTCTTATTTCTAAATCAGATATATGTACTATCCTTTAAAAAAATTAACTGTGTGCCATAGCCAAGACTATGTAAGAAAGGATATTTTTATCCTGTCCTTAAAATATGTATATTTTGAGTTTACAGCACAGTACAGGAATTTCAGGATCTTGAGGAAAAATCTGAATCTGGTAGAGTAATGCTAGAGGGATCAGCAGTCACATCTGTTAGGAGAATTTCCACAGTGAAGATGTGCAGAGGGGTTCTCACTTCACCGTGCTTCAAACACATTTTGTTGTTCTGATATCTTAAATTCCTGTTCTCTTTCAAACATGCTCATTCAAGTTGCTGGTGTTTGAAAAACAATTATTTGTTTCAGTTGGCAGGTAAAGCATATGAAAGTTTTTTACATAAACAGTTCAGTTCTAGGCTTTCAGTGGGATGAAACTGAAGTGATAAGGGGTCTGCCTGTGCAGAGGAGAGTCCCTGAAGTCTTTGAGATGGCACTGTATGAGAAAAGGGATATTTACACAGGTGTCTTGAAGTTCCGTGCAGTTTGAGTTGTTTTGGAATCTGCAGATGTACACTTGCAATCTACTTGGTTTCTCCTCCCCTCAGTGAATTTCATGTTTGGTGATATCACCAATCTCTGAATTAATACGAATTTTTTAATGGGGAACAGTAAAAGCTTTACTGGCCTTTAAAATTTGCACAGGCACCCACCAAAGCCAGTCTATCACTCCCTTCTCCATGGGTTGAGATAAGGACCAGGAGAGATCACTGACTGATTACCACTGCGGACAAAACAAACTAAATTTAGGGATACTAATTGAATGTCTTACTAACAAAATCAGAGCAGGCTAATAAGAAGCAAAATCTCAAAAACACCTTATTCCCACTCGTCCCTCCTTCCTGGGCCCTACCTCCCCTCCCCAGCAGTGCAGGGAGATGGGGAATGGGGCTTGTGGTCAGTTCGTAACACGTTCCTGCTGCTGCTGCTCAGGGAGGAGAGTCCTTTCCCTGTTCCACAGACTGCTGCAGCTCTTCCATGGGGTGCAGTCCTTCAGGCACAGCCTGCTCCGATGGGAGACCCCCACAGGCTTACAAGTCCAACCAGGAAACCTGCACTGTGCAGGTCCCTGCCAGGACCCTCTCCAGCACAGGTTTCCTATGGGTTCACAGACTCCTCTCAGGCATCCACCTACTCTGGCATGGGCTCCTCCATGGGCTGCAGGTGGATCTGTGCATCCCCATGGTTCTCCATGGGCTGCAGGGCACAGCTGCCTCACCATGGCCACACCAGAGGCTGCAGGGGAATCTGCTCTGGTGCCTGGAGCACCTCCTGCCCCTCCTTCTGCACTGACCTTGGTGTCTGCAGGGTTGTTTCTCTGACACATTCTTACTCCTCTTTTCCCTGGCCACAGGAACATCTGTGCAATTACTTTTTTTCATTCTTGAATATGTTATCTCAGAGACATTACTATCATTCCTGATGGGCTTGGCCTTGGCCAGCGGCGGGTCCGTCCTGGAGCCAGCTGGCATTGGCTGGACGTGGGAGAAGCTTCTGGCAGCTTCTCACAGAAGCCACCCCTTCAGCCCCCCACTACCAAAACCTGGTCACACAGACTCAGTAGATTACTCAGGTCTTTCATCTGCTGATTTGGTTTCAGTACGGTTCTTAACTCAAATGTGTGAAAAATCTCAAAGAAAAAAGGGAAATGGAAAAATACTTAGATGTGGTAGAGGATTACAAGATACTATACAGTGCTTGATAGAGAAGGTTCAATAATGATGAACATTCTCTCTGCCAAAAATAATTCTGTATTCTCTTCAACTAGCAACAAAAATTGCTTCCTATTATGGAATCTGTGGTTTTCCTGTAACCTCAATTTTTCCTTCACAGATTCAATTTGAATCAGCCTTAATTCCATCGTATTAGAGGTGATTCATGTAAACTAAAGAATCCTGAAAGAAAGAAGGTTTTGATAGTGAAGATGTGGAAGGAATAAATCACCCCTAGATGGAACAACAACCTTGTCAGAAGTAACATAAGAAAAGGCAGCATGAGACAGTTTTAAGAATGTGATCTTGAATGACTGGGGAATATTTGAATTGCCAAAGTTAATGAAGAGATTACTTACGAGGAAGATGGTTTTACTTTTAAGATTTTTAGCTTAAGGAACTGTTGAGACATCAGAGGAGATACCTTCAAGTTTAAGGATGATGGGAGAGTGGGGGAAATGTTTGCAATAAAAAATAGTGTCCAAGTCACTCCTGTAATACTGAGTAGGGGCAGTTTAAGTCGTGCACCATGATGGTCAAAGAGAAAAGTAGGAAACCAAGTGAAATTTCGTAGAAGGAATATATCATATAATCTCTGTACCTTTTTAGTTTCTTTAGGTCTTAGTCCAGTTGCTTTCTTACAATATAGAGAGAAAAGCAAAGATTTGAATGAAAAAAAATGTACAGATTTTATTAGTCGAATGCGAACTTCATTTAATCTAAAACCAAATCAAACCCAGCTTCTGCTCTACATGTTGATGTTCTGCTGTCCTGAGTTCTACTGTGCAACAGTTGTTGAAAAATGCTTTGTAGTGTGTTTAAAATAACCTTTTTGCACTGAGAAAAGAACTGGTGTAGTTGCTTGAATACAAATGGGAGATTTTTAATCTCATTAATCTCATGACCAGAAAGCTCATGTTTGCTTTTGAATTTTGTGTGAAAAAAAATTAACAGTATTGCTTTAGCACTTCAGTGCAGGGAAATAGAGGATTATAACTGTTGAAGTAAACATTACCTTTGAACTCTGTTTCTGTCTACCTATTGAAAGATTTCTGTGTTTGGATTTGGAAATGTCTTTGAAGCTATATTTGATGAAAGTACATTGTTCAAACTTAAGAGGAGTATTTGTGTGCATGTGCATGCCATGTTGTTTCTGTAGTTATTTAACGAAGCAGATCTACAGTGCACTTAGAGTTTAACTGAAGTTTGCATTAAAATCTGTTTTCATCTCAGCAAGACTTGCAGAACATTAACAGGGTAAGATAACGCTCAGGCACATACAGTCTAGAGTCCTGGAAATTTTTCCCAGAGCAATAATACTTTCTTATATATGTCACATTGAAATTAAATGTTGCAGATGAAAACAGATGCTGAATGCAGCATATAATTAATTTTACGTTATTTGTCCTGTGTAAGCACTTTCTTAATATAGCAATCTAGTTAAGTATATCCATTATCTGTGAGATAACTCTGTAGGTGAGCATGTCATGCTTTACACATAAGCATTTATCACTCTGATACTGAGAATATCTGAACACTTTGCAGGTTCTATGTAAGATAATGAATGATTCTAGTTTAGGCTTTTCTAAACTTGCCACTGATAATACTTCCTAACTACTTCTGCCCTTGCTGTGAAGGTGGTAACCTCCTTGTGTTTTGTGCCTGGACCTTGTAATGTCATGAAAATATCCCAACACAAGTTTCTGGGGTGAAGTGACGGCGCACAGACGACAAAAGTTAGTCAACTACCTTTTAAAATTCAAAAGGAAAAGAGAGGTTGAAATTTTAAGTTGTAAGGGTAATATAACCTTACACAAAGAACAAACTTGATAGGTAAATGTAATTTGTAAATTAGAGACCACTCATTTGAGGATATCTGTGTTATTTACAGTGATTTGTGGGAACAGATAGGGAGTTTCTCCTCTCAGCAGAGTACAATGCCTCTGTGGGCATGGCAAGCAGGTGAGGAAAATGAGGATTAAGGCTTACCTTGCCAAGCAGCGTTTTTTATTAGCAAATCTTCATGATGTTGAACTTGTCAGTCTTGTCTCTGCTGTTTGTATGTATCGAGCAAATGCTGTCAAAGAAAGCTCACCTCTCACCCATTGCAGTGGGGAGTGCTGAATTTGATGATACAAAAATTATGTTGCTTGCTTATGAAGTAATACTTGCAAGTGTGTTTTTATCTTGTTCATGAAACAACGTATGAATTCCCTTGGACAGCTGTTATCTTCTGGGTAGCAGAACAAAAAAATATGTCCATGTTGACATTTGAAGTGTTGTGAGGGCAAGCAGTTTGCTTCTTGTGAAATGCTCTTCTGTCAGCCTTTTTTAATACTAGATCACGTCACTTGCTCTAAAAGGGACACCATCGTCCCTTTGTCACATACCAGACGGAAAGGGTTTGCAGATGTGTAAGAAGGCAGATTCCCCTGTGTAAGGCATCACCACCCGCAGTTTGGTTTTGTTTGTATTTTTGGCTGAGGGTTGTCTTCATAAGTAATGTTTCCTGTCTGTTCCCAGTAATTTGAAACTCCATCTTCCAGGTGTAAATTAAAAGGAAGAGGGATTTTAAAGCTCCTTTCTGTTACTCCTTCCTAAAATTATTTATCTTCAGCTCTGTATGGAAAGGATATCCATTAATAACTTTCATGTCCACAATGTGAGTGTGAGGAGTGAGGGCTCCGCGCATTATCAGGTTGACTCTTTTGACCTTGGTAATTACTAATCTATGCAATCGGGCCTTTCTGAGCCTCGTCAGCCTCGCTTGTTTAGCGTTTTATTTATTTTATTGGTTTCTACAAGTCCTGAATAGGAAAAGGGGATTTAAAGAGAAAATAAAAAAAAAAAAAAAGAAACCCAAGCCTATGTTTATTCTTAAGGGGTGGAGGTCTTCTGGAGGGGAGCTGGCTTGCAGAGGGGGAAGACAGTATTCTTATGCTAATCCAGGCTCTGGATAAGGAGCAAAGCAGCCGTGCAAACAATGGAAGTGGAGCCAGAAAGTCTGCGCTGCAGTCTAGCACGCCTTGAAAAGCATGTCAGGCCGGGCGCCTTGGGCTGCCGGGAGGGGCCGCGGGGGGAGCGCCTCCCGCTCGCTTTATGGAGCTGGCGGCTGGCCAGCACACTCGGAAAAATCTTACTACCTAGAAAACAAGAGTTAAGGCTGGAAGAGGCGAGGGGAAGAGGGAGAGAAGTAGTTTGCAGTCTAGTGGGGTTTTTTTTTATGTGAAAAAAAGCAACCCCCAAACCCCGTATTGAGTTGTTTCGGCTCTGTTGCTGCTGTTTTCTCCTTTGTACCAAAAATTGAAATTCAAGTGATGTGTCTTTTAAATAAGAAACCGCATTTGCTAAATGTTGTGCGTGAGAGAGGTAGGCTTTAGCAACGTGCCGCTACTGGGAAATGAGCTTACACCACCCTCCTGTGGGCCAAGCGCTCGGACTGGGAAGCGCGCCGGGAGCCGGAGCCGCGGGCTGGCCTGAGGATGGCGGGGAGGTGCCTTGGTTCCTGTCCCTCGCTCCTCTTCTGGGAGAAAACGATGTCACCGACACAGGGAAAAAGCAGCGCTTTGTCCAGCTTTGTTATTGATTAAAGTCAGTGACCAAAAGTACAGCCTGTTTTCCTTAGGCATCATGAAATGAAAAATGTGCTCTTGAGGCACCAAACCAAAACCCAGTTTCTGCAGAACTCTTCTTCTTTAGTTCCATAATTTGCATAATCACCTTTCACTTTGGAGACATAAAGAAGTTGTGAATTTCTTCTTCTAGATTGGGCAGAGGTTATAGGCGTAGCAGAAGGCAGCCAAGATCATGGGAGCTAAGTAAAATAAATCAGTCAGTTTTTTGATCTGGGGATTTTTTTATACGTAGATTAATGAACAACTGTCCTTAAAATATGAAAAAATTACTGTAAGGTTGTGAAAACATTCATCAGTCCTTATAGTGCTGAAAGGGATGTTGTACGTTAGAAACTCTTTCTATGAAAGCACTTGTAATTTTGAAGGCACCGACGCACTGATTTTAGGGTCCTTTTTCCACTTCTAAAAAAGTGAGCAAATGTATATTCAGGATTGAGGCCCAGCCTTTTCCTTTCCTCAGCCCATGTATATTATTTGTATCAAATTATTGAAACTCAGAGCCAAAATGTGTGATGAGTCTCATAGTCAGTGTAGTATGACCATACATACATGTCACTTTTTTAATAGTGACAGGTAACATTTATAACAATTTCGGTGATTTTTTCCGTTGCTACTTATGTTTGGTGAACAAAAGTACGTGTCTTTCTTGTCAATGAGATCTAAAAGCTTTAAGTTATGATTTCCCTTTTGGATTTATTAAATTTAGAGGTGGAATGTATTACATGTGGAGACTTTTCTCCTTGTTCACATTGACTGGTATGACAGTAAGGAACTAGCAAAAATGATAAATAGATTATAAAAACATATAAGAAGGACAGCTTCCGGGTAGAATAGCAGAAGCTGATGTCATTTATGGTAGAAAGAACATGGGTGTCCATTTGCCAATTGTCTTAAGGGCAGAAGCTCTAAGCTAGCTAATCACCAAAGTGGAGTTGAGAAAAAAGGGAAATGGGTCAAGGTGAATAAAAATTGTGTAGTGAAATTTACTGTGAATATGTTCAAATAAAAGAATGTGTCATGTTTGTAACACATTAGGATATGTCTGAATACCTGATTGCACTGGGAAAACAATTTTGCTGAGTTTCATTACACGTAATTTAATTGAAGAAACTTTGTAGCAGTTAGTTAATTGTAGTACCAGAGTAACAGTAAGATGGGCATTCAAGAGTCCAGTGAGTGGCGTCCCCAATTACCTAATTGTGCTGGCCATGGTAAAAAGCAGCTAGGCTTTAATTTCTTCATGGTTAACAACTTTGTTTATGAAACAGACAGATATATCATAATTTAGTACTTTGGCTTCTAAATTCTGCTGTGATGTACACACATTTGATACTTGCCAGCAGTGGGAAATCTTCCTTTCAGGAGATACCTATTTGACTATCCAAGGTGGATTTTGGTGGCTTTTCCCACTGGTCACAAATAAAAAGGCCTTTTTTCTGAGACTGTGAGCTCCCCTTCTGCGAAAAAACAGTTATTAGGGTCTTGTGTTTTTTGAATGAACAAATGTGTTGCAGTGCATGTGTTCTAAACGCATGGTTCTATATGTACTACAGAGAGAACTAAGATTTAGTTTTTCATACACGAATGTGCTTCATTTAGCGTTTCGGATTTCACTTCAGTTTGTAGAGGAAGAAGAAACATTTGTATTATTTACACACTCTCTTGGCTTTTAAATTTATGCAATCAGGAACAGTTTTAAATAATTCTCACACAATCCACAGTTCAAGGGAATTATTTCTGTGAGCTTGAACAGATCAGTGCCTAAACAAATAGAGGCTTACACGAAGTTGGTTTTGTTGATGGCAGTGCAGCCAGCTGGCTTGCAATAGCCAGCAGTCTTCTCCCTCAGCTATAGGATTTCTTGACAGATTTCAGGGGTGGATTTACCTTGCTTTCAAAATTTAACATATTTGGCAGCATTCAAGCATAGGTAGTTCGAATGTTTCACTGTGACACTTCACTACAATTTGTGTAAGCATGCCTTGTAATAGAATAATAGAAACACATTTAAAAAGTAGGCTTGTACAACTATTTGACAGAATTACACAGTACACAATCTGAAACTTTCTTCTTGTTAGGGGCTTGGTTAAATTTGACTGTTTGACTTTGGATAAACTAAAGCTAACTATAGTTCTTTTTGTATTAAGAATGATAAAATGTAGTCCCAGATCAGTGTGTTCCCTTCCTGACACCTGCAGCTACATGAGATGGTGGCCTTTGTAAACTAAAGACTAAGTTTTTGGACTCTATTTAGTCTGACAATCTGCCCTACAACCTTCTAACCAGTGGTTAGGAATTGTCTTCTCATTTCTGATCTAAATGAATTTTAATGGCTAATCCATACCTAGTTGTTGAACCAGTTTCGTAAGGTTGAATAGCTGTTTGTCTTTCCTTATGTTTATTCCTGTTATATTGTCAAAATGTAATTATTTACCTATCAATTTTAACTGTCTTAATTGTATAATTTTCTTTTTTTTTAATCTCCAAATGTCTTTCTTTCCTTGAGATACACCTAGAAGGATACTATGTTGAATTTATCCATCATATTGTCTCTGTGCTTTTCATGCCTTACTGTTCTCCCTGGGAAATTTCCCTAGGAAATACTGGAGTTGTGTTTGTATCTTTCTTCCAGCAACATCACATGGATGTATCTGATGTTCTGTAATCAGTTCATGTCCTTGAGTCCTTGGACATAGGTAGCTATCTCTTGGGTGTGAGCTTCTAGTCTGTGTGAAGCAGAAATTCCTCAGAGTTACCCATATGCATGACTTTCCTAATTTCATGCTATTGTACTTCATTCCATTTCTGTTACTTCAGTTCTTCACGTGATCCAAATCCTCCTGCATAAAAACAACACTCAGCTGAACTGACAATTTATGTTTATCAGCAAATTTTTTTGAAGTTTTGCCTTCTATGCCTAATTCGTTAATGAAAAGGGTGAGTATTCTTCAGTCAAGCTGAATCGAGGTCCTCAAATGCCATTTGAACTAGACTACTAATCTCTGTTCTTGAAACTACTTGTCTGCCCTGTAGTGAATTCTTTAGTGTTCTTATAATCCCTCTTTTCTTCATCCAAATGAGTAATTTTATTTGTGGCACCATATCAGGTTTTTTTATAATCTTATAAGAAAGTTGTTGTTGCACACTGACTTAGACTGACAGTCCAGTTTATCTCTGGCATTCTGTTCCATCTCAAAGTCCTGTTCAAAACTGTACCTGTGATTGAGGTAATATGCTTACAGTTGTCTAAGTTGCTTCTTGTCCCGGTTACACATCAGAGAACCATTTAATATGTTTAGTTTTGTTTAAATACATTAACTTGGTGTTACATGTACTGCTGCAAATGGTTTGAAGTATCTTGTCTGTTGAAATGGATTGTATGTTCTAATTCTTGTGAAGTCTAAGATTGGCATTTTTTCATGTGTTCCCCCTTTACAGTACTGTCTTTGTTGTTACATTCAGCACTGTCATTCTTTACTGAAATTTGGAACAGCGCAGCTCACTTGGTTTGGGGATCATGCTGTTAAAAATATTACATAGCCACATCTAAAGAGCAGTTACCACTTAACTCCATGCTTTCAGAGTTGGTTTGGGCCATATGACACATCTTGCACACTTCATATATTTGGAGTCATACAGACCATAGGGCTGGACTGCTGTGGTAGTGCTGTGGTAGTGGAATTCACTGCTGAGTTCCAGTTCAGAAAAAACCCCACAGTTTTAATAATAAAAGCATTTTCTTCAATAAACTGTTATTGGGAAGGATAACAAAATACAGTGCAGAAAAATCAGGTGTTACAATTGATGAATAAATTACTTTGTAGAGAATTGTAGTTGAATGCTTCTTCGTGGCTACAGTAGAAAAGAGATTGGGAACTTCAAAATCAACTGATTGGCTTATGGGTTTGAATCTCTTCAGCATCATTCTGTTGGCAGAGTAGCATTCCAGGTATTAATTGGTGCTTTAATATATTTGAAGCAGTTATTTAGTTGTGTCATTCTACACTGTTATATCAGGCAGGTTTTGGAGAAATTCCAGCTGTTGCTCTCTCAATTTTGTGCCTTAGCCAGGGCTGCTGGTTTTCCTCTTTAGTGGGAGTCTGGAAAGGTATTGTTTGTTTTAAAATGGGGAATTAGAATTTGTTCTCTTTGATTTCTATTACATGGTTTTATATACGATATTTTATATATATCTGTGAAAAGTGAAATATTACTGGATGGAAGATTGAGGTACAAAATACTAGTGGAGAGCATTATTTTTTGAATAGGCTTGGACAGCATTTCTGGAAACTACCTTAGATTGTGTCACTGAACAAAAAGCACCATGAAATTGGAGTGAGTTGCATTAAAATAGTCTATTTTTCCAATTTTTTCTTTATTTTTTTGGTAACATGCTGTGTGGTACAGTGGCAAATACACATTCCTGTGCCAGTGTGCCCTCTGGTGAGCTGGGGGGCAAGATCACCAATTCTCTGAAAGTTTGAAACACTCCTACTCTTAAAGTGTACAAGAGTGCAACTATATATTCTTTCCTGAAACTTGCACAGACAAGACAGAAATGATTTTTCAAAATATTTTAAACAGACTGTTACTGAGATTTGTTTTTGCTTGATAGAATCCTGTAAATAAAGCCTTTGTTGTTATTGCTACGTAGAGCTGTTGGCAGTTTTCTACTTCCACATGTTTTATGGAGAATTGGAAGTTCATTGCCATTGAAACACAGAATAAAGCAGTAATACCTGTGCACTTACATTGCTGGCCTGATGTTTTATAGCTAGAAGAATGTTCCATATTGGCTGTCAGAATTGGTGCTGTGTCTTGTGCATAGGGAACACCAAAGAGCGAATATTTTTGCTGTCGCATCGCTTTTCCCTCTCCCTGGCCAGGAAGTTCCTGGTGCTCCGGACGTTCGCGCAGCGCGCGATTCCGAGTCCATCGCGCAACAACCTGGCAATAATCCTGGCAAGGGCCGTGGCTGCCGTGGTGCTCGGGGCGCCCGGCTCCCTCTTTGTGGCTGCATTAGGGAGAAGTCAGAGACGTGTGAAAAGTAGGCCAGGGGTCGGGGCGGCGCGCCGCGCCCGCCGAAATTGGAAGTGACGGACACCTCCCGGCTCAGCCGCTAATTTGCCTCCATGTCAAATGCCTCCGAAGACTCATTAAAATGAAAAGTTCTTGGGTCTCGCTGACAGACAGATTGAGTTATTGATGCTGGAAGCGGCCACCAGCAGTAATTGCTGCCCATCCCCGAGCGAACTCCAGTTCTGGCATTCATGAGCAGCGCCAGGCTGACAGGGGTCAGCGGGGTCAACCCCACCGAAACAAGGCCGAGGAGAGGCAAAATCACTGCTCTGTTCATCTTTGTGCAGCTTTGCTTTTGTTGCAAGTAACTCTTTAGGTGTTCAAGCTGCTTTTTAGTCCTTTGAGGCCCAATTACGCTCCCCTTATGCGTCGCCACTGAAAAGTTCTGTAAGTGGAACGTGACCACAGCTATTGCAGTGTGAAAAAGTGACTTCTTACTCAGTTTGGCTGTCTTAGCTGTGTATTCACCCACACTGCACGAGGGTAGACTTATGTTTTATTTGTGGAGCAAATGGCGTGTGCATATGGTAGGGTAATTTTTCAGGAGGAATTAATTTGCACACAGCTTGGGAATCCAGGATGTCACGATTTTGAATTGCAGTTAGTGTTGTCTTTTTTTTTTTGTTTTAAAGATGCAGTACTCTTCTAGGAGACAAAAGTACAAAATAAGTATATTAGGAAAGTAAACTAACTGTTAAATTTAATACAAATTTGGTTTTCATCCAGCAGAGAGGCTGGGATTTTTTTGCAATAAAGCTTCTCTACCAGCAGTTTTCAACAGGTGGCCTAACATGGTGTTGCTGTTTCCCCCCACAGTATTATGGGAAGTCACCACTTGAGTTTAATTTTTATGAAAAATAATTAAAAGAAGTTTTCATTTCTGTAAAGAAAACAGTTTTGGAACAGATTTACGTGTTAATCTGTTGAATATTATGTCTAATAGCTATATGCAAGTCTAAAATTATACAGCTGTGGACCAGTGAGTTGACGTATCTAGTATTTTTTTTAGGACTGTGAAAACATCCCTGTGGGTTGTTACCAAAAGAGTGTATTTCGGAAGAACCCTGCTATTCAGTTAGATAGTAAACATAGCTAATGTTTCCAGTTACTAATGTTAATAAACACATGGGGGTTTTTTGTTGGGTTTGTTGGTTATGCTCAGCGTGATGACCAACTTGAGGGTTTTCTTGTTTCACAAATACATGACGTTTTTTAACACTTTGTTTTATTGTATCTTTCAGGAAGCAAAGGTGGGGAAGCTACAGAAGCATCTTTGCAGTCAAGCACCAAATCTTGTATTAGGCTTCACCGAACAGACTGAGCTTAGCATTTGTCAAGCAGAAGGGCCGGGCGCCCTGCACAGGAAGGATTAAAAGTGAACAATGACTCGATTGAGAGTTCATGAGCAATTGCTTGGAGCCTATCTGCTTATCATTCTCCATGTTCAAGGTACATATGTACTAGTTGAAATAAGTTTATCTTTTTGATTTGTAACAGAGTTGTGTGTTTTCCAGTGGTTGAAATAGAATTTTTTTTCTTTTGGAGTTTCTTTTGCAGGCAGGTGACTTTACTGATCTGATGTGCCATATGGATGCTTCCCTAAAAAGGACATTCTAGTGGCCATGCATTGTAGTATAGATTAGGTCTATTTTAGCAAATACTTAAATAGAAACAATACCAAAAATGCGTAGTACACCATGGAGCAAGTTGGATGAGCGGCAGAAGTGAAGGTTTGACTTTCTCAATTTCAGTTCTCTATATGTGTGAATATTTGATCCCTTTAAACTTGACCCACTGAAGAACTTGCAGTGTGCAGTTTTCCATGCCTTCTGATGCTCCCAGCAGCCTAAGGTAGTATGGTATAACTAATCTAAATTAACTTATTGTGCCATCTTGATGGGCCAAGGTGAGGCTATGGAACATTCACAAATACCCTGGTTTTCGTTTAGTGAAGATAGTCATTTGTATGTCTGTTGTCTTTCCAGACACCAATTATCAAAAACTTCTGGAAATCCAGTTATCATTAGATCTTTAACTCCTCTGTCAAATTGGGTTGAATTGAAAAAAAAAATATGCAGCAGTGCCCTGCATGTCCAGCAGGCATGTACATGCCTAGTTGATCTCTGTGTGAGAGGATTTGTTCTCCCAGCTGTGCACTCCTCATGTGCTTAAGTACACAGAGCTTCCCAGATACTTTCAGGAAAATAGAGAAAACTAATTTGGTACTGCCATCTAAATACTTGAATGTAAAAGATTTTATATTCTCATTCCATACTTAGATCAATTACTGCTTAGTGCTTGATTTGGAGATACTATGTGAGACATTTACTTTTAAGAATAACAATTCAATGAACCCATTAAAATGGGGAGAGGGGAAGCCTGTTAAGAACCCAAATGCCGATCTTTTTGTTCTGTTTCTGGTGTGAATCTGCAATATTAGATTAAAGGATGTAGCAGAGCTGTCTCTTCCAAGAGTGTGCTTAATACATCCATATGTATCAAGCACAGTTTAGTAATAGACTAGTTTTGGGTATAGTTGGAAGTCTGTAGTAGATGTACAAATATTTGCAGATTGCTGTAAGGTGCTTAGATTGGTAATGGGAATAAACTAAAGTAAAGGAAATTTAATTGAGAAATTAGGAAAGGAATTTTCACTGAATGTGGTTAAGTATTAGAACAGGCTGCTTGGGGAGGTTGTACAATATCCATCCATAGAGGCAGTCAGAACTTCACTGCAATGACTGAACAACCTGGTCTAATGTAGGAGTTGGTCCTGCTTTGAGCAGGTGGTGGTACCAGGTGACTCCCAGAGGTCTCTTCTGCTCTAAAATACTCTGACATGGTGTTCTGCAGTGGAGTTTGTTCTACTTGTGTTCAAGCAGTTTTGCTGCTTCTTGCAGAAGAGACCAGCTTCTTCCTTTGTTCCCTTGAAGAGGCTGGAAGTGATACGCTTTGTTCTTTTTGCTGCAGTCATGGTTACCCCTTTGCATTAGTCAATATTTATCATTTTGCTCATAGGCAGTAGTAGCTGAAGGATTTTTTTTTCTCCCTAGATACAAATAGAAATAATAATACAAATATACAGGTCTTCTAGCAGCTTAAAATTAAATTACATTAACTCCTTCCATGATCACATTGATTAATGACAGTTCAGTAAATAACTTCCAATAAGTAACACAGATAAATTAAGTTTAAAGACTGAAAATTATTTTTCAGCTTCTGAGGAAGAAATTGCCTTATCTTAGAAATTTTCCTGACTTTCAAATCAATACTGAGGGAGTTCTGAAACCATGGAAAATTTGAGCTTATTGAAATGTTGTTAGTTCTTTGCAAGTTGCCTAAGGGCTTTTCTTCGAATGTGCGAAATATATTTGGTTTCCAGGGGTGGTGAGGCAAAAACCTGTCAAGTCTCTCTGCTTTTCCCTAGATTCATAGGGGAGGAAAGGATTAAGATCATAGTAATAAAGCATTTGAAATTTTTATAGGAAAGAGACATCTAAAGTGAAAAGTTTAAACAGTTGAAAAAGTAGTTTCCACAAGGAAAATGTATGCTATGCAGGATGTTAGAAAAATGCATCATAAAACAATCAACAGAGGTGAAAAAGATTCATTATGAAGAATTGAAGAGAATTTGTGTGATTTACAGAAAGAGGAAGAAAAAGCAGACAAAGTAGAAACCAGTGTGTGTACTTTCAATGTCTGGCATCCAGCTTAATAGTTTGCTCTCTTGGGTTTTTTTTTCGAGGCTTCTTCAGAATGTTAGGAATTTCAAAGCTTACCAAGACCTGAGAGAATGATAAAAGCAAGTGTGTCTGTATAACTGCATGTATATATACATACCAGATTCCTAACAGGTAACTTGAAAAAGCAAGTGGCTGCATGTGTTGATGAATGTGAAAATATTCGTGCAATAACAACAGAAACCAGAGGCAATTCCATGGCATTATTGGTGAATAGCTGCAGTTTCTCAGGTTGGTGCTGTGCAGCAGGGGGACCCAGTGGTTACCCTTCAGGTTGTGTCTTCATAGCTTTGGGTCTTCTTCACTTACACTGAGAAATAGTCAGAAATAAGCCTGGGGTGCAGATGGCCATATTTAATAGCAGCCTGTTCCATTAAAACGTTTTTTTATTTCCTTTCTTGCTGTGGTTGCAATAGCTTTAAACCTATGACTTGCTCTGCATCTTCGTCCGCCTCATTTTTCTGATCTAAGGCAAGAGGTTTTCGGCTTCAGCTGCCATTGTGACTGCACTAAACAGGCTTTTTCTTCCCACTAGGGCAGGTTTTTGTTCAGAGAACCAGTTTTACTTCTGAGTAGAGTTCTTTCTTCGTTGTTATGGTGCATTGATGAGCACATATGATCAATGTATGTAGCAGTAGTAAAGTGCTTAACATCTACTTAAATACGTTCTCATAAATGTGGTACTTCATTGCTGGCAGTTTACATCCCATGTGGTTCATCACACCTTTATGTATTCTTCAGAGACACCACAAAAGACCAGTATTTTAATCCTTGTAAATTAGTTGACTAAAAATGTATTAATAGCACTTGATATGTATGAAGCTTTATTAAAAGTCAGATTTAAAAGTAGTGTTGATATTAAATATTAAAATGGATTTAAAATTGCCATGGTTTATTAGTGAACTAAAAAAAAAAAAACCCTGTTGATTTTATTTCATGCCTCTAATTACTTTTCTTCAAATACTTGATATAGATAAGGTATATATTAAGATGTATTTTAAAGCCCTTATGCATTTTCTCAATTTCAGGTGAAATAGTTACTAAATTTGAATGTATAAACTAATCTGAAATTAGAATTTAGAATACTAAAAGCTATAGAAGGAACTTCAGTTGTCAGTAGCTGATTCATTACTTAAAAACACTAGTTCTTTTTACTGGTGATTTCCCCTATTAATGGCTGCATCTGTCTTTAAAACATGGGCAGCAACCATGTTCTTATGAATTTGTCTGATTAAAGTTCTTCCAAGGGATTATTAAAAGTTGATCTATTTCTTTATTAGAATTTCGCATTTAGTTTTAAGTAAGTTTATTCTTTAAAAGTCCATTTAATTTAAATTAGAATGCAGTGTACTTTTTTAAAGTAAAATACACAAAATTTTCATGTCTCTGGCTTTTATATTGAGTGCATAAGAACAGAGTAGTCTTCAGAAGTGACTTTTGGGGAAGGGAAGTGGGAGCAGAGGCTGAGGCTTGCGGGTTGGGAAGTAAAGGAGGCAGGGGCTGCCTGTCTGTGTCGAACACTGGTAGCCCCTGGGAGAGCTGGAAGGGCAGGAGAGAGGTTTAAACCAGTAATCTGGGAACATGCTGTGAGTTTTAGGAACCAGTTCTGCTAGATGGAGCTACCTTTAACATACCTGGTCTTTGGAGATCACAGCCTTGATATATAAAAAAGCACTATAGGGAGAATTATGGTTAGAATGCCAAACACAATTAGTAGAAGCATGTAAGATAATTTCTTTGCACTCATACAATTTTTCTGATTTTTAAAAAAAATTTAAAATTTTTTAAAATTGTAATTTTTAGTGCTAGTATTGTATTCAAGCTGTGTTGGTTGTACTGAGGTTTAATTCACATAACAGAACATGTCAAATCATTATGAAAGTTGGATAGGCAAAAAGGTGAAATGTGCTTACTGGAGTGGGGGATTTTGCAGTATCTGCATCCTAAAGCAAGAAAAAGTAATTTAAAAGTACCACATAAAAATGTCAAGGTATGTCTTTTTCATAAGGAAGGCATATCTGACATCAAGAGCACTGGTACAACTTTGATGAAAAGAGCCCAGTGTGGGTGAGCCCGAGCATCAGCACCAGCAGAGAGGCAGGTGAAGGGGCTCTTCTGACAAAGATTCTTCTTACTTAAATGTTGAATTTCTTGGGAGTTTACAAGCATGGATCAGAGTGGCTACAAAGAAATACCTCTAGCACTGTATTTCTGCTAGGACAAATCCCTTTTAAGGATAATGTAGTCTGGAATAGAAATGGTTTTATGGGCAATTTTTTATTAAGAATTCAGAAAGCTATCAAACAACTTTACTGCTATGGGCCATATTGGGCCTTTATTTGTGGAGAAAGAGGATACAATTAAGTAAAAATTGTAGGCATAATTTGGCTTTTTTATTTGTCTTCTTTCACTTATTGCTGTCTCTGCATTTCATAGAGCTGGTTTTTTATGGGTTACACAGATCTTTTCTTAGATCAGAAGACTTAATGAAATTATATCTGTATCCTGGCATTGAGTTGCAACCAGGTTAACTCGGGTTTTAGTGATTAGTAACACTGCAGTGTCACGCACAGTACGTTTTTAAGATTTATCCATATTAATATTCGTATTTGAAGCATGCTTTCAAGTAGACTTAGATTTCTAACCTAGTGGGATTTTTAATATCCTGTGCTTCTTTGAAATACATTTTATAGTTTTAAGTTATTTTCTGGGATTGGAAGAAGTAGTGCTTTGAATGATTTATCTTTTTGATCAAAGGCTATGATATGATATATTGGCAGGTGTTGTTCTATTTTAACAATTTGTTTTATTATTGACTTTTGAAATTTTTATTTATTTTATTAAAATAAAGTTTAATTTTAAACAGAAAACCATTTAAATGTTGTACAATCTGTAACAGTTGTCCACACTTCTAGAGATCTACACTGCATGCAGTGTATGATGAGGCAGAGCAGATGACAAAATCAGAACTTGGAAGTCCCATCAGCTTTTTTCTCATCAGTGTCTTACACTGCAATTAAGTGAGGAGAGTGTTCCACCATTACTCTGATACTTCATTGAATGTTGTAACTTTGTAATACAGTAAAATACACATTACAGAGCAGTTTGTATGTTTAGAAGTCTATGATACTGTCGTTCTCAAGGCTGGATAAACAGGCCAGCAGTGATGGGGGATCTTGAACAAGCCCTCCAGCATGTGATAGTTCATTTGTTGCTCATGTATGTAATTTTGCCACACCAGCTCTGTGCAGTTTGCAGGTGGAGGTTAGGAAATAGTGGAAAGGAAGTTTTGCTGTGCCTGGAGTCTGATTGCTGCATTTCAGTGCACAGTACATGGCACTTACACATTTGAAGGTTATGTGAGATTTGTGTGTGTATGTTTCTTAGCTGTACTGCAGAGTGACAACTGCCTGTGTCATGGAAGAGATTGATTACATCGTCAAATAGTGTAGTGTCACAAGATCCCTAAAACATGATCCTCCCTTTCACTGTCCTGCTCCCAGGGGGAAGATGTAGCAGTGTGAATGTCTGAGAGCTGGAGCTCTGAGGATGAGGAGATAAAGCTTGGAGGAAGATGTTCTCTAGGCCTGTCCTTAGCTCTCTCTTGTTCATTTACTCAGTACCTATTAACCAGGAGAAACAGCAGTGAAGCATCCTGTGAGTTCAGGACCTTCATCTGCCCTCTTAACATCTAAGGTGGATGGAAGCCAAGTCTTTCCACACTTGACTCCCATCCCCATACCTAGCAACTTTAAGGTGGACACAAATCTGTCTTGAAGTGCTGAGGATGAACTGCAGTACTGCAGTAAAGGATACAGTTAGGGATAATACCTAGGTGGAGGCAATTAAAAACTGTTTCCTGAAGTAATCCCAAGCATCCTCAAAATTTTCCTATTCTCTTCCCTGGATACTCAAACTGCTGTTTAAGAAAACTTCTCTTTACAGTCTTAGAAAGTAAAATGCAGGAGTGAATTTTTTTTCCCCCTGTTCTTTCTGCAGTTCAGGTATTACCTGTAAGATGAAAGCAGGCTACTATGGAGTTTCACATTACAAAAATCATGAAACTGTAGTCTGTTCTTGCTTTGAATAAAAATCTTTGCCTATGGAAACTGTACAAAAGACAAAGATGCTGTTTCTTTGAGAATACAGTTATCTGTTTTGGATTTTATTTGGTATATTCTCCTCATAAATCTTGTAATGCAATCCATCATAATAACTGAAGAGGAAAAATGTATTTCATGTCACTTTTAGTATAAAAGGTTGGCATACCTGTAGTCATGCTTCAGTGTTAGTTTACAGAGAATTATACTGCTTTAAAAGATGCCAGACCTGCATAAAAATATTGTTCTTTCTGTTCTGAGCTAGGAGAAGCCATGCTTTAAGAGTTTCTTGGATTTCTCCTCTAATACATTGAAAAAATAGTGAATTCAGTGACGAGGGTAGGAAAATGGATGAGTGACTGTAAGACGCTGATCATAAAGTACCATAAAGACTTTTAACGTGTGGAATGTCCCTGAAGATAAGCGGGGGTCAGTTGGGAAATATACTGTAGTCATTCAACAAAATTAGAAAGGCAGACAATATTTGTACATGTGCAGTGGCTTTTCCTTTAAATATTAAGTAGAATTACCTGTTCTCTGAGCAGGTAAGGATCTCTTAAAGGCGAATACAGGATGTTGTGTAATGTCTGTAGCACAGTATTAAAATTACCTTTTAGTTTATGCTGGGAAGAAATACGTAGAAAGAGAGGGGGGTGGATGGAGGAGCTGTTTCACTTGTGTGGGATTCCTCTTGGTTAAATCAGAAATATCCTTAACCTACTGTTACACCATTGGACCTTGTTTCTTGTTAACAGTCTGTACATATCAGGACTATTTAACTTGGGCATTACTGAAATACAGTTTGAAGACCACATTAAATAAAACACTGCTCTGTGATTTCAGTGTTCAGGTAAATGGTGTATTTTTCAGGATATTCTCTCGGTTGTATCCAAAAGAAACACAGCTGCATTACTTTGCTGCATTGGACAGTGCACTACATGTGCTGTATTAACCAGATGAGGAAATCTGCAAGTCCGCTATTTTCAGGACAGTAGGATCAAATTTCACAAATATTTAATTGGGCACTTGTCTGAATGACATAGTGGATGTTAAGGTAGAGTGATACAGAGGGCTGTTTCTGCACAAGGTTTTAATCAAGTTTTTCTGCACATGTTTTCAACAGGACACTAATGTTCTCGTCACTCTACAGCTCATGTTTGCTAGGTTTGACAGGAAGCCACAAGAATCTGTTGCAAGGGATCATGAGTTTCCTGGTCAGATTTCTTTTCCTTAGAAAAATTGAAATTTTTATTGTGACCTCCATTTTTTTACTAATAACTGAATTTGTAAAAGCTTCTGCTGGTCCTGACTGGCTGTTGGCTTATCTTGCACACTGAGCCTCACACAGAGCCTTGCTGTAATCTGTATCAGTGCAGGTGATAGTTTGTTCACAGTTTTTCTATCTGTATTTGGTTCATACCGTGAGGATTTAGAGCCAAGGTGGTGGACAGAAAGAGATTTCCTGTTGGTAGAATTGTGTATGATAAAGCTCAAGGAGATGGGTAAAGATGTTCTCATCTCATATAGTAATCACATAGCATATTCCAAATGAGGCAGGTAATGTTCTTAAATTTTTTTCTGGGTGTTCTTCACTAAGAAGAAAACAGATGGATGTTTTCTTCTGAATGCCTACATTCACAAAAGTGGTTTCATAATATGAACAAGGACAAATGATGTTTAACTCTGCTACTCTTGAGAAACTGAGGGCTACTTGGAACATGATGTAGCCCTGTTTCTATTCTGTGAAAGCTCATTTGGATGGATGTTCATGTCATTCACCAAAATTTAATTTGCAAACAAGATGTACTTTAGCTGTGTTTTGAAGTACTAATGCATACAGAGATCAAAAAAACCAAGAGATTTTGGAGTTATTACTGCTCTTCCATGAGACTGTGAATCTATAAAAAATTACTTCAGAAAATTAGAAAATTGCATATTAAGTATGTTCAGTCATGCATAAAATTATTCTTGTTGTGGTTATCAAGCCGTCAGCATTTTGGTTTTCTAAACACATGAATGAGAGAAGCTTTCTTCAGGAAACTCTAACCAGTTACGCCACTACTTTTCTTCCCTACCTCGAAAAGAGAAAATATCTTTCTATTTATATTGATTATGTTTGGAAGATCTGCTGTTAAGGTACAAGATATTTCAGCTGGCTATTTCTAGAATAAAATTATTAACTCAGATTTCTACCATAATCCTGGGAGAGAGATTGTCTTGTATAGTTCAATTATTTATTAATATAATTATTCTGTTGTCATGTTTTGCCTGTAAAACTCTTGAACAGTTATCAAAGAGATGCAAACATTTTTTTTGTTTTTTTTTTCATGTCCAGGTCAAAAGCTAGACAGCATGCTTCATGGTACAGGAATGAAGACAAATTCTGACCAAAAGAAAGAAGCAAATGGAGTAACACTTGCTCCAGAGGACACCTTACCTTTTCTTAAGTGCTACTGCTCAGGACATTGTCCAGATGATGCTATTAACAACACATGCATGTAAGTGTTGCATTCAGGATAGAGAGGCTCTTTGAAGAGGATCATTTTGGGTTTTGAAAGAGCAAACTACCTCTGGAGGCTGACCAAGGTTCTCTCAGGTGATCTGACCATAATTGATTATGTTCTGTGAGTGCTAAAACTCACGGTCATCTCTGTGTAAACAGTACTGTTTTCCCCACACCTTACAACCATTTGCACCTGGTCATTTTAAGCCCAGCAACTGCTTTGAAGGACAGAGGTTTTAAGTAACCCTGTGGTATTTTTTAACTGTGTGAGTATTAAGTGACCCAAATCTAAGCCTTCTGACACGACCACCTGTTGGCTTATTTCTTCACCTCTTAGTCAAAAAGGTAATGTAAACAACGTAGCCATTTACTGAGAATTCCTCTTGTTACATGTTCAGTAGTTACTGACTATGAAGAAAAGGCAGGGGAAAATAAAGAAAAGCCTGTGGACATGTAGAGACAGGAAATTTTATCTCCGATAGGCATAAGAATCCTAACAGACTCGTGCACACAGGTTATATGCTTGCTTAAGGTAGTTTTTTCATGTCCTGAAACGTTCTTGTTTTTCCTTTTTTTTCTCTTCATTTGCAATTCCATGTTCAAGGCCCTTTTGTTTCCTTCCTTAAGAATTAATATACACAGTTGAAAACATACTACTTGCTCTTGTACTTTTGAGTCTTCACTTAAACATAGTATTCAGTCTCTTGAAGGTGTTACTTGGCAGATAAGGCAGTTTTTATGGAACCCAAGGAGGTAGAATAAACACTGCTGTCTTTTAAAATGTAAACACAGGCAGTAACTTACAAACAGTTTTGTACTGAGAATATGTTCCCGTATTTTGTCTTTCAAGCCTCTTGGTATTTATTTATTGGTTTTTATTGCCCTCTAGTGTGTGCAGTCAGTATAGGCCTTACTAATTTTTGACCTAGCGACTGATAGGCCATTATGCTGATAATAAAACTATTAGTCAAAAACACACAGTGTCTATGAGCAGGGCATCTTATGGCATTATGCTTTCTACATCTGTGTTTCTTTGAATTAATGTAAATAGATTTTTGGTAAACAAAATTATTTCTAAATTTGTTCTCCTTAGTATCTGTGTTGAGGGAATGAATGCTTTGTGAGAAAGCATCCCTGTAGTGTCCTACTTGAGAATACTGTGGGGGTCTTTTATTCTCAAACTGGATGGTAACCACTGTTAAAGAATTTTTCTAGAAGTTTTCATTCTAGAATTCCCAATGGATTCATGGTCAACTAATGCTGAATATTAAATGACAAACATGCTGGTAAAGCACGTGTGATATGTTTCTTGCAGAACTAATGGGCATTGCTTTGCTATCATTGAGGAGGATGAACATGGAGAACCCACGCTTGCTTCTGGGTGCATGAAGTATGAAGGTTCAGACTTCCAGTGCAAGGTGAAAAAATGAGATTTATACCAGAGCCTTACTTGGCTTCATTTTTATGCCTCTCCCTCTTTTATATGGCATTCTGAAGATGTTTCTAAAGCAAATGCTGCTGCTATGAGTATAAAAGAAAAACTTCTAAAGAGATTGGGTTTTTTTCTTAAGAGCAGTATTTATTTAACATATGATTAAGTGGTTTTGACTAAGCTCAAAACTTTACCTATGTATGAAATAGCAACTTAAGTAGAAACCATCTATTTCTGTGCAACAAGTCAAAAAAGTTCCATGAAATATAAAAAGATGCAAGATCAAATGTAGGCACTCAGAGATTAGTTGATGTCTGTCTGCCACTGCAGAGTGACCTCATACATTAAATGGTGTGGTTGAAGTGCCTTTTAAATAAAATAGCTTACACTTTTGTCTGTGCTATGTTGTAGCTGTAGCATCCCCTGTCCCCGTTTTAGCTTCAAAATCTAAATGTTTATTCAATTCTCCCTCAACAGGACTCGCCTAAAGCGCAGTTACGTCGAACGATTGAGTGCTGTCGGACTGATTTCTGCAATCAGGATTTGCAACCAACCTTACCACCTCTTGATAGTACAGGTAATGTACTCCTGTATGTTCACACTGCTACTAAGAAGTGCTGTATAGGTTCTGTTCTTCCTGATCAACAGTAGAAATAAGGAGAAAATGTAATTACGGTATTTCACAGATCTGGTTTTTTCCTTACTAAGTAATTTTTATATGAAGCTCTGTACTACACTTCATTTTCTATTTTCAGTTTTCCTTTTTTGCCACTTTCAAGTTAATCTTTTCCTCCGTCAGTCACTCATGGTATTTTTATTCATGTTTTTAGTGTGCTCATATCTTGATCTGCATGTGATCTTCTCATCTGTTTTTATTCTGTTTCCAGTCTGATTCCTTTTTAATGTTTTTCTTAATCTCTGCTGTGCTTTTACCATTATGAATGCCATCATAAAAAAATTATTCTGCCCTTGTTAACACCTCTTTATTGCAAATTCATTTTCTTCTTTCTGTTGTTCCAGTGAAAAGAGTCTGTTTTCATGTGCTAACTCATTCACTGCTAGGCAAGTCATACTGGTTTAACTGTTGCTTTATACCTTCTCAGAATCTTACTGCTCTAAATCCTTAATTTCTCTTTCTAAGTAGCAAGAGTCAACCAAAACCAGCAACTCCAAAATCTCAAGCTAAATCTTTCTTTTTTTTTTTTTTTTTAGTTGTCATCCAAGTGAATTTATCTTTGCTTTTCTGATATAAATACTTCTTTTGATACACAGCATATGAAAACATACCTAAATAAACTGTTTACAATATATGTTTAATTAATAAACTTTGGCAACTCTTTTTTTTCTTTCTATTTTTTTCTTTTTTTTTTGTCAAATAGATGGACTTTTTGATGGCAGCATTCGTTGGATGGCAGTGTTGATTTCTATGGCAGTCTGCATAATTGTCATGGTCATCTTATTTAGCTGCTTTTGTTACAAGTAAGAAAGCATTTTCTTTATTGGCAATATTTTTAATTTTGCGAATCAGTGTAAACAGAACAGTTATTTTGCAAATCTACTCAGTTAATCATACATAGATTGGAAACAGTTGTAATTAAATTTCACATTTCTGTGGGTAGCCGTTTCCATCACTAGGTAAAATGAAATGTTCATGGCAGAGAATTTAAGTGAATTTGATCCTTTCTTCTGGCTACAAAGTATTTACAATTTTGTAAGCTGCACATAACTATGATGCTATAGCAGATGGTAAACAGGAATATCTTCATGCTTTTTATGCCTTTGGGTCTTCAGTCACTTTCAATAGTTAAATTTCATCTACTTCTGAGATTTTCCTTTTCCTACTGTGTTTCAAAACTAAATAATTGTCCATCTGAGCAGTTCATTCAGGTGCTTCTGTCAGCCCCAGCCCTGTGCTGGAGTGGTCATTGTTCTAGCAGTTTCCAAGGAAAGGTGCTTGTGTCAGCCTCAGCTGCCATGGTTCAAGGTTCTGTCTGTTCATTTAAACCAAAATCAGCAATGTGGTGCTGGTGACACCAGCTGAGAGCTGAGTATTAAAAATGCTGGGTTTGCACCTGACTAACAATAAACTGACACACCTGTACATGAATTACAACAGCTTCTTAATGTTAAAAAGCTATGGAAGTTACATTTCAGGAAAAGAAAAAAGATACAGTAAACTCTGATTCTCTGTTTTTTCTTTTGAGAAAACTTCTATATTTAAATAGCTCTTCTCCTAGATCAGTTAGTTGCATATTTTAAGTATTTTGGAGTTCAGCTTAAGTTCTGTTACTTTTGCAGGCATTACTGTAAGTCAATGGCAAAGAGGCACTGTTATAATCGTGACCTGGAACAAGATGAAGCATTTATTCCAGCTGGGGAGTCATTGAAAGACCTTATTGACCAGTCACAGAGTTCTGGGAGTGGATCAGGACTACCACTGTTGGTAAATCATAAACTAAGATTTTTCTTCACTGAATTTCTCTCCATCACATACAAAGTTTGGTTTGTATCTAATGCCTAGAACAAAGCAGTTTGTTCATACAAATGTTAATTATTTTATATACCATTATGATAGATGAAGTACAAACTGAACATGTTGAAAGCCCATCTTCACATTATTAATTAAAATGAAGTGTGAAATTAAATATATTACAAAATCTGTTGGCATCAGCAAAATTCAAAGAAAACTTAGACCCTACAGCCATTAAGATAAAAATGCAAGTAATAGCTAATACAAGTATCAAATTGGGTGAACTCAGAGATTTTATTTTCTTAGAGTCCATTGACCATTAAAGTGGATCTGGTTTTTATTGCCTGATAGAAGTATTCAGGGACACTTTAGAGCAGCCTTCCAGTACCTAAGGGGGTCCTACAAGAAAGCCAGAGAAGGACTTGTAGAGATAGGACAAGGGGAAATGGCTTTAAACTGAGAGTAGGTTTACATGGGATATTAGGAAGAAATTCTTTACGAAGGATGGTGAGACACTGGAACAGAACAGGCACTGGAACAGTTGCCCACAGAGCTGTGGATGCCCCATCCATGGCAATGTTCAAGGCTGGGTTGGATGGGGCTTTGAGCAACCTGTTCTAGTGGAAGATGTCCCTACCCATGGCAGAGGGGTGGGAAGTAGATGATCTTTAAGGTCCCTTCTAACCCAGACCATTTTGTGATAGTTGTTCATAATTTTTTCGTTCACCATCCTATATAATACTTGCATAAAAATTAGCCAGTGAGACAGATGACTATTTATAAATCAGAAATAAAATGCAAGAGAACATACCGTTCAATTAGAAGTTGAGTTGACTTAAGTTTTCTGAGGTTTTTTTATAACTTGAAGGCAGCAATAATGAGTCCAAAATTGGAATTGAAAAAATTCCATGAAACAAATTTTATAATGGCATCAAAATTTAAAGCAATCCAAGCTTGACAAGCAGCCTGGCCAGGTACTTTTGGTTACCTGCTGTGTTTCCCTCCTCCATCTTATACCTTCTTTTTCTTTAGTGTTTAAATTTTTTTTTGTTTTCCTCAGGTTCAGCGCACTATTGCCAAACAAATTCAGATGGTGAGGCAAGTTGGAAAAGGACGATATGGTGAAGTGTGGATGGGCAAATGGAGGGGTGAAAAAGTGGCAGTCAAGGTGTTTTTCACCACAGAAGAAGCCAGCTGGTTCCGAGAAACAGAGATTTACCAAACTGTCCTCATGCGACACGAAAACATCCTCGGTAAGGCAGCAGAATGTTGCTTGGCTACTGGAGGGTGGCATGAGGATGGAGGTGGAGGAGCTCTTACTGGGCGGCTTGAGGGGTCTAAGGCAGCTTCTGTGGAATAACCAGATGGGTTTCCCTTAATGTGTGCTAATAAAATGCTACTGAAATGGCAGAATCTTGCTGCTCTTGGTTGGAAACGTGTCTGCAATCTCTTTGGTGGAAGACTGGACTGGTAACCTCACGTACAAATAGAATCAGAGCTTCTACATGATTAGTTTTCATAAGGGGAGCACATACCTTCTGATACAGTACAAGACAATATAGCTTTAGGAGTTATTACTAAATCTACTACATAAAAAAATTATGTGCAATTAAATAGTAACTTGGTTTATACATTTCATAGGTTTCATAGCAGCAGATATTAAAGGCACTGGCTCCTGGACACAGCTTTACTTGATCACAGATTATCATGAAAACGGATCATTGTATGATTTTCTGAAATGCACCACGCTGGACAACAGGGCTCTGCTCAAACTGGCCTATTCTGCTGCGTGTGGCTTGTGCCACCTGCATACGGAAATCTATGGGACACAAGGCAAGCCTGCCATTGCACACAGGGACCTGAAGAGTAAAAACATCTTGATAAAGAAAAATGGAACCTGCTGCATTGCCGACTTGGGTCTCGCAGTCAAGTTTAACAGGTAACAAATCCTGTGTCATGGGAAAACATTCATGTAATTTTAAAATTTTTTTTATTTATTTATTTGGCACCAGATACCCAGTTTAAAAGGAAGATGGAATCATTTGGTTGCATGCTTTCATTTTTTTCTTCAGTTTTGAGAGTAAAATGTTGTTCTTGAATGCTGGTAGGTGTCATGATGAAAATAGATTGTTAAGAAACAATGAAAATACTCTTCTTATGGAAAATAAAAGTTTTGTAGAGGAAATAGAGACTGATTTTTTTATTCAAAACTAGCCTTTTATAGTAATTGCAATCATGTAAATTCTTTCACAGAAAATTTCAACAGCATATAGGCAGTCGAAACTTAATTGAAAATGTGATACTTTAATTGTATTATTAAATACTTCTTCTTTTATTAATATAAGTTCTATGGAGACAGAGAATTGTCATTTTAGTGTTTGGGCCATACAGGATTTCGTACCTTGTAACAGTCCACAATTCGGTAACTTCCTAATGTTTTCATATAGTGACACAAATGAAGTTGACGTTCCCTTGAACACTAGAGTGGGAACCAAACGTTACATGGCTCCAGAGGTCCTGGATGAAAGCCTGAATAAAAACCATTTCCAGCCGTACATCATGGCTGACATCTACAGTTTTGGGCTGATCATTTGGGAAATGGCTCGGCGCTGTGTCACAGGAGGTAAACTTTTAAATATTCTGTGTAGAATCTACCAGGCCCTTCCCTCACTTTAGCAATGCTTCACCAGGAAATAATATAATTAGCTTGCTGTATCATCAGGCTTGTATTCTTTAAAGGCAGTAGTAATAGTCTGACACATTTTTGTGACTCATCCTGGCTTTTCTTTTACTCATCTTTTGTATCCTTATGGATCTTGACCTGTATTGTTCTTCCATCTTATATTTCTCTGTGCTTCTTTATAGCATGTAGTGGATTAGAAAAAGCCAAATTCAGCATTTGGTATCAAAATCCAAGGCACTGCAAGGAATAATTGTTAAAGTTAATAATCATAATATTGGAGCTTTTATGGTAAATGATTGTTCTAGTGAAATGTTCAGATTTTTACCACAGTAAAACAGTGTGGTGAGTTTAACTTGGCACAAAGTTAATTTTTGTTCCTGGCTAAGGAAATCCGAGAGTAGATGTACAGATTTATTTCTTTTAATTGTTCTTAATCTTTCACAATTATCTCCAGGTATTGTTGAAGAGTATCAGTTGCCATATTATGACATGGTGCCAAATGATCCATCCTATGAGGACATGAGAGAAGTGGTGTGTGTCAAACGCCTACGCCCAGTGGTATCGAACAGATGGAACAGTGATGAAGTGAGTGTGCTGAGAGGAAAAGCTGCTTCAGTTTGTTCATTAATGTGGGAGGGTATTTTAGTTTAATAAATACTAAAATATTGTAAAGTAGGGACTGCATTCAGACATTCTGGTACTTTGAAAACCTCACAGCCATACTAGGAGAAAGACATGCTTGAGATCAATTTAAAATACTGTATTTTTTTATCTTTTCAGTGATATGAGGGGAAGATACTCTCAAGCAGCATCCAGGTGTATGAATACTGCTCTATTTGAGATCATCTATTTTAGACAGTGGAATATATTCAGAGTTTTAATTGGAGCTAAAACTTAAATGAATTTTTAATTTGTTTTATTAGTCTTCGTGTATATAGCTTATTGGTTTGTGGCATAAGATACTTCATGAAAGATGAAGCAGTTCCTTTGTGGATTTCCTCTTTCCTTTTTTTCCTTTTTTACTGTTACATCCCAGTACAATCTGTGATGTAACTAAAATACTTTCATTTAGATGTGTTTTTAAAGGGCCACCGCTTGAACACAGTAAATAAGACATAACTATTTCACATAGCAAGTTAATTATGCCATATCCATTCTTCCCAGAGTCCTTGACTTCTTCTGTGAATTCCCAGTTTTCTCCTTTTTTTTTTTGACTGCTGAAAGAACTGTTGCCACATCTTTATTTTCCCTGAAAGAATTCTCTATGGCTTTCCTGTCATATATGTGGAGATTTTTCTGTTTATTGCTGCCATATTTGTAACCCTGTTCTTGAGTTGTACTGAGAATTTCTGGTAATGCATCATTGGGAAACTAAATCTACACTTCCATTAGTTCCAGCTACTGTTAATACTAGGCAGTGAGGAGGAGGGAAGAGAAGGATTGGCATGTGGATGTTGGGTTTGGGGTTGTTTGGGGTTTTTTCCTTCAGTAGATCTCTTTATAATAGTTTTCTACCAACAATTTTGCAGAAAATTTGGAACTTGCACATTTTTGGACTTGAAAGTCCTCTAATTTGAGCTTGATAGTAAACCAGAGTTATACACTGTGGATGTAGCAGTTGTTACAATAGTGTTCCTTTGCTTTTCCTTTTGCAGTGTTTAAGAGCAATATTGAAGTTGATGTCTGAGTGCTGGGCTCATAATCCTGCCTCAAGGCTCACTGCCTTGAGGATCAAGAAGACACTTGCCAAGATGGTGGAATCACAAGATGTAAAGATTTGACATAGGAAATTGACTTTGGAGAGCAAAGCTGGACTCCCTAGATCTTTTCACTCAAACGTGGGTGAGGAAGATAGAAAAGAGGAAATAACTGAGATTCAGTATATTTTCTCAGCACACTTCTACAGGCTGCTAATGAAATCTTCCAGTACTTCATAGACTGTGATACTGAGAGCCTCTATACACTACGTGCTACATATATGGACAGCCTTGAGAAAATACATGTTTTGTTTTGGTT
This sequence comes from Eulacestoma nigropectus, assembly GCA_013397775.1. Taxonomy (NCBI): domain Eukaryota; kingdom Metazoa; phylum Chordata; class Aves; order Passeriformes; genus Eulacestoma; species Eulacestoma nigropectus. Next base: position 572,747 of record VZTE01004149.1, read on the forward strand.
TGAGCTGCATTGAGACTTCAGTCATACTTAGTGAGTCTCCAGTAAAACTCTGGGTACTGAATTGAATGTTCAGATTACAGTGCTTTCTGTGAAAGCCTAACAAGCTATATGGATTCAACAGAGATGGAGAATATAAGCTTTTTTTTTTTTTTTGCCTTCTACCTGATAAAACCTTGTCGATCCATACCAAGTTTTGGTGAAACAGCCTGTAGGTTATGAATCTGTTTGTGATACTGCTCAGTTTAACAGTTCTTTATGCCTTTATGTGTGTGCCAGGATTATTTTTTCTGTCATTTGGAATATATAAGAAACCATTTAAATGAACAAAGTTTTATGGTCAGGGCTCCATGCATTTTGTGGCTCCACAATCAGAGATTTGCTACGGAATCTTTTGCCATTAAGTTATCTTCAGAAATCTCAGTTTTAATTTTTTTTTCTGTTTTTGATTTGGTCACGAGGACAACTGCAAAAATGTGAACCATTAATCAATTAAGGAATGCCTACCTAAATCTCTAAGGAGCTTGAAACAATCTCTTCTAGAGGTGTAGGCTGCCTTGTTCATCTCACTTGCAGTCGAGAGAGAGGTCCATAATTGGATGTCTGAAATTTGTCATATTTTTTCACAGTGCCACATGCAACCAGCATTTTTGCCATAGAATACTTTACATCTTAGCAGAAAGACCAATGATGATGTGTTTTGCCTTCCTGCTGTCTTGGGACTCACTGATAGGTGTCTGTCATGCTCTGAACTTCTTCCCACAAAGGAGGGGGTTTGTCAGCTGTAGCAATGTGCTCTTTTCATTATTTGACAAAACTAGGCAGAGGGTGAGTTTTGAAGGGCTTGAGATCAAGTCTGGTTTACAGGCACAAAAGAGGGAAGGCAGGAAACTCTGGGTGCTCTGAAGATTAGAGAATGCAGTAAAGGTCAAGACCAGGAGAACTGAGTATGTGAGCTGTTGAAGATCAGATCCACAGCGTGCAGAAGATTTGGAGCTGGGTTGCTCTGATGCAGACACAGGAGGCCACATCTGTGGGCCACTTAGTGGAAGTAAAGATTTGAGACAAGGTAAATTGGTGGGTTCTAGTTAAGTTTGGGAGGAATGGCGCTGAAATGAATTCATGAAGATACAGTAAGTTAGTGCAATTACAAAACTTGGTTTTATTGTGCCAGCTGTTTGACCTGCACAAGAAACTGAAGTTCCCCCTTTTTCACCACTGACCCACACAAGTTGGTTAGAACCCTCCATGAGGTTACTGTAAGGCAGAATGACTGATCTATAATTCCTTTGGCACTTCTACTTGGAAGTTAGAAAATAGTACCATAACTCAAGCTGAAGCTTCAAAGCATGAATCATCTGAAGATTGAACACACAGTATTGGAACCATTGAATCTATTTGATAATTTAAGTGCCTATAACTTTGTACTGTAAATCTTGTTCTAGATAACTTTAAAAAGGGAAGTTATTTATACAGTGTGTTTTGTGCTTCAGTAAAAAAACCAACAAAACAAGAAATACCTAGTCCTAGGTACATGTATACAATTAGATATATGCACACACACATGCCATAGTTGAGATTTGAAGAAAAAAGTTAAGAATAATACCAAAATTGATGGAAAATGTTAAAACTTCAGATTGATTTATGCCAGATTATTTGTTGTCTTAAAATATTCACATGGAGATTGTTTTGATGTGTTTAAATTTTCCTTGAAAATACAACTGATAGAAAGCAGTATAACACAGAAGTAATGTGATTTGTGAACAATTAAAACCTTCTAGCATGTTACTTTTCTGTTTTAATCCTGTAGTTCCCATAATGTAAATGGTCAGGCAAAAGATTGCAGTATTTTTATTTTCTATTGTGATGTACAGACTTTATTTAACAGTTCTACATATTTTATAGAAAACTAGCTATTTCGAGGGACTTTTTTTTTTTTTAAATAAAGTCATTACTTTTGTTTAGTAATGCCTTTAAGTATTAATATGTATTCTGGCTGAGAAGTTCATAGGTGTGTCAACTTTAACTTATTTGAAAACAGCAAGAGATATATGATATTGTGCCACAATCCTCATGATAAAGGGCTTTTAAAAAAAAGTTTCTCCGTCCATTGCCAAGAAATACACGATGATTTTGAAATTGTTAATCATGTCTTCGCGCATAATTTTTGCACAGGTAGTTGGAAAATTTTTGGCATAAGCCAAAAAAAGTAAGGGATAAGCTTTTTTGCTTTTCCTTCTCTAGAATTTTTATCAATAAGAAGGAAAAAATGGTTATGTAGCTACCCTGCTAGCTTAAACTTTCAAATCATGGAGGTCTGTTTAAATTAACCCTGTCCTATGTAGAATATTGTGCCATTTCTTTTAGAAGTTGCGACATCATTATTAGCTGTAAACATGTTTTGTGAATTTTTTTTTTAGTTCATTTTTCCCAAGTCTTCAGGAAGCCCCTGCTGGAAGTATGAATTTCAATCATTTTTAAATTTTCACGTATTTTCTTTTCCATTTTTTGGGTATTTGCAAGGCAATAGGATTGTTAGACACCTTAGGACCTAAATCGATGTACACGTTTACTTTAACATAGAGGGAGCCGACTGCTGCAAAGATGATTTTTTGAGAGGGAAAAAAAAAAATCTTTTTAGCCTTAAACTTTATTTTTCAGCACTTCAGTTACTCTGTTCATACTCAAACATATCATGCATGTGTAGTTTTTATTGTGCTGAGCAGGAGCTTCCTTGATTGCGATACTCATCAAAATGTTAACAATGAAGGGTGTCTATACTGGTACTTTAACAATCATTTGGGGAAAAAAAAAATGTGCTTAAAGCCAGCCCAATAATTTTTACATAATTAAGCATAATTAACGCAGACTCCAAAGGTAAGTTGTTGCTTTATGCAATCCTGTAGAGTTCAGAAGCCTTTAAGGTCAGAGAGGGTAATAGGATTCTTTTATTGGACTGTGATTAGTCTCATTTTGTTGGTCAAAATTTTAAGTATTTGTCATCCAAAAAAATGTCCTCCAAAACTGGCAAATTGTGGGTTTTTTGGGTTTTGTTTTTTTCTGTTTTTTTAATACAAAAATCAACTGTGTGGAAAATACTTTGGGGAGTATCAAGACTGTGCCTTGGAAGTTCTTAAACACTCATATGGAGGGATTTTTTGTGTTTATTTAACCTGTTCCATGTGATTTTAGTTAGATGGAAATAATTGGAGTCACTTCATTCTTACTGTTGCAGCAACTAAAAGGAAAGATTTTGTGTTCCTGGTTAACTTGCAAACTCCACCAGAAATGTGATATTCCTACAGAGAAAATCAGGCTTACATTCTGAGTTTATTCTGAGTTTTACTTAATGTAATTTTTCCTCAAGAAACAGACTGTTTTCCCAATATCTGTCACTTTTCCCCAATTATTTTCTTAATTAGTCTTTTTTGAGGTCTTGAATGAAATGTAAAATTAATATTTTAAGTTACCTCCATAGTAGTCTAGAATCAAATTTTAGATCTTGATCTAAATGACCATTTGAATGTGTTTATAAAACAAATCATTTGGATACATTTCATCTACTCTGTCTTAACAGACTGTATTTTAATGGTCTAAAGTGTTTGAAGAGCAGAGATAAAAAGTTAAAAAACATTCTTTTGCTATTGCAGTTATTTTTAAAGGGAAGTTACGTGCTCGTCTTCTGTGAAATACTATAATGGTTTAGCCTTTCCTCACTCTCCGGACAGTGCCTCTGAGTCAAGTCTTTATCCTGTGCCCACAATCTTTATTCCAAGTAGGGGTGATGTCTAAAAGCAGCTGGCAGTGGTGCACAGCACAGTGCTTTATGGAACCATGGTGCTCAGCCTTGGTTGTACAGCAGAAGGAGAGGGCACATTACTTCTGGTTTTTTGACAAATCTAATGTAATTGTTGCTTTGTAACATTTTACTGTTCAATGCAGTTATAGAAGCCCACATCATGTAGTGACATTTGTGCTCTGACATGACATGCCCAAAATGAAATGTACTATATTGTATACAGAAGAATAAAGAACATTGTAGTTAACCTAGAGAAGATGTAAATAAAATATGAAAGAAGAGTGGAAAAAGACAAATGGTCACACTCTTGTGTGTGTTATATGCCAGAAGTGTAGAATACTACTTTAAAAATGTAACACACTAATGTATTTTGTACAGCATCTGCTTTAGAAGGTGCCTTATTGAGTTTACCATGAATTGCTTGTTCTGTACACAGATTATGTCCAATGTATCATTTTTAAGTAAATAACCTTATTTTAGTACACATTAGTAATGTGTTTTGTTACTATAAGATTTTGCCTTAAAAATGTCATGACTTGGAAATCATAATACTGTAACTAAATAATTCCCTACTGTTTCATACCTCGTTTATGGTTTTTCCCCCACAGTCTCTGAATAAGTTGTTAATTATTGGTTTTATTGTTCAATGGTGTTGAAAATTATTTGGTGCTCTCTAAGTTCAGGCTCTTTATTCCTTGCACTAGATTTGGGTGCAACAGTAAAAAACAGCATTTCCTTCTCCTCGTTTTTATCCCTGTGTTACAGCAAAGTCAGAAGCAAGTCAAAATCAAATAATTCTTTTATTTGAACATATGCAAGTTCACTACATGTTGGTTTTATCCATATAAATTTGCCTCAAGCATATCAAGTAAAAAGAGAAAAAATAAAGGGATGGGGACTTCAGTAATTGCTTTTTGTTCCCTCTGTGTACAACGTTCTTTTTGTGTAACAGTATCCAAATTAAGAGATTTGAGCTTAATGTGCATACGTACTGCTTGTTGCAAAAATATGCAGGTGCTTCTGTATATCCTGCTAAATTTACTCTGTTTTTTATGATTCAAGCAAATTAAGACCAGTCAAGGGGATATCTCACCTGTGAGTACATAATTATATAAAGTGTCAGAATTTGTTTTCTCATTGCAGAAAGGTATTGGCTTCTACTTTCCATAGAGTTCACTTTAGTTTGCAAGGAGGAAGAAGTAAGATAAGTTTCTGTTCTCTTTTTGTCTTTAATCAGGAATAATCTTAGATTTAAATACATGTTTTTTACAGTAGCTAGAAGGGTTTGATATCTGAACATTATAAAAACTGTTACGAGTATATTATAATTATAAACCTTTTTTTGTTTTCCCTATACAATCAAGTGTTAAATTCTTGCAGTAGAGTTCTGGAAAGTGCAGTGGAAAGATTAGACGATGTAGTTTCAAACTTTTCTTTCCTTAGTACATAATACCAGGAAATTAGCCTGCGCAAAGATTTGGTCTCCCTAAATTAGTATTTTGGCAAAGTAAACCTTTTTCCTATGGTTGTGGCTGCTATGTTGTTTGTGGAATGTCTTCACTGATTGCAGTGGTCGTGGTTGGATTTAAAACTGGGATTTCGTGTTAGCGTTGCAGGAGGACATAATGTAAATTGTGGGTAAGTGTTTGCACCTGTCCGTGTTTTAATGAGCAGCTTTTTCTCCCGGTGTTCTTTCGTGAAACGGCCACGGGGTGGTGCTGTATCCTAAAAAAAGGATTTGGAAAAAAATTGGGGCGTTCTGAGAGGTGAAAATAAGTTCTACTGCCTGCTAATAGTGAGTATCAAAATGTTCTCCTTTATATGTGTGTTTGACCCCTATATAAGGTAGGTTACTTATGAGCTTGCGTCAGTATCTAAGAAGGGAAACAGCTGTATCCAGTGAAATATGCAAACACGCCACAGGGATGTTTTGTGGGCATACCAAAAAGCAAACTGAGTAGTTAGTGAACTGAATTACAAGCTTTTAAATAAGTAGCAGAAGTATCACTAAATTCAGAAAGGATCAGATTTAATTCCATTAATTTCCTTAATCCCTTCTGCATTTTTATTTTCACCTTTCCCCAAAACACCACTTTGGTCTATCTCACTGATGTTAATGTAGTAAATCAGTATCAGCTGTGAATCTGAGCAGTGAAAGAACCACAAATGTGGGCTGACCACCTCCTGAGTCTGGTTTATGAGGAGACCTCCATGGGCTGCAGACTCTGGCTTGATGTGGATATTATCTGTAGAATTCAGGTATTGCTGGATCTATAGAAAGTAATATTGTTTATATATGATACAATCAGTACTTGAATTTGGAGAACAGTAAGGAGGTTGTCTTATTAATGGAAAAGAAAAAAAAAAACATTAGGAGACTTTAATTTTAAAATGTGCTATAAGATACTGACATTCATAAAGCAGCAGAAATTTCAGTAACAAATTAATTCCATGAAGGCACTAAGATGCACAGCTTTCTACCTTATTATAAAGCTTAGTGGTTTGATCTGGAAACACAGAAACTCGAAGCAGTAGCGATGTTTTCTGGCAGGTTTCTAGGAAGTACTAAAAGCTGTTGGAAGCTTTTCTTTTTAAATATAATTAAATATGTCTCAGATTGACAATACATGTATCTGTATCCTGGAGTGAGCTCACGCATTTCTGTGCCCATTGGTGCCTGGCCATCAGGCACGTTAGTCTAGTCAGTCTGCTATGAGGGAAACTGAGGCTCTTACAGACAGCTCTTTCCAGCGCTTATGGTCAGCTTCAGGTTGTTTTTCATGTTTGGAAATTCTCCTAAATCCACTGAGCCTACCAATAGCTGTATTTTAAATTATCTTCATTGAATTGATTCCTCTAGTTTGCCTAAAAGTGCAGGTCATGGTGATGTGGCTGCGTTAATCTTATAAAAAAGCCCAAACAACCATCCCACCAAAAAAATGCAGGAGTGGTTTAGATGGAGGCTTATGATAAAGCTGGTTTATTGCTTTGAACAAACACAACCACAGCCCAGTAGATTAATCATCTTTCTCTTGTTGCTTGAGAAGGAAGTCAGTCGTCTGGCTTATGCAGCCAGCGGAGTGTTTTAACCCATTGTCTTTCACTAATTTTTTGCTTCATAGTCAAAAAATTAGTCTTCCAGTCAAGTGTGTCTTCTTTGTGTATGCAGGTGGCTAACTTAAGCACATATTTGAAGAGATCTTTAAAATACGAAAATATCTTTAAATTAACATTTTGTTCGTTCTGGAGTCAATGTTCTCTGAACTCATCTGGCATATTCTTCAACAAAAGTAAACTCTGGTAAGCACAAAGAAGGACACCAAACCTGTAGAAGTCCTGACTGGAAGAACTGCAGTGCTCTCTATTACCTCCTGTGTTCATTTCCAAGTAGCTGTATGGTTTTCAGTCCAGATGAAGCTTTCTGTCAAAGCTTTAAAAACAAAGTGTTTTTAGAAATATATGCATATCATACCCCCCATATGTGTGGTATACGAATTGCCCAGCTGTCTTTATTTGTGGAACTCGGCTGGTGGCTGCAGAGTTGGTGTGCAGTGAAGACGGGGTGTTCCTTGAACCACCCTGACCTAGGCAGCACCCTTGGCCTGGCTCTGCAGAATGCTGTCACCATGAAAGTCAGGAATTGGAGGAACACTGGTAAAAACCCATCCGAGTCACTGCAGGATGGTAGCTTTGTACTGAAAGAACCTAATCTTAGAATTTGATGCTTTTCTTCATTTCCCCTCTTCAGTTTTACTCTTCTCTTCCTTCCCTCAGATATTGGAGCAATCTATGGGACAGAGGATGATACTGAGCTTGCAGGCACTTTGTGCTGCCTGCAGCAGAGCAGTGTGAGCCATGGCTCCATCCTAGAAAAACAGGGACACCTGGCCTGGTCATCTTTGGAGATCAGCAGTGGCCAGAGGAGATAAGGAGCATTTTTAGTTGTTAGTTTTCTTGGATTTTTCAGGATAGAGAAAACAGTGTTCTCAGCAAGGCAGTAGCTGAAACTGCTTTGTAGCTTTATTTCAAAAGGTATGTATTGTCTGCTTGTCAGACTGTTGCTTTAAGTGCAATATGTGTTGGTACTGATGTGTTGGGGGTTTTTAACAATTAATAATAGTTTACCTTGTTTAGAATACAGGTAGGTGGGGAGAAAATTCCTTAACAGCAGATTAGTTTTCTGTTTAAAAATGCTACCTTAAAAGGGTGCAATTTACATAATAGGAATTTACATCTTCATCAAAAATATTGGGAATTTCAAAGTGCGTTTCATTTTGGCAAATTTGTTTGAATAATGTTTTGTGAGGTATTAGGTTAGTCAAAAATACCACAATACTTGAACTTCTTTAAAGTGAAAGTCTTTGGGAAGTTTTATTTGACAGAAAAAAGTGACATGACCAGGCGTGGTCACGTTGAAGTTTTAGAAATTTAAAAAAAACCCTCCACATTTCAAGAATTCTACTCTTTGGTTTACTTTAATTACAAATTATATTCAGCAGTGACAACAGACCAATGAGCTTGCCTTTTGGTTTTAGTTTTGCTTGCTTGGATTTAAAATATTTACTAAATGCTGAACTCTGAGCTGAATTCATGTTAATCTTCAGGATTAACTTTAGAAATAAACTGCATTTTCACCAATACTTTTAAAATATTGTTGACATTTTCCTAGTGTCTAAATGTAAATGTAATTTATCATAACAATGCTTTAAATTTTTACAGTTTAGCTGAAATACATCACAGGCCCAGAAGGAAAAACTGGGCCATTTACAAGATCCTTGCTTGCAAATACTTGCAATAGAGTGAATTTTACTGGGTTTGATGGATCTCTTCTAGTGTTCCTGTTGTGCACAGACTGAAACACTGGAGTGAGTTGCAGAGGTTTCCAAGATAGTCTGTGGTCCACAGAGAACTAAAAGGTAAAATTTCCCTGGCTGCTGGGTTTTAATGTACCATTCACATAATACGAGAGTTGCTATATGCAGTCCTGCCTAAAATCTGTTCCTTGCCACTGGTAGGGGTAGTTGCCATGGGAGGATATTCTTTTGCCAAGTGAAAGGAGAAATTTGTTCCCAGTGAAGGAAGTCCCACAAAACATCTATGTGCAGTTCTCACATTGGAAGGATTTGGGAATGTGTGTGCTGATACATTTGTAGTCCAAGCCATTAGCTTTTCACTTGAAAGAAAATCCCATTGCTGCTCATAAGCAACTATTTAAAAGCCAAACACTTCCAGAAAAGAAGCATGAAGACAAACCTAGGGTAGTGCTATGTTTAAACACATGCAGTAGCATTGAATACATCACAGATGAAGCAGTAGTGAGTGCATCCATTGCATGTATGGAAAGAGATTAATAAAACATAAATGTCACTATTCAAGTTTTAGATATTAGGAATCCACCCATAGTTGTCCCAGGTGGGCTTCTTTTCACTACAGAGCCGTGCAGCAATTCAAAGCACACTGTCTCCCCTTTCTCCATTTCTGCCATAGCAAAAGTAGTCATGGTGTTTCCATGTGGGGTTTTCCTCTGACTGCTTGAGAGAGTTCTTTTGTACCCACGACTGAAGGAGAGTTGTCCCAGTGCTGGTCCTGAGCTGAACTCCGCAGAGATGACAAACAGGTAGACACCTTTGTGTGGTGCTTTAAAGTAGCCGTGTTCAGAGAAATAGCTGTTTCCATAATTGAGGTACGTTTCATTAAACCTCACGGTTTTTTCTTTATCCTTTCTTTCTGAGAATCCCACATGGAATGCCACCAATGAGTCTGAAAAAGAAAGAGGAACAGGATTTTAGCAGTGAGTGAGCGCTGTTCTCTCCCCAGGATCATCAGGATGGGAGATAAGGTGAATCCCTGTCAGGCCTGGTTTTTGTGTGCTGCTTTGCAAAGCTAGACACTGGAAATGGGTATGTGCACTGGAATAGTTCAAATGATTCCCTGAAACTCTTGGGAAAGTATAATGCTAGAACCACCCAGGGGAAAAAAAAATACCACTTTTTTACTGTCCTAAAAATAAATTAGTTAAGAATATGTTCTCTGCTTATTCTGTCTTAACTACAGTTTTGCAGCGCAGATGCCTAAAGGCGCTGATTTTTGCTCTATGTTATTTGTCCATAGCAAGGGCTACAATCATAAAAGCCAATGCTAAAGCTGTGGTGATTGTAATTACCAGGTGCTTATGGTCACATGTTTACAGGGAGGGAACTGGCCAGTCCCAGTGAAGTATAAAACTTCAAACTTGTCTCTGAGGCTTAGTTGTAAGAGAGTGTGTGCTCTCTGGTCAGTCCTGCCTGTTCCACTTGTGCGAATTATAGCGGTTCACTTAATGTGTCTGTCTGCCTTGGGAAGGATTTGGTGCTTTGAGTATACTCCTTCCAGATTCGAGTAACAAAGTAACAGGGAAAAAGAAGTATTCCACATCAGTGTCCAAAGAGAAAACTGCTACTGCATTACCATGAGCATCTACAAACAAAATTTGTCTTCTAAACACCTGGAGTTGGCTTAGTTCTAGGCCAATTTCCTAGCAGCTGATAACGGGTGTAATTTTATTGGCCTTGAGCAAAATACAGCAGAATATCGACTTGGTTCTCAGTCAAACTGCTTTTTTTGGTGGAGGGGGAGGACGAAAGCAATGTCAGAATTTCTCCCTCCAGCATCCCACAAGATACCTGACAGTTCTCATAACTAATATGCTCTGTGTGTGGAACTTGCAGCAGGGCCCAGGAAGAAGCTAGACCTGCACATGAGCAGGTAGAAGAAAAGAACACACCTTTTTCCACACGTTCTGTCTGCGCCATATTTCTCCCACTTATTGTTTGTGTGTTTTCTCTGTGCTTCTCAGGCCTTTTCTTGTCTCTTTGCTTGTCTTGACCCTTCTGTTGCCTTCTCCCTTTTCTGTTCATTATTGACTGAATCTTTGTAAGATCCAGACTTATATTTGAGGCAACTAATTCTTCATTACTTCCAAATAGCTTTTTAAAAGTCAACAGATGTTCCTCCACGTTCCGCCTGATGGTTGCTAAATCTGCAGAGAGAGTTTCTACAGAAACATTGAGTGTCTCAATTGCATTTGCTATTGTATGATTGCAGCAGAGGCTCGCATCACCTCTGGATTCGTGCCTCTTGATTGCCAGGCTCAGATGTTTGATATCATTCTTCAGAGTCATGATATCATTGTAAGCTGAGCTATCCAAGGAGTCATCTTTGGCAGCCTCATAGTTAGGTTCCATGTGTTCTACGATGCTGCGTTGACTACTGACTTCTCGTAGAGTAGAGGAGGTTTGCGTTTCCTGCTTGGGGTGCTTAGGAGGCATGTGAGCATCATGATTATTCTGGTGATGAAACCTCCTCATAAGAGATTCTAAAGTCACATTTTGTTCTTGCAGTTTATCTGAGAAGTGTCTGAGAGATTCTTGCAGCTGGAATACTGATGGTATTAGGCTACTAAAATCATCTTCAAAAAAGACATCCAGGAACTCGTGTCTCAGTAAAGCCTCCAGTGCTTCTTCGTGCCGCATTGCATCTTTCAAAAGAGAGCTAAAAGAACTGTTGAGATACTTGATGTGTCGATGAATTTCTTCTTCTTTCTTCTTCAACAAGCCTATGTCTTCTGAAAAAGCTGTAACCTGTGACTGGAGATGTCTGTTCTCTTCTTGACGGAGGTTAAGAGACAGATGGATGGACGGAATAGCTGAGGAGAGCTCTTCAATTTCACTCTTGAAAAGATCTCTGAAAACTGACTCTAAGTGCTTCGTATCCTTTGACTGGGTGTCTTCAAGGGAATAAGTGCTATTCCTTGGGTCTTCCTCCAGTACATCAGTGTCAGAAGATATTCTCTGGCAATTGCATTCCTCCATGTACCGCAATAGGTCTGAATAGTTTTCCTGAAGGTTTGAGAGAGTGTAATTGAGCTCTGATATCTGCCTTTCCATTGCTGCATTGTTCTCTTCCATAATAACTGATTTCTCCGCTAAAGTTATTGTAAGATCTTCTGGCCTATACTTCGATATGTTTTTCTTTAACTCCTTAAACCATCTCTCTAAAACTTCAATATTCTGGAAGGCCACATCTGACTCCATGTAAAGTTCTTTAAGCTGCTTTGCGTGCCCTGACAGAATTTCACTTATTTGTCTGCTGGTTAATTGGCTGTTTTCATCTTTGGGACCATGATGTGAAGAGAGTTCTGTTAAATTTTTTGTCAAAGCCTCTAGTTTATTTTCAAGAAGGTTTTGCTCTTGTTTCATGTTTGCTATGCTGTTGTTCAAAGCTAAGAAATGGGACTGCTGCATCTTATGAAGCTTCTTGAGTTTCATGTCAGTATCTGCCTTGATCATGCTGAGATTATAGTGAATATTAGCCTGCTGCATGTGCACTTGGTTCTCTATATCTCTTTTCACCTGATCAACTTTCACTGTGTTTTCTTGGACTTTTGATTCAAATTTGGTTCCCAGTTCCTGGAATTCCTTTTTGGGCACAGTGCTGTCTTGGAATCTTTCTATGCTTTTCTTGTTGGCTTCTACATCGTGGGACAGGTTTCTTACGAAGTTGGAGAGGTTCTGTAAGCTTCTGTTGAAGCTTGCCCACATTGGGTTAAAATGTCTCCTTAGAAAACTCTCCACATGAGGAGACAAAACTTGCTGCAGAAGCCTTTCCTGATGATCTGTTAATACAGTTGAGAAAAAAAAAAAAATTTAAATTCTGCTTTTGGATCACTATCTAGCCAGGACAACTCAAGTGTGCATTTTTCTATAGTAGTTGCCATCTTACTCTTAGTATCTGACCTCATGATAAGTTTTGGCAACTGCAAAAATAGCCTAGCGTTAAATCAAGGTTATTGTAAAGCACATAGTGTCTATGAGTCTGCAGACAATAACTTGGATATGTATTGACTTCCTCATTTATGTCTTAAAAATTATGCTTTTTGAAACCCCTGGACAGGCAGTTTTGCCAATGGCCATAACTGTCCATTTTCCCCACAGTTCTTAGTTGGTGGGCTCTTCCTTTTTTGACTGTGTTGTAATGTTCTTTTTCTCATGCTTTCAGCTCCACAAAGTTATACAGCATCTTAACAGCTGAATATTCCAGGTCAGGAGTAAATAACTTGGAAAATCTATGGAGTATCTCTACTATGTGGGAATTATACTAAGGCTCAGTTTCTAACTTTAAAGTTCAAACTTGAGTGCCTTGAAGTTCACTGAGAAGCAGAATAGTGAGATTAAGAAATTTTAAGCAACCTCTTTATTCTGTGATTAAGGCAAATTCTGCACTCTGCTTTTCATCTCATTTCCCATTTCAAGTTACTCTTTGGTTCATTCATTTGCATTGGGATTGCACCCATTTTTTTCTCTTTTTAGAAGCAACCAGCAGACCAAGGAATATGAGAGTATTTTTACTTTCACGTTTTCTTTCTGATCTGTGTGGTTTCACAGGGCCTATCATGGGCTGATAATTCTGCATCAGACCTCTCACCTGAATTGCTCTGGTTCACTTCTAACACCATGCTTGTACCGTTGTTTTCAAATAGTCTCTGTAAGTCACCTAAGGTGCTGGCTGCTTGATGAATATCACTTTGAAGATCATCCAGTAAAGCCTCATGATTTTGAATGACTTCGAACATTTCTCTTGAATCCACTGATGTTGACACTAGTCACAAGATTAGAAAAACAAAGTCATGCAACAGAGTGCAGCGACCAGGTGACAGGTATTCATGCAAGACCTCTGAGAATACCTGTGTTTTTTACTCTGAAAATTTTGCACTGACAATTAGGGGGTTGATTTATGGCACCTTAAATTGCAGTTCATTTGCAAGCATTCTTTTCAACAGTGATGAAAACGTAATATATTCTAATATTTGCAGAGAACTTCAGATACAACAGCCGTGATGGCAATAAAATGCTCTTAATTAGAAATTTCGCCATGCCATAAAAATGTTTTGGAATACTAACTCTTTTCAAGCCATTGACTGAAAGGGTGGCAAGGTTTAACAACCTAGAATAAAAGGAGAGGATGAAAGAGCAATTGAGGCATTCTGCTAAGGAATCAGGAGCACAATGTGTAAGTGTCAGAGCTGACTCATGGAGGGGCCCTTTAACTGATGTTTTTCTAAATAAATACTTGTAAGTTTTAGCTGTAGATTTCTAAGTGTGCAGTACTACCCTGAAGCTAATTGCTGAAAGACACTTAATAGCACTGCAAGCCACCTTCCAGGTGGTAAGGGAAGGTCCTTGGTACTTGGACTGGTAGGGTGGAGTGCCTGAGATACAAATCTGCGCTACCTCATAATGGTAATCTCGGAGCTACTGTTCTAAAACAGCATTTTCAGTGGATTGTTTTTCTGGTAGATTTGTGTGCTGCCTTTGAACCCACGTTGCAGAGCAGGGAGTTCACATCCATGCCACTGAAAAGTGTAGGGCTCTGCACCAGCTGGCATTCACTGATGACCATACAGCTTTGAAACTTTGGGATGCTTTGTTGTGAGCATTCACATAGTGCTATAGCAAAAGCCCTCAGTTATGTCAATAAGTGTATCATTTCAAAGTTTTCCCAGATAATGCTTTCACTAGAGAGATTGTCCACAGCTTATCAGGTTAAAATTGCAGCTTCGAATCTTTTTTTTTTTTTTTCTGATCAGTGACTGAGAGGTAAAAGATGACAAGCAAAGTAAGTTCAAGCACGTACTGTGGTTTGAGAACTCCTCTTCTCGTCCTTCAGTTTCACTTCCTGGCACCAGAATAAAATTAGGATCTGCAATTGAGATGTGATACAGCTGTAAAAATGTTTTAGATGCAGAAACTACTACAGTTTAGCAAGGCCACAGAGAGCAATTTAATGTGTCGTGTAACTGGTGCAGAGACAGGCTTCCTGGGGAAAGAACAGCATCCCTGGAGAATTTACTTTCCTTGCACTGGCATACAACATTGCATACGTGGCAGTGCTATGCAGTAGCGTGGGGATTTTTAACTCATGCCAAGTTATTGCTCATAAGAAATTAGTCTATTGCAAATAGATGGGTTTTTTTTTCTTTTCTGGGGGTCCCATCTAAAGATCTGCAAATTCCTGTTCCTTGTTCCACAGTTACCTGAACATTCTGGTGGCACCAGCAGTGAATGATGCTGTACAAATCAGGAGATAATGATGGAGGAGCTGGTTTTGGTCAGTGAGTGTAACAAAAGAGAGACTGAACTAGTTGCACTGCATTTGATAATATCTTTCCAACATTATGAGTGAAGTCCACCACCTAGAGATCAACCTACAGTTGAAAACTATCTGTGAAGAAAAGCTAAACCTACAGAGAATTTTATCTGTGGAGTCTGTAGGTGAGTCAGATGTAGATTGTGGAAAAATTTTCACACATACATTTGCCTTTTTTGTTATGGTTGCCTTAATTGGTAGAGGGAATTACCTTTTATCCATTTAAATTCTCTTAATTCCCTTTAAATTCTTAAATCCGTTTAAATTCTTCGAGTATTATTTGCTAAATCCTGCCAATGCCATTTTTAAACCACCATGCAGTTTTTAAACCACACTGGTTCCCCTCTTTTTTCATAGCAGCTGCACAGATCGTAGAATCATAGAACGGTTTGGGTTGGAAGGGACCTTAAAAACAATTTAGTTCCTCCTGCCTCACCATGGCAGGGAACCTCCCACTAGACCAGGCTGCTCAGAGACCCATCCAACTTGGCCTTGAACACTTCCAAAGATGGAGCATCCGCAGCCTCTCTGGGAGACCTGTTCCAGTGCCTCACCACCCTCACAGTAAAGTATTTCTTCCTAATACCTAATCTAAACCTGCCCTATTTCAGCTTGAAGCCATTTCCCCTGATCTTACCACTACGTGCCGTTGTGAAAAGTTCCTCTCCATCTCTCTTGTAGCCCCATTAGGTACTAGAAGGTGCTCTAAGGTCTCCTTGGAGCCTTTTCTTTCCCAGGCTGAGCAGCCCCAGCTCTCTTAGCCTGTCTCCATAGCAGAGGTGCTCCTGGGCTCACTCCAACAGGTCCACGTCCTTAAGCTGGGACCCCAGAGCTGGATGCAGGACTCCAGGTGGGAGGGCAGAATCTCCTCCCCCAACCTGCTGCTCACAGTGCTTTATTCAACAGAGCAATGGATTGCAGCAGTTCGGTCTAAAGGCTGTTCCTGGCGCTTTCATGCAAGTGATGGTCTGGGCACTGTTCCTGCCTGGGCTGTGGAGCTGCTCCCTGCTCTAGGAGCCAGGGTAAGCAGAGAGGAGGAACAATGCCGACTGCAGAGTGAATGCTGCCCTCTCCTCTGAACTTGGACACCTTGTGATCTCCTGAGCCAGATGATTTCATCCTGTGAACTGACCATAGGGGCATTTCACATACTGCATTTCACGTACCAGTTTCTACCTGGAATTAGGCATTCCTAGATGGACTTGTCTAGGTGGACATCTGACAGGCTCCCCGGGAAATGGATACCTTTCTCCATGTGTAAAGGTTACAAAGGTGCTATTAACAGAAGAATAAGTAGCTAATGCTATTTAACTCCTAATTACAACTACTCCATGCCTCGAAGTACCAGTGATTTGGGGTATAGCAGACTGAAAAAAACAAGGCAGCAGTTCTGAAAAAAGGGAAAAAATTAGGCAAACTCGTTTCTTTTTGTTGTGCCTGGCATTTAGTCATTCATTCCTGTACTTGTTCCCCAGCTTTGCTTACCATGCTGTTCACAGTCCTTGCCAATAAATCCAGGGCAGCATTTCCAATGCAAAGACTTCAAAACCTTCTGTTTGACTTGGTAGACTGGCTTCAGAGCTGTCCTATACCTGGAGAGGAAGGGTCTAGGCATTAGATTTATTGTAATAGAGTCCTTTGCAACCAAGTCTAGACTGATCCTGAACTTCTGTAGTATTCTGATGAGGTGTAGAGAGAATTTTATTATTAAACAAATATTCCAAAATGTCACTGATACCAAGGAAGATACAAATTTGCTTAAAACTCCCCTAGAAATAATGATGAGGCTTCAATACTGTTGACAACATGCTTTAGATACTTGTGAAAAAATTTTGTTTTCTTCACTGGTTTTATTTAGGACACTTACATGATCTTCTGGCAGTCTGGGGCTCCATTCTGACAGGGCTGTTGGGAGTTCACAATGTACTTCTCCTTCATGCAGGCTTCTATGTATGTGACCAGCCGGGACTGCGTGAAGGAACACCAGTTCCTAGTGGAAGACAGACGTGGGAAAAGAGGTTGAAGTAGGTCTCTAAGTCTCTGGTTGTAACAGTGCCAAGAAAAAGTGAAATGCAGAGGGGTCTTTATTTTTATTTTTTTTATTTTTTTTATTTTTCCCAGCTGTATGATGAGGAAAGTGGAAAATGCTTCCTACCTTCTCCCTCTGATCCCAGTTCATTTGTTTTCATTTGAGATGTTTATCTGAGTTTGTCACGAAAGGGCTGATTGTCTGAACTTTGATGCATTAGTTCCATTTCCAGTCCTTTCATTTAGCAGGAGAAATTTCCAACCCATGATAACCTGCGGGTTAATGTCACTTTAAATGTCAAATTGCCTTTCTAGGCATGCTGCCATTTCAGATGCCTAATGACTGACTCATCAGGTTGAGGCACACTGCTTCTGAAAACTTAATCCGACATAAACTCCATTAATAATATCTTCCTGAGTATTACTTCTTCAAGATAACATAGTAAGTGATTGAATTTTATTAAATAGGTTAGCTTCAAAATAATTTCTTCCATCACCTGCAGGAAAATAATACTGGAAAAAAAAAAAGGTTGTTTTCTTGAGTCTTAGTTTTATGCTTCTAGCAAGGACAAGTAAGTTTTAATAGTCTGATTAATTTTCCAGGTCAGAATTACACAGGCAGCTATTAATCCCAGAGTGTAGGTGAGCCTCTTCCTTTAAAGTCAAGACTTGGCAGTGTGGTGTTGGCTGAAGTTTGATGGTTAAATCCAAGACCAGAAGGGGCAGGAAGTGACGAGTAATAACTATAATGGAAACAGCTGAACTTTAGGCAGTATATTTTTAAATGGGAATACAGGAACCTAATCTCCGACTATCAGCATATATGGAAGAAGTTTGCCCCTCTCAGGGAGTTGGCGAAACAATGGGGAACTGAGTCCTGCACAAAAGCAGAAGCTGGCACTGCAGCAGCCAGGAGAAGGGGAGGAAGCTGGAAACATCAGGATGGAAGGGCAGACAGCCTGGGCTAGCTGGGAACAGTTCACCAGGCTTGCTGGGCCATAGCCTGTTCTGCTTCCCTGTTTCTTAAGGAAAATGTGATTGAGATTTCAGCAAGCGCTCGTGCATGCAACACTCTTCATCTGTTAGAAGCAAGGGCAGGAATCTGGCAAAGCCTGCAGTGCTGGGAAAGCAGGACAGGAAAGGAGGTTGCTGCCTTTGTAGTGATTTCCAGCCAAAATAACTTGTTAAGAGTTGTAGCTTTGAGGCCTTTGCAAGTGACTGGGGGATTTTTTGGGCCTACGGTTAGTGGGAGTCTTGGTTTTTATGGGACTGAACTAGGAGACAAATCCTCGAATATTTATTGAATTATTACTCTTCCGGAGTTAAACACTGCTTGTGTCAGTAAAACCACTCAGTAAAAGCCAGCAGACCAGCACACATGCTCCGGTGACATCTGCCTCCAAGGTGTACCTAGGTCTGCCAGGCTTTGTAAGGCTGTGTGGCTTTTTGGTAACTGGTGTCAGTTAAATAACTCTAGAACAAAGACCTGGTTTGTGCTTGGTTTTGGGCTGTCCTCTCTCATGTGCTTGGCAAAGCATAGCTGGGAGAGGTTTTCCCCCCTCAAATCCTCTCTACTTATTTCCTGGGGAAATAAAGTGCTGTTGCTGGAGCTCGCTGGTATCGTTGCTAGGTGCAGGATCCCTGCCCCTGCCAGCAGGATGCCTGCCAGATCCACGCAGGAATCTGCATTCAGTGTGGAAACCTCCTTTTAAAACAGGATTCTTTGGCTCCAGGGTTTTGTTCTTTCCTAATGAAAACAATCCACACCCATTGAATCATCATCTGGGCTGATTTTTTTTTTTTTTTCCCCACCATATGCAAGTCCTTCCTAAGAAGTCCTTGGAGTCATGTCAGCCACACAGAGCGAAGCCAAATGTGCACATGCATCAACCTGTGTGAGGAAGAATGAAGCACCGTGGGGCAGTGAGTGCTTCTGCTGTACTGCACAGGTGGATGTGAACACACATGGAAAAGAAAACACAAGGAATCCTTTTCAAAACATATCAATGTGTTGGAGGTACCTGGTGGGCTTGCCACTTACAGAAAGGGGTTATGTTGTATCAGAAATTGAATCAGTGGTTGATCCCAGCTTGATTCCTGCTTTGGACAGTTACTGGTATTCTGCAGAATGAATACCTTGAGGGGGAAGAAAAGGGGTATATGATGAGCTCCCAGTAAAAGCTTCCTTTAATGCTGGTCACAGTTCTTTACGTCCAATTTTCTTTACTATATAGTCACTAGTTCTCTCTCACTCGATCTTAAAAGTTTATTTGTGGAGCTGAAGGGCTATGTAATACCATGTTTTGGTTTTAATCACAAAAACTTTCAGAGGTTTTGTGTTCCATAAAACTTATCAAAGTTTATTCTTTCCTCACGTAAGTAGATAAGGCCTGTAATGAGCTGCAAAATAGATACATGTGCCCAAAGATGAAACTTCTATTGCAGTATTTTTTGTACAACTTGTCAAATGCTTCTTTTAGGGAAACTTTGCTATCTGTAACTAAAAATACTCCTTAACAGGATTAACCTTGAGGGAAAATACATCATTCTTTAATGTTAAGTGCAACAATATAAGAGACTGAGAAGGGCTTGATCAAAAGTTCAGTGAGGCAAGCAGGACTTCTCTGGCACCAAAGGCTCTGAATCAGGCTATGAAGTTTCAAAGAGCTGCTCCTTCACAAATAGCACTTTATTTCTTGAGCTGGTTTCTGGAACACAGCAGCTTTGTGTTCCGCTGCTGTGGTTTTTTCTCTTCTTTGTAACTATGTCACTTCATTCACTGAATATGTAACCAACTTAACACCCTCTGCTTTTATTCTCTTTAATACAGTTTCCTTTTGGTGCAAGCTTCTGCTGCCATGGAGAGAGAGGGACAGAGAGAAGGTGCTCATGTGAGGAGAGCAGAAAAGCCTTCTCTGTAATGTGGTGAACAGTAACGTTGATCACAATGCTTCAAGTTAGAGCAACACTTGAGGGAACCCCAGCAAATTCAGGGCTGCAGATGTTCCATTTGTTCAGTGGTTTTTCCTGGTTTACATTCTAAGGAAATGATACCCCTTTTATTTAAACCAGGAAAAAATTATTTTAATAATTTTGCTTGCTAGACTGTGATTTTGGTTTTTTTTTTCCCCTAGGTTTCATTCTAGTTATGAATTAATCTTATTAAATAGAGTTTTCCCATGCATCTATCCGCTTCTGCCTTATTTTGAGGCAAGTGTATTCTTATATTTGGGGTTAAATATATCTGATGACAAAGCATTCTGTATTTAAATAAGATTCAGCAAATGTGGGTTAGCTCAATCTCTTTTTATTTGAAACTTTCAGGTGTTTAGAAACTGATATTAATTTTTTTTTTTTCTTACATTGGATCTAGTTCTGCTTTTACTGAAATAGAAAAATGCAGGCAGTTCTTTCTCTGATTCTAGGATTTGACTGGCCCACCTTTTATCATAGGAAACAAAATAAAACCCACAGAACCAGGAGAAAAGGTTAGATGGCTGCTCTGCAGTAATTGACTCTGCTCAGGTGAATATGGGGTAATCTCTTTTCTTCATACAGACAATTACAACATGTGAGTGAATGTGAGTAATGCTCCCCAGCTCAGCGAGGGACTGACATACTTTAGTTCTCTTTGCTACATGTTCTCTTGATTGGCACTGCAGTGCATAATTTTAGATGTTTCCTAGGTCAGTGGAATTTTTGCCTGAACAAAAGCTTCAGGAATTCAGGATGTTGGGGTTTTTTCATAAGTTTTGTTATTCCTTTGGCTGTACTACTACAACTGAGTTGTCCTTCACACATAGTTTCCTCAGCTCACTATTCTCAAGGAAGCCGCTGTCTGTAATTACTTTGAAAACTCCTGCCTAGCCGTTCCTGTGTCTACTACTGACAGTGTGCAAAACTTTTCAAGACCGCAACATTTTCCCATACAGCACATAAGGCACCAGATAAGCAGTAATTCCTGCTTAAATGTGCTATAGGAAGGTAGAAGAAGACTCTTATTTCAGTTTAAACAAGGGATTTTCCACTGGCTTGTACAGAATGACTTTTGTTTTATACCAGTTGAAGAAGAATATAACAACAAGGCTTTAGCTGTGGTTGGTTTTTCTCTCAGTGCAAATTTCTCACTGGCAATTAAAAGCAGCCTCAATAAAACAGAGGTAGAGTACCACATTTAAATTAATCTAAACTAAGACTCTGCATGTCAGTATTGAGACAGACTTATAATTTTATTTTTTATGGAATGCAGAAAGTGTTCAGCTGTTGGGGAAGGTACTGGCTCTCCAAAGCAGCACAGTGTGCTACTGGGTTTTTAATTAGCAGACAGCAAGTGATGCCTGGTAGCCTGTCAGTGAATTCTCCAGCTCTTCCCAGGCAGCCAGCAGCCCTATATTAGAAACAGCAGAAACTCTCATATTTCTCCATCTTTCCCTCAGGATGAGTAGAACTCCCTCTCAGGCAGGGTTTTGGATCTTCCCATGTCTCGTCTCATGAAACACCCTTGTTTTCACGGGGGTGAGAGCAAACTAATTGATTTGCAGTTCACCATAACAAAAAAGTGGGCTGAAAAGAGTGGCAGTGGTAGTTTCAAACGTGTGGATTTCCATACAGTGCTGGAAATCTTCCAGAACCCTGAGTAACGCAGGTTGAATGCAATGTGTATTCCAACAGTAGTGCCAGTTAGTCTGTTATCAGTTGGGATAGTCCTGTCCTGCAGAACATCCTAAAACCTTAGCGCCGTGAAGACTTTCAGAGCAAATGCAGTCCTGAACTTGGAGCCTCACT
Organism: Eulacestoma nigropectus; assembly: GCA_013397775.1. Taxonomy (NCBI): domain Eukaryota; kingdom Metazoa; phylum Chordata; class Aves; order Passeriformes; genus Eulacestoma; species Eulacestoma nigropectus. The sequence goes on from VZTE01004149.1 coordinate 594,540, forward strand.
GGGAACAAGAGTTCAAGGAACAGCTGGCTTGGCTGGGAGCTGGTTTTGAGCCAAATCCAACTGTTGTACAAACTGTTTTAGAGAAGTAAATGCAAGAGGTTTTTCCTCTTCAAGAGCATCCACAGCCATTTTCCCCCCCTGCAATAGAAGCTCTACTGCCCATTCAGAGGGTACATTACACTTGGATTTTATCCTTTGGTTCCTGCAGCCTTAAGTTCACCTCTAGTGCAACCTGATCACTCCTTTGTCAGGCCTCATCTGGAAGCAGGAATTGCAGCCAGTGGCCACCCTCTAGCACACCTGTGCTGATGCCAGGGAGACAAAACAGTTTGGGAAGCCAAGCTTCCCACTGGCACATGCTCAGGGTGCAGGCAGCGTGTGCCAAGGTTTGCCCTGACCGTGTTTGGGGCATGAAGGTGGATTTGTTCAGGGCTGGCCACTGATCACTCGTTCAGGGGGTACTGATCCACACAAGCAGGAAGGTGTTGGGTCCAGGTGGTGATAGTGCTGATGGTGATCCTGTGGCTATGCTGGAACAGGAGCTCCCTTGCTATCTGCTGAAGTGATGAGCTGTGAAACAAATCAATCCCTTGGGCACAGAGGGTTCAATAACTCCTGCACTGTATGGGATGGAGCTGTGTCATTTGCATCAAGCAGGCTAATGGGGAGCTATTCCACCTGCAGCTGAGCAGCTCAATGACAGCCAAATCTTGGAGAATTTCCTGAAGTCCTGAAAGGAGCCAAGTGCCTAACTTTGATAGGAAACCAATCCTTCTGTTGATGCACTTGGCACTGCAAAAGCTATTGTTGAGCACTCAATGGCTGTTCCACTGCTTTGCAGGATGTTGGGGGCTGAAGATCACTTTTAGCTGCACTTTATCCAAACTGTTTTATTTTAAGCATATGTTCTGTGCCCCTTTGGTGGGAAATTTCAGTATCCCGTAAGCTTCCTACAAAAGCCCCTGCCTTGTTTTGAAGAAATAGGTGAGTCAGCATGAGAGTGATCTTAATTAAATTAATGGATTCTTCCTGTAAAAGCGGACAAAAAATAATAAGCTATTAAGATTGAACATTATTATGACTTTCCTTAGAGTAAGACTGATTTGAGTTTTCTCTGCTTGTGTACACTTGGGAGAATAGTTACATGTGTTGACACACTGGGTAGTCACGAGAAAAGGCCTGATTCTTTGTGGTTTCTTGGTGTGGAATTAGAAGAAGAGGCGAGTGTTTCAGTAAGATAACAACACACCTGGCTGACATCAGGAAACCTTCCTCTAATCAGGGGTGACTTCACAGAACTGTGTCCCCAAAACTCAAAATGTGTTAATGCAATTAAGGATTTATTAAGCTGAAGATTTCTGCCTTTCCTATTTAATAGATCAGGTAGTAGAGTTTGGGGACTTTTTCATTTTGTTTTTCCATTTTTTGCAGGTATGTTGTAATTGTAAAAAAAATCCCATGAGATGACACTGTGTGTTTGTGGATTAAAGAGAAAGAAGGAAAATGAACCACCTACCCAGCTGGAGGGCAAATCCAAAACAGGGGCCACTTGGCAATGATTACACTTTTGGAAACACAGAAGCTCTGTGAGACTTTGGATAGATGGGAAGCCAGCTGTAGTTTCTCTGCTCCTTCCCATTCCACCACCACCGTCCATTTCTCCCTTACAGGGTGAGCCATCCATCTGGGGACTGGCTCTGTCAGTGGTTACTGAGGGGGGAGGTTAAAAATAACCTCTCTTTTTCCTGAGATTATTTTTAACCTGGAATGCTTGAGTGATCTGGTTTACAGTGTTACTTGACAGACAGGTCAGGCTAACTGAGAGTGCAGGCAGCTTTTGGGCTTGGCTGTCAGAGCTGCATGTGCCTTTTACATGTTTCATTTGTCTTGGTTTCTTTAATGAAATACAAACACTAAGTGCATGAAATCTGAGTTGTGAGCCTGCCTTCCTGATGTACAGGTCTCTTAATTTCCCATTTTAATTCTGCTGGAAGTTTTGGGTGCATGTGGATCCATTTACCTGAGCAATAGAATAAAATAGCTGAAGTCAAACCAGTCAGCTCATATGAGCCACAGCTGCTGGGGAGAAAAGCAGTATAAACAGTTGATTTCCTTTGGAAAAATGGCCTCTTTTGATAGTTTTGATTTTGTACACATACAGACACTTGTCCACTTGAACATGCAGATCTTCTCCTGTTTTTTCAAATACAAGCAACAGCTGAGGTAACTAATCTGTTACCTAGCTCTTCCTCTAAAGGCCAGTGACTTCTTACTGATATTTTAAGACTCTTACATTAATAATCTTGTTATTCTTAGAGGAATTAGCAAAAAACATATCCAAGAATTTGACGGGGATCTAATGAGTCATTTCATCTCATATGTTGCAACAGAAACCAGAGGATTCTGACTGATACCTTGGGCTACTTGGTCATGGTGGTCTCAATTATTCAAATAATTGCAATATGAAAAATAATACTCTACATTTTTGAAAAATACAAGAACTTTTTGTAACTACCACTATTCCTAATACATAGGGAAAATAGTAAGTGGTTGAGTGAAATACCTTACTTTTATTTTTTGAAAATAATGAGAGTCAAAACTTTGTCACAAAGATCAAGTTACCACAGACTTTGTTTGTTTCCTAGTTCTGCAAAAAAAGTATTTTCTTATTTCAAAAGCAAACTAGATGTAAGACAGCATTTTGGTAGAAAATTATTCTCCACCATCCTGGGCTTTTTTGGCCTGTCTGTCACACCTTTTCTCTCCGTTTCTCTCTCAATTCCTATTTAACTCCTGATGCTTTTCTTCTTGTTCTCCTCTTGGGAGATATAAACCCTGTTTCTCAGTGGTATTTTTTCCAGGGAATATGTCACACTTGTAGGGAGGAAATACCAGATTAATGACAACATCTTGTCTGTGCATAGCAGAGTACTGCAGCCATAGCAGCTGACAGGCACTTGAGGACTTCATGCTCTGAAGGTGTGTTGCTTCAACCATCTTAGAATTTGGAGTGTGGTTACAAGAAGAATTGTGTTGTCCCTTCTTATTCACCCTCTCTCCCCTTACTTTTAGATAGAATTCCTCTCAAAGTCTCAAATTTCTTTCCTAAGACCTATCAGCTGCCTGGGCCTATGTGTGCTGTAAGTGTGACAGCTCTACAAAAGAATCAATACCTTAAAGCTACTGCCAGGCTAGATTTGGATTGTCTGTGGTCATTCACATAGCTTTATAATTGGTAAGAATGTTATGATTTGACTCATTATGTAACTATCTCCATAAAAGAAGGAAGTATTTCTCTCCTTGGGAGGAAATTAGGGTGAGTCATAGCTGGTGTTGAACTGAATTAGGCAAGCTGGTGCTGAACAGAGCTGCAGAGCAAAGGAAGAAATCCTGATTAGGACAGTGTATTAGAGCATCTTGCTGCCCCATAGTGCTGCCCTTTTTACAGCATTGAATTTTCATAGTACTGGGAGTTTGCAGAATGCTTTCAGCATCTCAACCAGGAGTCAAATGATTACCACCTTGCAGTGTAACTTGAAAGCCCAGAGTACCACTCGGGCCTTGTTTCCTTTCTTTGACTGTGTCTGAACTGCATTAACCAGGAGTTGGTTAATTAACAGAGCACATCATTATCTAACATTACCCATCAGGGAACTGGAAGTGAACCCTTGCAGGCTTTAGGAAGTGACTTGGGGCTATTAGTGGGGGGGTACAGACTTGTGGGAAGATGAAGTATGAAGGACAGCAGGATTTCATACACTCACCATGTTACATGCAGAAGGGAGGCCTTAATTTTACATGTAGATGAGATTAGAAACAAGATTGCATACTTCAGTTTGCATGAAAAGGAAGCATGACACGAGCAAGGTTTTATAGTCTCTTTCCATCTCACTTTTTTCCTTTCCTCAAGAGCATTTAAAGGGAAAAATACCAGGGCATCCTAAAGCACTGAGCTGTGAACAGCACTCAGTGTGCTGCTGTTTCAGCTCTCCTGAACAGGGCTCTGCTGTACCCCATCCATCAAGGCTATAAAAGATTCATTCACTGTCCTGCTTGGTTTTCATCTATTTTAAACATTTAGAGACCTACTTACGTGCCCTGTAAAACTTACACAAATCATAGGGCTTGGGAATATTTCTAGTGAAGTATACATGCCTTCTGCTCTCAGAATGGCTACTCTTCTGCTACAAATTACCATGAAAAGCATTTTGCTGGCATGAAAACCTTTTGAAGGGGGTGGAGGTGTGAAATTTGTAGTCATTTTCATGCTTATTCATTATTCCTTACTTTGTTATATTTACTCCTCACTATTGTTGTTTTGCTAATGTCCTGCCATTCTCTTTCCCTCTCCATTTCCAAGGCCCAAGTCTGCAGGCAGGCACATTCTGCTAATGGGCAAAGTTTGCCATGCTCAGCAGAAACAATCAGCATTGGTTTATGATAAGAAGAAGTCAGTAAATTAACTTCCTCTAGCTCTGCTTTGCCAGAGGTAGCGTTTTGGTTTATGGCAGAACTGGGAGGCTTCACCTCTGCCAGGTGTGTGCATACCCCTAACCTCATTCTGCTGTCTCAGACTAAGCAAAGAGCCACCTGTGGTTTCATCCTCCACGGGCAATTCAGCTTTCTGTTTGTGTAGTTAAAGCATTTAAACCACTCCTGTTTGGATATAGCTTGGCCCCTAAAATCTAATGTATTTTCATGAGAAACCTCTATTGAAAACAGTCCTGTATCAGCAGAATATAAAAAGTATCAGAGGGGATTGCACTCTCGTTATGTGTAAGACAGACACGTTGGGTACTTACCCATCTCGGGACTGTGGGCTCGCAGCTTCAAAATCCCCTCTCTCTTCCTGATGTGAGGAGACCACACTCGAAGGGTAATCTTGAGTATCCTCCCTGAGCCCTTCTGCCTCCCAGTAACCTTCTTCTTGGCGTGGCAGAGGAGTTCTCTGGGGGTGTGCAGAGGTCTCATGAGCTCGTGGCTTTAAGCTGTGCACGGAACCATCACGATATCCGTGATGGGCTGCGTGTTCCACCAGCTTTGCCAGTCCTACTGTACTGCAGACCAGCAAAAGCTTCACGAGCATCCTGGGCTTCTTCCCCCCCAGTTACACCTGTCTCTTGTTCTTTTCTCTGAAGCTCAGCCTGAATTACTTCAGAAATGCCCTAGCAATATTCTTTAACTGGAAAGTTGGAAGAAGGAAGGAAAAAATAAAAAAAAATGTTGTAACAAAGAGCGGAAAGAGCTTTCGGCCCTCCCAGCTACTGTGGAAACGTCCGTGGCTACTGAACAATGTGAGCCTGGTTCCTGTGTGGGGCTCAGACGTCTCTGACAGGGGGGAAAAAAAGGTGGTAGGAATATAGCTTATTCAAGGAACTTCTGAGCTCGCCTGCCTTCTAAACTTATCTGTGAACAGGAACTCGGCTTTTATCAACTGCCTTCTCCCTCAGGCACAGGAAAAGGATGTTAGCTTAAAGGAAAGGAAGAGAAAAGAAAGGAAAGAAAATACTGAGTGCTCTAACAGACTCATTACACTGCCAGAAAATGTCACAGACCTCCCTGGTCCAGTGCTGCACAGGGGGGTTTTTTCTTCTGTTTAAAGGCTGAAATACCTTGGCTTTAGCAGCAGAGTATTTGTGGTATGTACAACAAATTGCAGGCACTGAGGGACTCAGAGCAAATGCACTGTAAAAAAGAGCCTACAAACATCCATTCTTGTGTTACCTTTGCAAAGTAGCTCTGTGAATCATAGTCTGTTCCCATCAAAATGGAAGATTTTCATGAAGTTATCCTTCAGAGAGGTCAGGATAATTGAGCATTTTTAAGAATTTCTGTTTGGGTTGTCATCTCTGGGTGTCAGGCCTAATTTTTTTTTTTTTTTCAATTAGCATTAAAAAAAAAACACTAGCCAAGAGCTGCTGTCAAGAGCTACCTCTGTCACCAGATTCTAATAATAAATTTTTAAAAAAGGCTGCGGAGGTTGCATGTAGTTTTCTTACTGGTTTTGCTTTGCTTGGTGCTGCTGCTGCTTTTAGTTTTGTTGCTTTCATTAGCTGTGTTTCTTTTTTCATTGTCTTGCAGGGTGATGTGGTCTGGCATTTTAAAGAATAACATGAAGGAGAATGATGCTCTACTGAGAAAACAAGTGGGAATGCAGGACTGCTAGATCATCTCTCAGTGTGAATGATCAGATGAGCAGCCCAAAGTTCAGTATGTCCTGCAGAGCATTAAATGTAAAGCTTTCATGGGTCCATTCCAATACCAGCTGAAAATAGAGGATAAAATCTCTCCAGGATTTTGGAAGGCCTTGTTATTAAAGGCTATGAATTTGCACCTCCCTAGCACTGGCTGGATTTGCAGCCCTCTCCTGATACCCCTTTTATCCTTAATGGAAGAACCTAGAGAAACATGGAAGTGCCCTTCCTGACCTGTGGTAGACACTGCTGCCTAAGAACAGTGACAGCAGCATATGGGGCCAGGCAGGGAGAGATTTTGCTAATTCTAAGGGAAAACCTGCTCTTGCTGTATAGCAGTCACTTCTCCAGGGAAATGAAATCACAAGGTCTGGACTGAAGACTGAAAAAAATTAGCAACTTCCCTCTGTTCCTTCCTGCTGCTTTTATTTCGGAATTTTGTGCATCCTGCTGCACATGTCAATGTGTGACTATTTCATGTGCCATGTTTCACATAGAAATGTGCTTTTCTCACAAGTAACTGGATGTGACCTAAGCATTATATTTGTTTATATATTAAGACCATTATCAGGAAGGAACTGAAGCAAACATGCGACAAAACAAGTAACAGACTTATAACCTGACCTGCAGTGAGATCCTGGCTTGCAGAGAAGTGAACTGTGCTGCAGGTATTGAAGTCATTCTTCATGGGTGTGATCCCTCCCAAGTGGTGGGGCAGTGTTTCTCTGCCATCCTCCTGCCTCAGAACATCTGCTGCTCCTCCAGGTGCAAGAACCTGTTCTCTGTGCCTTTGTAATGGTGCTGCCCTGTGGGTGCAGCAGACACAGATTTGAAGGTGAATAATTTAGCACAACTTTTTTTTGGTAGCAGTTACGAAAGATGCTAAATATGGAGCAAGGCAGGGGATGACATCCCGTCCCTTGTGATAGGCATAGCATAGGATGCTGCCATGAACACATGAAAGGCATTCGTTATCCAAAGGAACTTCCTTGCTGAACACTAGTTGGGGTTTTTGTCTGATAGCTGTTATAATTTGGGGTATCTGAATAACATGTTCAGGTTATACTGTTGGTTCAAAACATCAAATTTGTTGGGAGACGGAGCTGTAAGTTTTCTTTTATATCTGTAGAGGAACAGGTATGAGGAGTGTACCTACTCAGGAATGAGATAGACAACTTTGCCTTTTTCTTTTTTTTTTTTTCTTTTTTCTTTCTCTTTTGAGCTGTTGCCTTACCATGGAGCCAGGGAAAACAGCTGTATATTTGCTGTGACAACCTGCTCATTGCTTTCTGAGGTCAGTCTCTTCTAGGAGGTACTTTCTAGATAAGAAAAATACCCGTGCACCAACTAATATCAGTAGATATTTAGTTACTCTTCAGTTGCCTAGTTTAGTGCTGGTGTACTTTACAGAGCTGAGTACCACTGCTGGAATGAAAGAAATGAGTGAGAATAATCAATTTAAAATATAGTTTGGAAAATTATTTGGAAAGTGTTATTGTGAAGTGTTACTCCAAAAATATACTTGAAACCCATTGAGTCAGTGATGTTACAATAATAGTGGTGTGGGTATGTTTGGAGCTGCCCTGGTAGTTCTCACAAGTTTTTAGTGGTTCTAAGAACAGCTAGCCAAAAGATACTGTTCCTCCACGCTTTGTCCCCAGTCACTGGTGACTTTTTTTCCCCCTACGCCCTTATTCATGAAAATACTTTTCCTCCAAATATTTCTGGGAAGTACTTCCTTGAAGTGTTCAAACTATTCTTCAGACTTCAAGCTAGTCTGTAAAGAGTTGATATTGCCAGTTACAGCAGATCGATCACGTAGGCCCTGGGATCTTGCCAATAAGTGTCAGGACTGCTCTTGCCTTGTCTGGTAATTATAACCACTTCCTTTAAACACAGCTCTTAAGCCCCTCTGATTCCTGTCCCAAGAATTCAGTGTCCTGTTTGCAATTCCATAAGCAAGTTGTCAAATGCCAGCACCATCTCCTGGATAATCTGCTTAAGGTGCAAAATCTCATCTTGGCCCCTTTCCTTTTGTTTAGGGTCGGAGCCCTGCAGCTACAGCTGGACAGGAGGTGGGCAACCACAGAGTAAACAGTGCCAAACAATGCGTTTGATTAATGGCTTGGCCGATAAATGGCTTGGCCGTACTTGGGAAGCAAACGCTCTGGCTGTTCCAGTCTGCGTGTCTCTGGAGAAAGAGCCCTTAGAAATTCAGTTTTCACTTAATAGATTCTGATGAATTTGTTTGTTTCTTTTTTGTCTTTCCAGATTCACTGCCTACTCTGTAATGCTCTTAATTATAGACTTACATTCCAAATCTCTGTATTTAAAAGGAAAAAAAAAAACCCTTGAAAAAATGTTTAAAAAGCCAAGAAAAGATGGAAAGCAAGTGTTGCTTTAGATTCATATATCCCAGTTCCAAATCTCTGAAGCAGACTGAATAACTGAAAGGATTTTATGTCTGGGAAGACAGTTTTGCTCATAGCTGCACAGCAAGGAGATAACTTCTCATTAGGCATTGGGATTTAGATCTGGAAAATGCTGTCTCATTCCTTGCCCGCTGCCGATGCACGCTCATGCATGTGCAGCTGCTCTGGGGGAAGAGAGCATGGGGAGAAGAGTGTCCAGAGGGGGGCTGCAGAACTAGGGAGCGATTCCTTTCACTGGTCTGTCCGTCAGAGGAAGAGGATGAATTCTTGTTGCCTGTATTTTTAATGGTTTGCTCAAAAGCTATCAGTGGTATTCGACAGCAGAGATCAGTCACGGAAGATTGCTGTACTGGCAGCACTCTGTGCACTGCATGTGGCTTATCCTTGTGTGTGTTCCTGAAAAATGGCTCATCCCTGGGTTATTCATTCCCTGGCTAAGGAAATTAGCTCATTACCTATGCAAACGTACACGCAGGAATTCAAGCCCTAAACTGTTTGCCAAAGGACATCAGACAACTGCTTGTTTTCTTTAGGGCGTGGAAATGACAGATCTGTGACAGTTCTCCTTTCTGTGTTTTGAAGTTTTCATAAATGGAAAGACAGAGAGGAAAGATTTCTGTTTATATATAGCAAGGTTCGATCCTGTTAATGTTGATATTCTTCTTCATAAAAAAACTTCCTGAACAAAGGATATTTACCAGCCACAAGAGCAGTCTCTTTCCCTTCCTTACCTGTCTTTCAAACCAGATCATACCCCATTTAAATACTTCAGTAGAATATGACCACATGACACTCCTTTCATCCAGCAAAATGACTTTGTCAGCTGTTAGTCTCCAGCATAAGTTCATTGTTAAAGGACAAGGTTAAGGCTTTGTGGGCGGAGTAGCTTCCAACTGGGAAAATTCGAGAAGGAAGAGAGTCAAATTAGGTAAAATCCTGTTTAATCTGTTGCAGAAATAAAGGAAAAGACGGTAGAGGACAGGGAATCTCTATTTCTGCTTTGCATTGTTTTCTTTGCCTTGCATCAGTGCTTTGGGAATAGGTAGACTTGAGTTAAAATTCTCTTGCCCATATTCCAGAACTGCTGGCAGATGTTGCACGGACCTGCTTCCAGGTATCAGCCACCAACACCCAGGGACAAGTGGAGGCACATGTGAGGTGGGGAACTGCTCCTTTCAGGGGAAATTTCAAGGAACTCTGCTGTTATGCAGCAAGAGGCTCAGTGGCCAAGCCTGAGCAGCCAGAATTCAGACTTTAAATGAACAGCAAGTGGATGGTTTGTCATTGCACAAGTCAAGACAAGGCTTTCTTTTGGTATTATGCAGATCAGCCAAATGTTTCTGAGATACAGATTTGTTTACAGTGATATGGATTATATTCAATAGGGAAAAAAAAGAGACCTTAATGTGTAGCTTAAGTGGCTTCTCCTAGTGTTGCAAGGCAGAAAGCAGAGAAAAAGAGGCTGCTGCCAGGTGAGATAGGAACTTGGGGTCGCTGAATTGCCTGCTGGAGGCCTTTCTCTTTAGCTGCTGATTGTCTTATCTGATACAAGGGGGGAAAGCTTATCAGGCAGAAAGTTAAGTCCCCAGCAAAATCTTAAAGCCAAGGTAGCTTGTGTTAACTCTTGTTGTTAGTTTTGGCTGAGGCAAGGCAAGATTGGCAACAAACTGGGACTGAATCCTCTGCTTTGAGCAGAAGAAGGGTCCTGCAGTCACCTGGAGGTGGCAAACATTGAGGAACCATTATGGATGCTTGCCCTGTATAGATCGCCTACGATGTTGTCTCGAGTCCAGAGCTTTCCTAAAAAGGTTTCAAGGTTAAACAATGCCTGTCCAAGCTGCCTGCTGCCTTGGGAGAGATCCAACAGCATGGAAATGTGTCTTGTGAGCCCTTTCTCAAGGTCATTGGGACAGGAGAAGGCAGGAAAGGAGTATCCCACTTGAGTATTGGCTAATTCAATCTGGTGATGATTCATGTTTCATATCCCAGGATGGCTTGATATTTCATGTATTTGTTACCTTTTATAGCAATGCAAAATACGTAGAATTGAATTGTACAAATCACAATGACAGAACAATAGCTGAACGAAAGCAAAATACGCTTCTCACTCAGCCTTATCAGCCTGGGTGTTCTCCTGAAAATACCAGTAAAACCCATAACCCTGGGAATGTCTGTGCCCTGCTGTAATGGTCTTTGAAAGCCTGGTGAAAAAGTAAATAGGCCCTGTAGCAATTCCCAAAGATGGTAAATTCGTTTTTTTAACAAATGTAGTTAAAACAAGACTCCTGCCCTGTGCCTGGTGAAATCAATGGCAATTTTGTGATTGGTTCCAGGAGCAGCAAGGTTAAACCACTGTTGTATGGCACAGTAAGGTGCAGATGTCTTCAATTTGAAAACACCTTGGGACAGGGAATGAGCACCAGCCATAGCATCAACCACCTTGGGGGAATTTTGACAGATGGTAAGAAAAACCTTCTTCGCTTCTTGCTGCAACAGTCTGGAACTATGTGAGCTCCTATAATAATTGCTATGCTGTGCTGGCCTTCCTCTGAATCTTGCACTTTTTTAAATTAACAATTGATAAATTCATTAGTCTGACAGAGATTTGGCTCCTTTATGTTCAGATGGAAATTTTTTCTTCATTTATAAGTAAGGAGACTTACCTGTGAGAAAAGGATTAAGAATTCTGTATGTTATTTCCCAGATCAGTAGCTTTTCAGTAATTTCAGTATGGGGTAAAAAAAAAACACTTCCAGAAACTGAAGAACTCTTCTTAGTTCCTCAGCAAGAACTATGTTTGTGTACATGTCTGCCTGTATGTACAGATACAACGTTTTTTGTTCAGACTTTTTTCTGTGTAGTCATTCCCCATCTGACACCTCCAGGCTGACACCTGGTAGCAGCAGTGGCTTGCAGACCACTGCACTTCATGACATTGTGGTGGGCTACCCTCCCATAAAGCAGCTCAGCCTCTGCATTTCGTGTTCGGTTTGCCTGGTGAGGAAAAGCAACCAAAGCAGGTCAGGGTTTGGGCTCAGCAGCTGATGCTTTGTGGCTTCCATAGTTTCACATTTGGCACTATTGAAAAAAAATTAAAAATCACCTTGTTGCACCAGCAATTGTTTTCACAGGTGCTGGCACTGAATTTCAGTTTGTGGGGCAGTAGCTTATTTGGGCACTCAGGATCTACTTCAGAAAACACTTTAACTTGAGTTAGCTGCAAGCACATTAGGATATCTGACTGGGATTAATGACCATGTTTTGGTATTTTTTCCTAGCCAGGCCTTGAGGCTGAATGGATCCTCTGTAAGAATTCCCCAGTCAGTTCTGTGCTGGCTGTTCTCGCCCCGCTGTGCTCTGCAGCACCGGCTCTGACGTGAGGGATGGTGTTTGGTGTGAGATGTTGTCTCACTCTGCGGCAGCGGAGCAGGGCTCTGTCTACAGCAACTCAGAGAAACAAATAGGAAACAGGATTTCCCCCAACAGGCATCTGATTTTTCAGAAATGACCCATTGTAATGGGATGTACAGCTGAGCAAACCCCACAATTTATACCGAATGACTTCACACTTGACAAACATAGCAGGTGGGACCTCAAGCTTGCTTCACCTGAGCACCAAGCTGTAGCTGGTTCCCTTTTCCTCTCAGCATTTACTAGAAATAATGCTATTGTTAATTTTGTGCAGGGTGGGTTCTGGTAACTGCCAGACCAAGAAACCTTGACCCTGCTTGTTTGCTACAAACACTGCCAGCATTACATGCTTTTTCCCCCTGGGGCCTGGGAGAGCTGCTGTTTGGCTCCTGCTGCAGCCTCGGGAAGATGCCCTTCCAGGAACTCAGCTCTTCTGCTAAAGTCTCCCTCTTCGCTGAGACCATCCTTCAGTGAGAGCGTTGCAGCATATTTTAAAAGCTCTATCTGTCTGGAAATTCTCCAGTCAGCCCCTTACCTACTGCTGTCATCGTCCTCCTCTCCCCCTCCCTTCTTCAAGCTTCCCAGGCAGATCCGTATCATTAATATTTCAGTATCAGCTGTACACAGGCATTGGCTACACTGCAGCACACTTCATCAATAAGAGCCAGCAAGGGCTGTGAGCTTTGCCACACTGCCTTCATCCAGCACAGGAGGAAGAGCAAAGGCAGAGCCTGCCAGAGAAGCCGAGTATCTGCCGAGGGTAAGGCTGCATCTCGCAGTCCCAGCCTTGAGGTGCTTTTTGCTGCTTTTGCTCCCTCATTCAGATCATCCCAGATAATACCCTGACAAGCAACAAGAATGGATGTCTTTAAGAAAGGTTTCTCCATTGCTAAAGAAGGTGTGGTGGCTGCTGCAGAAAAGACCAAGCAGGGAGTGACAGAGGCTGCAGAGAAGACCAAAGAAGGGGTAATGTATGTAGGTAAGAGAGAACTAGTTTTGATGTACTTTTGAGCATGAACAGCTGCATAGATTGTCTCTGAGGAAGTCTGGGGAAATGATATTGTGGCTCAAGCTTGGGAGTGACTAGCAGGATAGACTGGATAAGATCCTGAGCTCTACAGAGTTGCTGTGTAAACCTGGGGTGCCACAGCCTCCCCGCGCCTCAGTTTCCCCAACTGTGAGTTAGACATAGAAACCACCACTTCGGGGGAGGCAGAACGATGTTAAGGAGCAGATGCTCAGGTGTCAGGTTTGTTTGACTATTCACTGATTGTTTGCAGGGTGAGTCAGACACTCTCCAGGCATCTGAGCACTGCTGGTCTCTGCCTCACCTCCACACTGGAAAAGACTCACTGAGGAGGTCCCTGAGAGGAGCCAACGGTGTTAGCAAGAGGGGTTGCAGGATGCATCTGTTTCCCCACAAACAAATGGGTTTATCCTGAAATCCTTCTTCTGTTCACCGACCTCTTTCGTTGCCCGTGCACACATTAATATTGCTTTACAAGAGACGCCCAAATTCCTTTTGCCCAAAGAATAGGATCTGGAAAACAGCGTGCCTGATGTCCTGCCTAGAGACCTCTTTCACAGTTAATGGGCTGAAACCTCCCCTTTCAAGGTCACCCTCAAAACCCACTATCTCCACGTATCTAGCACATGCAATTATATGGCTGGATGGTCAGATATTCCAGATAATACAAACTCTAAAGAGTCTTAGGTTCCCAAGACTGATTACCTCACTGCTGATTACTGCATTTCACACAGCTTTTTATTTTTGCTGGATGTGGGAGTGATTATTTTTGTAGGAAAGTTTACATGCAGACTCTTCCTGCTATCATACTGCAACAGCCACAGCTGTACTTAGCTACTATATTTAAATCCGCTCTATTGCCAATAGCTACAGATATGGATTTGTACATTACAAATTAAATATAAAATTTGTATGTAGCAGGTCTGGTAATGTCTTCATCTTGAATTTTTAAATAATTAATTATTGACATGCTGGAAATGAGCGGATGTAACAGTTCACATTTCAATTTGAAGCGGACCCACAAGAAAAAAGGCAAGCAGCATCCCTGTAAACAACTAAACTAACTACAGTAAGTGAAACACCAGTCTGAGAAATGTCACACGTGGGTGTCACATCGTGGCATCATTACTGCTCCATCTGCTTCCAGATTTGAGTTGTGTCGGGGTTATTCAGAGTTTTTATACATAATTCCTCACATCTCTGTTCAGTCACATTGTTCATCTCCACATTGACACCTGGTTTTCATTGTTGCACAGCCAAGAGGTCTCTTTATGAGATTCTAACCTTTTCAATAAAGTTTTCTACGAGCCTGAAACTAAAAAGCCATAAAACCTTAATCTCTGAATGAGGATCAAATAAGGGTCAAGGTGAGGATTAAGTGCTTTCTCCTTTTATTGGTTTGGTTTGTTGGTCTACCGCTGGTTTCTGCCCTGTCATGCACGGGGCAGAGCTTTGCCTTGGCCTGATTCAGTTCCTGTTGGGAAGCTCAGCCCTTTAGGGAAAATTCAGTCTTTCACAGGCAGGAAAAGTAAAGGCCAGATGCTGATTAGCTCGGAAAACAGGGGTTTTGTTTTAATAACCAGAGAAGGTGGAGGTGTGGTATATTGGTTAAAACTGGAACGATTACTGTGTTGTTCATGCTGCCTTTTATCACTCTGTGCCCTATAGAGAGTAAATCAGAGACCCAAACTGTTCCTTCCTTGCTCCTTCCCTTGCAGAGCCCTATCCCAGCAGCTTCATCTAGAGCATTAGGTGATGAGACCTGAATTTATGGATGCTAGGAGAGAATACTACTCTATTGAACCTTGAGGGTCTTTTGAGACCATCAGGAAAGGGAGCAAAATCCCCAGGGCCTAGAATGAATGAAGTGGTCCCTGACTTTTATTCAGGTTTATGTGAACTCATTGCTGACTCTCCAAGGAGGATTCCAAATGTCTGGGCACAATCATCACGTCTGGTGAGTCACTTGCTGCTCCCCAGGAGAAGGCAATAATGCTCACTCAGAGGCATCTGTCTGAAATGAACAGTGTCACTGGCACACTGTGGCCACCTTGTCCCCCCCCTCTGCTCCATGCAGGTTCAGCTCCCACAGCCCATGGCAGAGCAGGAGATGCCTCCCTCCTGTGCTGAGCCTGCAATGCGGTGCTCCTGCCCTGCCGCCGGCCTTGCTGAACGTGTCGGGTAGAGAAGAGGGTGCACAAAAAAGAGAAGGAGAAATCCTGTATCATGGGTCACCTTTGCACTTGGTGAAATCACAGTCTGCTCTCCAAATTCTAACAGCCTCTGGGTGTACTGAAGTGGGAGGGGATCCCTGTATACTTAGTGTGGATCCAGCAGTTGGTTCAATGGGCTGTCTTTTTTTATTTGGTTTAAATAGGGGTGTAAGTGATGCTGAAGTTAATTAATGAATTTAATGCAAAGCCGCATCAGAGTATTGAGTCATTAGTACTGTTTCATGCTATCGTTCTGGAAGCCACAACAAAGAATGCACTGATAGTTTTCCAGAATGATTTTCGACCAGGTGTGTTACAGAAAGCCCCAACACGCCGAGCTGCGTTTAAATGGAGTGATTCCTGCAGGACTTAATGCACATTGAAATATCCCTTTCTACTCTAGACCTTCTCCCAGTGCACAGCACTCCACCACCTCAGTCCCACCCTGGCGGTCACAAAGCTCTTACAGATGACTCATGGCACTCAGAAAAGGCAAGATGCATGAACTTTTAATTCTGTGTACAGAAGCTGCAGGCAAGGACTAATGAGTGAAATGAGATTGAGCATCAGGTGATTGCTTTCTGATTCAACAGATGCGGGTTGCTGGCAGCAGTGTGTGCCGGAAGGTCGGGTTTCATGCGGTGCATAATGGATGGGGCCTGAGTCATCGGGTGTGGCTGGGCTGGGAGGATGAGGCCAGCTCTCCCCAGGCTGCAGCAGTGACTCTTCCCAATGACATTGCTTCTGTCGTGAAATGGATTTGGATGTTTTTCTTCCATCTGCATCCCTCCTTTCTGGAATTATTTTCCATCCACAAACATAGTACCTACCCACTCCTCTCCCCCTGTAGAAGAATTGAGCCCAGATAGTCACCTTAAAAGTCTGGCAAAAAGCATACAGAAGTGCAGCTCTTGTCTCACTAAGCGTGTTTACTGCAATACTGAAAGGCATGAAAGGCATGAAAGGCAAATCATGTACTTTGCTTACCTATCAACTGCTCTTTGACCAAAAACCAGCAAAGGGCTAAGCTTGACCATCTGTGTCTGATATGAGACAAGCTTGTATGTCAAATCAATATTGTGGCAGTCTTTTATTGGAATGGTACTGGGAGGGAAAACGAAGCAGGATGGTGTCTAAATTGAACCTTGTGTGTTTGGCCCATTCAGGGGCTCACATTCGTGGCTTGAGACCTGCACCTGCTCTGCTCGGGGCTGTGCTTCTGCACACGTTTGTGTATCATGGGCACCATTATTAAATCCAGTCCACAGCAGCGCACATGTATCATGTGCATCACTAGGAACTGCAGTTTACAGCAGTAACAAGTAAAAGGTACAAAGATTTCGTCTCTTGAGCTCTGAGATAGTTTGGGAGGGTGGAGTGAAATGTTGAGGGCATATTGTAGTAGAACAGTTTTGTTCTGCCCCAGGCAAACATTGCAACCCCCAAAATAAATCAACAATTGAGGATCACATCAATAATACATAACATGTATCAGGCAAAACAGAGCTGGGCTGGACTTGTTGTTATCAGGGCACTGCACCTGTTTTGCTTTTCAGGCTCTTAATGAGAATGAGCTGTGGGTTGTAACTGTTTCTCCCACCACACCCATGGATGCTCCGCTACCATGGAGTCAAAAATCTGCCTGGTTGTTGTCCGTTTTTATAATTTTTATAGTTGGCCATAGAAATCCTTTTGTTGTATCAGTATGGGAAACCTGAAGAGAACCTGTATAGGTGCAGATGATTTACAATATACAGTAAAGTGGGACCAGTGGAATATTTTGGCACACTTATTTTCTTCCAACAGAGATAAATTTGAACCTTTATTTTATTAATATGTAAAGCACCTAGTTACCATGGGGGCTGCCCATCTACCATATGAATTAACTTATCTGCAGCAGTATCAAGTAGAAGGGATAGATGGCTGGTCACTTCAAGCATGGAGGAAAATCACAGAGATTAATTATTCCCTAGGGCTGTTTGTGTTGCAAACTGAATGCCTTCACATCCTGTTAGCTTTCCTGCATTGAGAACAGTGAGATAAATTACAATGTAAGCATACATATGGTGTATTTTCATAATTTGGGATAAAACCATCTGCTTTCTGTGTATTGCTGTGAGCAGGCACTTACAGCCTAGGCTGAGGCACCCAACTGTGAATCTAGTAAGTAGGTGGGTGGTGGTTCTGTAAATTCAGTCTCAGGTTTCTCCAGACTCTTTATTAGTGGTATAGAATGAGATTTTAAATGACCACTGCTGCCAAGTATCCTGCTGAAAGGCAGGGGAGAGTCACAGATGTGACTTCTTGTCTTGTGAGACTGAAGTAGGTGAGATGTTACCAGGTGATTTTATTCACAGTCATTTTTACAACTAGCTTAAAGTTGATTTACCACCACTCAACTGCTCGTTTTGGAAATGTTCCGGGGACAATTTTTCATACTTCAGTGTGGTATAATCAAGATTTTTCAGGTCTAGGCATCTCCAGAGAATCTGCTGTTAAAGCTCTCCGACTCTCAACACAAAGGTACTCACTGGCTTTATTGGGGAGGGAAGCTGGTCTCTTTTCTGGCTCTGTGAATGGTTTGTGCCTGAGCAGCAGGTACCAGCAGCACCCTGGCTCCCCACTACACTTCCTCGGAACAGGAAGCCTTCTGTGTCCAGAAATCAGGGTGTTCTTTGCCAGGCACACTGATGGATTGTGTTTCCTTTCACAGGCACCAAAACCAAGGAGGGCGTAGTGCAAAGTGTGACCTCAGGTAAGAGCACGGCTCGAGAGGGATGTGGAAATCTGTGATGATTTGTTAGACCTCTTGGGAAGGCCATCATCCCTGCCAAGTGGGAGGTCTCTGTGGGACACCACTGATCTGCCTGACCTTCCCACTGATGAATGGAGGCTACTTGCCAGGAGAGATGGTTCAGGGTCTGGCATTTGCAGGGACGTGGATGGGAGAAAATATTTAATCAGTAGAGTAGGTCAAAAAAATTGAACAAAGGTTACTTGGCAGACTGGGATGATTCACAGCAATTTAGACATTTCACAATGTCAGGTGCACAGCCCAGCACACAGACAGGATTTACTTGCATCAGATCCTGTCTGGCCAAAACTGTGGTCTTTGGGAGACTCCTGTCGCAGTCAGGGACCCAAAGGGTTCCTTCTAGGCTACCCCAAGCTCCAAGGCAGAGCAGCCATATGGACTGCCCTGAAGGAAGATGAATAGATCCTTTCCCTGGGGAATTTCATAATGATTGCTTTTTTCTGCCAGGGGGTGTTAAATCAAACAGAAGGTACCCAGGAAGAGGTCATGCACAGTTTGCAATGCAAAATACCTTATTTACACTGTTGTCTCAGTATCTGACAGTGAATTTTTTGTTCTCCAGTTGCCCACAAAGACTGACAGGCTGCAGTGCTGCTCTCTGAGCAGCATTTTGTGTCAGACAGAAATCCTCACGTACACTATCTAAATTCAGACATGATCTCATATAAAAAAATCCAAACAAGGACTGCACCGGGGCTAATTTCTTCTTTTACATCAATGCAATCATTTTATCATCCCAGGGAATTTGGCAGCCTTCTGGCAGTGTCTATCTTGCTAACTTTCTGCTTTTGTTGAAACTGCAGTTGCTGAGAAGACCAAAGAGCAGGCCAACATGGTGGGAGAAGCTGTAGTAGCCAGTGTGAACACAGTGGCAAACAAGACTGTAGAAGGAGCAGAGACCATTGTGGCCACTACAGGAGTTGTAAAAAAGGTATGTTTGTTTCTTCTGTGATGTGCAGGACAGAAGAGCCTTTGGATTACACTTAAACTATATGCAAACATTTACAGCTGATGGTTTTACATATTTTGTGAAAGATTTTCAGCAATATCTGCTTTTGTATAATACTTAATATTATCATATGATGCCTAATATAGTCACAGAATCATTTAGTTTGGAAGGGACCCCTTCAGATCATCTAGTCCAACCCCCTTAGGGCCAATGAGAGAGGACTGTGTCCCACTGGGTTTTGAATATTTCCATGGAAGGAGACTCCACATTATCCCCGTGCCAGTGTTTGACCACCTTCATAGGAAAAAAGAGAATTGTGTTCTTCTGTTCAGATGGACACATTCATCACTTGGTGCCTATTGTCTCTTGTCCCATCAGTGGGCGCTGCTGGCAAGAGTCTGGCTCTCCATTTTCTTACTAATGTAGAAAAGCATTTTTCCCAGAGACTTGAGTAGAAATGTGTCTGGGCTGCAGTGAGCACCTGGACTGAGTCAGAGCTCAGGGATGTGCAGGGTAGGAAGGCACAAGAGCCAGCACTTGCCCTCACCCCGTGCCGTGCTGGTGGGATGCACAGGCTTGCCCTGGCCACGGCAGCTCCGGAGGCAGCAGAGGGCAGCAGCAATTCAGGCACAGCAGCAATTCAGGCACAGCAGCAATTCAGGCACAGCCTGGCTCCAGCAGAAAGCCTGACCCTGCTGCTCTGCTTCCTGCTGGTTTGACAACAACCAAGTGCTTATTGATAAAGGCCGTGTGACCCAGATTGTGTATGGATTAAGCCAGATTCAGACAAGGCATCTTCTGTCCTCCAGCCTAATTTGACGAACGGGGCTGCTTCAAGTGAGGGGATTAAGGGGCGTGTGAAGGAGCAGAACAGCTGCTTGGATGAAGGCAGTGTTGATCATTAGAGAAGATGCTTTGGTAACAAACAGCACCCATCTGTGCAGCACGAGGCCAATACTTGGCAGCTCTTTGGTAAACCTGGCTCTTTCCCCTCTTCAGAGAGTGTGATCAGTGCTGTTGATGGCCACATGAGCTTGATGAGTCACAACAAACCCAAACCCAGAATCAAAGCGAAGCCAGGCTGGCCAGAATTGTTTTAATTGTTCAGATAGTCGGCTGATTAATTTCCTGACCTGCACATAAACACATTGTGATGTGAAACAAAACTTCTACACAGCATAAAAATCCTGAGAGAATAACCTAACAAAAGAGGAGAACAGCAGCTACAAGTGACGCAAAATGTCCTCCTGAAAGCATGTGAAAAGGGCAGATACAGGAATTCTGCTAAGCCCTTGGGATAAGTTTAATCTCTATTCCCACAGGGAACAGCAGTTAGGCTGCAGGAGTGAAAACAGTGATTCCTAATTCCATGGGGCCAGAATACCCCTTCCTACCTTTTGACTGACCGTGGGGTGATTGACCTGGGAGAGTGAGGAATTTGCTGATGGTAGGAATCCCTGCTGCAGATATCGAACTGTCTCCCCTCCAGCAAAGACTGAGCAGCAGCAATTCTCTTCCCCTTCCCTCCTAAGTGAGAACCCCACCTCGAAGGCTGACAGCTACAGTTTACAGCTAATTTTAGAGTTTAAACCAGTGCAAGTTTTCTGGAGAGCATCTGAACTGTCATTCTGCTGTCTTCCATTGATGCCTGACTGCTTAGACTTAAAATGGAGATTGTTTAAGAAATAAAAAATTAGAATGTGTCACATGCTGAAGGGCAGAATAAACGGAGCCAGGAAACTGCTTTGGATACAGCATCATGGTATCATGCCAAACAGCAGAGGTGGGCAGCCGACTGAAAACAGGAGGAGAAAAACAAGACAAATCACAGGAGAAAAAAAAATCAGGAAAAAAGTTTGTTTCTGTGAAAGATGGTTCATCTGTTCTGCTGGTTTAGTTCAGCTTAGGAGTGCAAATCTTTTATTCATACTCACCCACCATACTTTAGCATCTAGCTAGACACCTTTTGGATCCAGCTAGACACAGAAGATTGAGCTCTACGTGCACACCGAGTGCATCCCCACTGCTTATGGATAATTGCCATGGAGCCAAAGCTGCTCCAGAGGGAGGGCCCTTAAAGGAGTATAAGGAGTTGAGCTGGGCTCTCAGCACTGGCTGGTTTTTCTCCAGAACTGCTTCTATCATGTTACACAATTTGCTAATGGAAATACATCCAGAGTTTGCCAATAGCAGCACGAGGCACTGTAATGCATGTGGGAGATCCACTGGAGATACACTAAGAGTGATAAGATATAGCTTTTAAATGTTCAAATGGTGAATACCCACTGTCATAATCTTGCAGTCCTGGAACCATCACAAGCACTTCAGCCCCTGAGGTTTGAGAGAGCTGTTACATCCAGTCCTGAGGCTTGTTTGTGCTCCACACCATCCTCCTTCTTTCTAATTGCACAGAGCACTTGCCAGCATCTTATTTGGGTTTTCAGCTATCTCCAGTGTTGTTCCCTGCTGTAGAAGGGCTGTTCCAAGTGCCAGGGATCTGTGAATGCATGGCACTTAGCAGTGCTGCAGGGTGACTCGGGACTGGGGACTCAAGCGGCCTAGGAGGCGTGTCCCTAGCTGACCATTCCCAGTATTAATATCAATACAGAGAGCTCGTTGACATTTAATCTGTGCATTTGACAGCTGGAATCAGTGTCAGGCACACACTAGGAAAGAGAGGGGAACTCTAAGGGTTTTGGGTTGAGTTTTGCTTGGGATAGCCATGGGGTGCTTTGAGTTCTGTGGTATATCAAATGGTGACTTTGGCCATGGGAAAGAATTCAGCCCTTTGTTGCATCATGGCAGGCACTGAAATGTGGACACTCTGGCAACCTGCTGTTCCTTACTATTCTTAGGGCGAGCACTCAGAGCCACGGAGAAGGAAATGGGCCTGAAGTAACTCTACACCTGTGGAGGGGTGCCAAGCACCAGATGAGAACAACCTTGGGTAGTGCTGGCACTGCCTGATAGAGCTTTGGCACTGACCTGGTCACTGCTGAGTACACAAAAGTATTCACTGATTCGGGGGAGTTTTAAACTATTAACTGAAAAATTTGTAAGTTAAGAGATTATAAACCCTTCACAATTTTTCTGATACACAAAGGAATGAAACCCATCAGTAGTGTGTTCTGTCTGTGGCTTTGCACCCATCCTCATCCCTGGGGTGGACATCAAGAGATTCCAGTGAGATAGCCACCCACTAAATATCCCTGCCTTAGAAGAGGATTAATCCTTCGCCTGTGTGACACAGCACAGAGCTTGCTGCAATGCAGACACCACGTGGTTGGGAACAAGCCCATGTGCATACACACGCTCTCAGAATGTCCCTCAGGGTTTGGAACAATTTCCCCAGTAACTGATGCTTCCCTATACCCTCCACCTAGATCTTCCCTTTAGATCTATTTGTCCTGTCAATTTTTATGATTTAGTTGTCAGTTCATGACTCTGTCACTTTGAATTGGGTCTGATCTTTTTTTTACTTCACTGCATAAATTAAACGAGCATTTGTCAGTTATGTGCAACCGCTGGGCGCGTTCGCTGGCGTTTCTGTGCACCTGATCTGGTGCACGTGGGCCGCACCCGCACCGTGGCTCATCTCTTTCATAACAACTGCACATCTTGAACGTGAAAGGCTGATGTTCATGACCTTAATTCCCTTCACTTACACCCTGCGACGCCTCTAAGGCAAAGACAGTTGCACCAAAGGAATTAGAAGCAGGAACTGAGTGACCTCCCTGTTCAAGTTAGATTGGGCTGGGCAAGTGCCACTAGGAGAGAGCAACCAAGGGCATCTCAGAAACCACCAAGGGCAGAGCTGCCAAGCAGGAGGAGCAGGGAAATCAACAGCAAAACTACCTAACAATTAAGTAGAATAAATAGTTGAAACTTCTTCCCCTTTGTATTCAAGCTTCCCTGTACTTAGTTGATGCAGAGATGCATCCCCGTGGTATCCTTCCACATCTCATGGAGCAGGAGAGACTGCAAAAGCGGCGTGGAGTGGGGTACTCTGCCTACAGGCACTTTTTCTGTGCTTCCCTCTCAGTCTCATTAGTGCATCCAGGCATACATTTTCCCATGCAAAATAGCTGGGTTAGTGGCACTGGTGAAGCCTCAAAGCCTGCAAGACCACGGATGTGCTTCATGGCTCAAGGCTGTACCCCAGCAATCCCATAGGATACATTGTTAAATATGTATTATTTGTATAAGCAGTCCCAGGAAACTCTCAGAGAGTCTGGCTGTGAGCTGGATAAAAACAAAGCCACCCAAAAGTCTACCTGGATTTGTAGGCTAAGACAGGAATCCTGAATGTCCCTCTGTCTGTCCTGTTGGTGGGTCCACTCACTTTAATCAAGGGTTGGCCCCTTAGTCAGAGCTGTCAGCATCACTCTGAGCACACTCAGCCTGAAACCTATCCAGGACAGCGCGCCCACAGGACCTGTCAGGCTGCCTGAGGGTTTCCAAGGGAGTGGTTTGGGGATGCTGCCAGGCAGCGTCGTGTTTGCTCCAGCACCCAAGGTCAAGAGCACTACAGGAGGCTGAACCTCTCCACCTTATGCAACTGATGTCCCATTGAGGGCTCTTAAATTTGTAGCAGATTAAGCTGGCAGTGAACCTCTCTGGCTTTACAGCCTTAAATAAAAAAAATTTTAAAAATAATAGTAATAAAAAAAAAAGCTGAAATCTTGCCTGCCACTGAATTTTTGAGATTTGATGGGTATGTTCCAGCATCCAGTATTTGTACTGCTTTCTCTGTTATATAAGGAAAATAATCTTAGTAAGATTGTTAATGTCTGAATATCTGGGGACAGCAACAAAAATCCCGCTGGCCTATAAGATAATATAGGCAAAAAATATAAATTCCATTTCGTATATGGACTCAGACAGCAGAACATACAAGTCAATTGCTGAGGATCTGAAAAATGGAATTTTATAGAACCTGTGAAAATGAGAAGTCTGAGGAATTAAATTGTAATTAATTTCTTTCAGTATTTCTGTGCTTTTAAAATCAGTTTTTAAAAAAACTTATTAAAATATCTGAACCCAGAAGCCTATAGTACAGTCTATTTAAGATCCCTTAGTATTGCACAGGAATATTTTTATAAATGGCAGGTCTTAATTTGTTGAGTTTTTCGTTAGTGATAGCTGAATGTGTATCTATAGTTCATAAATTTAGTGAAATATTGTATTTTATATATATAGATCTTCTGTGGTGCATATATCCTACATAAAAATAACACACAAAATATTTAAAAACTTGTACAGTATTCCTGGAACGAATTCTTGTGTTTCTCTTAACTGTTATATTCAAGTACTTCACTTTTCTTTCTTCACTAGCAAAAAAAGGTTCAACTGCCCACCCAAAAATAAAACAGCCCATAGTAAACTAAATATTTAAATTTTTTTCCATTTAAAATAGTTTTTTCTAAGAAAGTATGTAATTTCTGAGGGGAAAAATTCAGCTTGCCCTTTAAAAGCAGGAGAAGCATTACTAATTGCTTCATGGTTTCAACATGCCCTTCCCTTAGAAAATGTTATCCCTTTTAATGGAGAGATGAGCACTGACAGGAATGGCAAAACTCTTGCTGTCCCCCAAGGAAGGTGGATTTTCACCCCTTCTTGCCCTGCATCGTTCTGTGAGTCAGTGTTATAGCTGGAGCTGGTGCCCAGGGATTTCTGGCTCTTCATCCAAAGTGAAGACCCCTACACCCCATGGTCCTGCTCTGTATATTGTCTTCCTGAGGAGTCCCTGAAATGCCCAGCCAGCTAACACCCAGCTGAAGAATGCAGCCCTTCCTCAGCTCCTGCTCCCTGTTCTGGGCAGGGTGGAAGCGCGTGAGAAAAAGGCTGTGAGGTGACATCCCTAACACGGCCTGACACCTCTTCATCCTGCTATTGTGCTGGTTCCTCCAGCATAGTTTAGAAACACCCTCCAGAAATTCAGCTGCTTCCCTTTCTAAAAATAGATGGTTGATTTTTAGCCTTCTGGAGCAGTCTTGGCAGAGAGCATGATCTAAGGGATCTAACAAGCAGCACAATAGCTGAACAGGGATTCTCCAGCCCACCCATTGCTTTTGGATACAGTGTCCTGAGGGTGGTCCTGAGAAAGGTCTCCCTCTCCCGGGACTCTTTCCATATCTGCCAGAGCCGATTCCTGCCCACAGGAACAATAGGTGGTCATACCCTGTAGAGAGATGGGGTGCCCTGCACTGGGTCCTTGTGTTCCTGTGAGCTGTTCCCCAGTTTTCCCAATGCAGCTCAGCACCCTAGGCAGTTGCCTTTGATTTGATTGTCACGATTTCACACAGCAGCTGGTAACTCCACCTGCAAAACACCATGAAACACCTGCTGTTGCAGCTATTGTCAGTGGCTTGCATTGGAGGTTTCTTTCCTTTCCACCTAATAGTAAAAAATCTGTTTGTAAAGCTTCAAAATGCAATTTGAGGCCATTTACCTGCTTTGGCCTAATGTGCACTGCTGAGTTACAGGGTGTAGATATGCAAAGTGTAATGCAAATGCAAATATAAAGTGCTTTAAAGCCACAGGGTGGATCCTGAGGCTGGATGAGCCTCCATAAATTCAGAGTAGTGAGCTGTTTGCTGGCAGCAGGAGAGCTGACTCATTTCAGAAAGGCTGTGGCCGAGTGGCTCCATCAGAGCAGTGGCCTCTCCTGAAGAGACTCAGGTCTCTCTGCAGGAGAAACTGGCTTCTATCATGTGCAGTTTGATGTCATTTGGTTACCTGGGCTTGCTTAACACAGCTCAGGCTGGTACCAGCGAGAGTCATTTCAGCCAACAATGCAATGCAAGTTAAGGGCACATTCCTTAGGAAAAGATGATTTATTTGTTCCTCCCAAATTTCTTCACACTGAAGGAGTCAAAACTCTGGTCTCAATGACAGAAAAAGAACTGATTTTCTGTATGAAAAAAACCCTAAACCAGGCTGTAAGAAATTGAATTGGCTTTTTCATAGATATCTGCTCCAACCAGCTGCGCAACAAAAATGGATTTCAAGCAGTATCTGCCATCTATTAAAGCTGCTATTTTGCTTGTGTGTGTAATGCTCAACCCCATCTCGCGCAGTCTGGCTAAGATTAGGGCGATGACTCTGCATGTGGCAGCAAGGACAAACATCTTGCTTGTGACTTGGCAGGAGGACCTGGCAGCGCCGCAGCCGCCCGAGCAGCCCAGGGTGGAGGGAGAGGGGGCCCCGGCGAGCACCGGCGGAGAGGTGAGTGGTGCCACGGCCCCGCTGCCCCGGGCTCTCTGTGCCACACGTGGGCTCTTTCTGGGTTACTGGTTTCCCGCTGGGAGAATCTCCCCTTTGCCTCCTGTGGTTATAGAACTGCTGTGCAAGGAGCCCACCACTGTTCCCACTTTCCAAGTTATTGGACAAAAGCCTGAGCTCATCTGTTCTTGCTTTTGCCACTTCCTGATCTTGGGAATTTTCCCTGAGCGACAGATGGACAGATTGCAAACTGCTACCTGATTTGGGTCGATTTTGGGGTGTGAATGCTCATATTAAAGTTAATGCTGTCCTATGGTTCTGTCATCACATGGAATAGCTTTTTCCTGGTTGCAGTCATGCTTTAGAAGAGATTTAGACAACAAGTTAGGCTTTTCTATAGATTTTTCTGTATTTAAATGAGTTCATTTAATTTTTGAACTGTTCTACTTGCAATGTTCTTTTGAAGCCCTGGGTCAGACATCAGTCTCTGGGCCAATCTGAGCTCTTGAACAAGGATGACTTTTTGTCCAACATGGACAAGAGGGGCACACGCTTCTCATGGGGTGTTGCGGTGGTTCGGTCCACCTTCGGGGTGAGTGACAGCAAGTGGGTGGACTTCCCTGCACAGGACTCTGCCTCTGAAGGCGGGCCTGAGGATAAGACTGAAGTTTAACATCTCCACCCGCTGGGTGTCACTCATAGCTTCATCTCCTCCCACAGTTCTGGAAGTTTCTCTGGTATTCGGTTGTCTATTGGTTAATAAGTTTATGTTTCATCATAAATTCATTCCCTATGTAATTTAGTTCTGGAAAGTTCTCTACAGCTAAGTTCATGATTGGTTAATTCAAATCTGTTCCTCCCCCAAGTTCTTGTGATTGGTTACCTGTCATCCCTCATCATTCCCCTATTGGTTTGTTCCCTTTTCCCTCCCTCTATCCCTTTGACTATAAATCCGAGAGGATCTGCCTCTCGGGAATTATTATTATTGTTATTATTGTGGGCTTCTTGTGGTTTCGCTTCTTGTCCTGCGTTTCTCCTGTCCACCTGGGCAGGGAAATAAAGGCTTGGAATTAAAATCATCAAGGTGCCCCTCTCTCACTCTTTATCTCCGCCTGTTGCCTGGCAACACCTTGATGGAGCCTGCTCCTGAGAGCTGGTGGCAGACCACTCCCTGGGGATACACACGCCCCAGGGAGCCTCCACCGGAGCTCTGCTTCTGCCGCTGCTTTGTCTCGCCAACGCAGCACCTGAAGCTTGTAACGCACCGGGCCACCGGGCGGCTGTCGGTCAGAGCGTGTTACAGTGTGGTATTTCCTTTACATTTTCAGTGTTAAGGCCTTTGTCTGCCCCGTTCACAAATACTGCAAGCACCCAAACCTCAGAGTTTTCAGCCTTTTGGAAGCTCGGACTGTTTTCACGGTCCCCGAAGCTCCCAAAAGTCTCAGCTTGCACCTGCCACTCTCTGCCAGCCACTGCCAGTCCCAGAAATGGGCCCCGTAATCCCACTGGCTCCAGGGCTGCACCAGTGCTGATGTCAGGCTGGGTCAGGCAGGAGCAGACCCAGGAGCACAAAGCAGGACACTCCTGCCAGTGGAGCCTGGCCCCACATTAGCTCGACTTTCACCAAGTGTGAATTGACACCCTCATTTTTCCCAGAGATCTGAGTTACAGCAGGAGTGTGTCTGGTTTCCAGAAGAAATGGATAATTCATTTATTTTCTGCGTCACCTATGGTCCTCATTGTTTTCTAGCTGTTTATGGGGTTTTGTGTGGTGACAATCAGCATTGATTTTTCTCCTAATTTTATTTATATATGTTTTTCACTGGATATATTTACTTGTTTTCTTATATGTCTTCTCTCACAGGGTGAAATTGAAGGTGATCCATCAAGTTAGAGAATTCTAGCTCAAAAGAGACCATTCCAAGAGCATACATGGAAATATTAGCTGACACCACAACAGGAAAATCCCACTGTCCATAGACTAACTACGTGCAGCTCTGTAGTCTTTCACTTGCCTCATAAACCAGTCGTACAATATATGTAAGCCAGACTCCTCTAATTGTAAGTAAAGTGCAGGTGTGTACTGGGCTGTGTGTCTTTCCCAACCTCCCTCCTGGCCTCCCAGTGGCTTTGTATATTTTGGTTGGACTCACTAATGTATGTCTTGCATCCACATGCACTGGCACTTGGGATCTCTAGTCATTGTGGAAATATTTTTTTTTTAACTAATAAAAAGTGTTTGAACAAGTTTTTTGTCTTGTCAGTTTTGTTTGCACATTTTAGATGTGGATCCTTCCAAACTGATGCATTCTTCCTGTAGAAGTGCAGTATTAGAATACAGGGATCTCAAAACTGTAAGGGCCTTAAATCATATTGTAAGAGATGAAGATTCATGAAAAATTGTATTTCTGAAGTCAGTACTCTAGGTAGGCTGACTTTCTGTCTCTCAGGGCTGAAAAACAAATATTTCCCTTTTTAAATACTTGTCATGTTTAAGAGAGAATGTGGGGGGTGATATTGGATGAAAGGATGCTTTTTAAAGGAATGTAAAAGTGATGTAGAGCTCAGTTTATTCTGTTTGCATCAGAAAGCTGCCCTGACATGCGGGTGTGACAAGCTGCCTGAAGGTGATTGAAGAAATGTGATGGGCACCAGCCGACCTGATCAGAACTGCATTGCTGCTGGCAGGGATGGGCGGGGTTGCTGTGAAATGTGTGAGTGTGAGGGCAGGTGCCAAAGGAGAATCTCCTGGTGCACCATGAACACGGGGCTGGTATTGGTTACAGCACTCGGTCAGGCTGCAGATCAGCTGCTGAGTGAGAGCAGCAGAGACCTTCCACATTCACCAGGGTAGAGAGCAGGAAAATGTTGCTCATTGCTGTAAATAATGGGCTAAGTTTAAAGCACATCAGTAGTTATGGGTATAAAAATGGGTTCTTTTATTTACCTGCAGGCAGAGCACCCACGAATCCAGGAGAAGCCGGTGTAAACTGTTGAGATTTAAACTACATCAAAATCAGACCATTAATCTTTGTTAAGCTGCTTAATGATGATGACCATGGAAGGTATTACAGAAGAGACTTGCTGTGGCATGGAAGCATCTAGCAAGTGTGCTGGCAGCCTCTCTCAGGCATAACAATATGTGTAAAGCATTGCCTTGCAGAGACCAGGATTTCCATCCCAGTGGGTCTTTAATCTCAACACAGAAAGGGAACAAAAGAGCCCTAGCAGAGGTAACAAGGCCCCTCAAAGGAAGATACATCTGGTACGTGCATACTCTTTTCTGATGTCCTGCAAAACATCTGCCAATTAAACAGAGTAACTAAAATTGAGGCCAAGGTAAGAGGACATAAAGAGGTACTCATGCCCAGCAGCAGGAGGCTGGAGTCTATTCTCAGTGCTTGTTAGAGAGAGACAGAAAAACCTTTTGCTCAAAAGCTTTGCTTTGTGGGGATACAAACAAAAGTGTTTTGCAAAAAAAGTGTTTTGCAAAAAAAAGGAGGTGAATGCCTTCACTATGTAGGGCATGTGTGGGAGGCAGGAGTGGGCTGTAACTCAAAGGAGGAGTAAGCTGCTCCCCAAATGCCCATCTCTCAAGCAGGCTTTGCCCCTGGTTCCAAGGGCTTAAACCAGGAGAGAATGATAATTCTCTCACACTGCCACATCTGAGCTATGTGGCTGCTTGGGAGGGAGGCATGCAGCACTCTGTGTTTCCTTCCCTGGAGGAGGGAAAGTGTTTTAACAGTATTTACACACCTGTATCTGGAACTGTGGGACAGAAAACGCTGCTCAACTACTGCCCAACATATGGGCATTAAAAGTGTGTGAATGTTTCCTAAAGATCTGCCTCTGCACTTGCCTGCTTCTCAATGTGGGAGGGCACTGCTCTGGGCCCAGGCAGGGCGGGCATTCAGCGCTTCCCTGGTGCAGTCCCTGCACAGGCCTGGTCTAGTCCCATGGCAGGCAGAGCTCAGAGAGTGTTTATGCATCTTGCACAAGTCTTGGAGACAGGCACCAGGACATGCAGTTTCCTCCCACATGAGTACCCTGTGTCAGTGAGGAGGAACAGGGTTGTGCTGTGCCCATGCAATGGCTCAGTGAGCCTCTATTTCTTCCCTGTCCCTTCCTTAGACTGGCTGTCACCCAGCTGGAGGGAGCAGAAGCCAGAGGTCTGAGCCACCTTTGTCAGAGGTAAGGAAAGTGAAGACTTGTTTCTTCTGAAGTAGAAGGGTCTTTCATGCAAGAGACAAAATATTGTCTACTAATTATTCAACTAAACTTTGTTATACATCTGTTTGGTTCGCTGCATGGAAAAGAAGTCTGCTTTCAATGAGTATTCAGGCAAGTGTAACAAGAGGTGATGGAAGGAAAGTGAAAAGTGGACTGATGGAGGAGGTGCATCAGAAACATCCCACAGGAGAAGGTGCTTTCACTACGGAAGTGCTGGCACCCTCTGCCCCAGGTAAATGCTGAGGGAAGCAAACACTAGCAAAATCTTTTTTTGCTGACAGGTCATGGTCTGGGTGATCAAGTGTTTCTTTTACTCATCTCACCTTGTGAATTATTTAAGCGGACTTTGTACATGTGGTACCACTGTCACACAAGCTGTTAATTTAATCCCACTGCAGTGAGACAGCGCCCAGTGCCAGGCACAGCGTGGCCACCGTCTGTCCCCAGTGACACCTCTGGGCGCTCGCACTCTGACCTCTGAGGGGATCCAAGAGCCAGGAACAGCTGCTGCCAAGTGTTGCATCAACCTCGCCATACAAGTGACCAATAAAGTGCTGAAAACCACTTTTTTCCCCTTGTAACAGCAAAACTTCCTTACCATGTAAAACTGCAGTTAAGCTTTATTGAGTGATTTTTTTCTGATAGAGCTCGCGGCCTTTGGGAGCTCCCCCCAGTTACGTCCTAGCCAAGGGCTGAAGGGCATGCAGGGCCTGATTTTTCAAAGATATCTGTCTGGGATGAAGAAGAGGAAGCAGTGGCTCTCTACAGAATATCCCAAACAGCATTCCACTAATTTAAATGCAAATCAGGTAATAATACACTTAAAATCCCACTTCATTTGAAAGTCCTATTTTTGTGTCTGCATAATGCGTGTCCTAAAACTGAACTCGCAGAGCACCCAATTAAAAACTGAAGGGCAGTTTTTTTAATACTGTTCTCTATAAAATCACATTCTCACCTCTTTGACACATTGAAACTCGGCTTAAGCGTTTCATAAATGCACCGAAACCCTACTAAATCATGAGAAGATACTCCGTACTGTTAATAGCATAGCAGAAAAAGCTCAGATTAAAACTGAGCTTTCTGAATATCAGACAAACCCCTGCCCACGCGAGTTTGCAGCAGCACAGCGTTTCTCTGTCAAGCTTTGGCACTGCTTTTTTCCGTGGATTCCAGCATGCGAGGCAGCTCTGCTTCTCCACCCTTCCCCTTCCACTAAGCCCACGTGGGGCGGGCAGCACAGCTGTGTGCCAGAAGGGCAGAGCCACAGCACTCCTTCCTCTCAGTGTGCCTAGAAAATATACACAACTCTCCTGGAGACTTTACATCCCAGCTCACATCCTCAGTTTTCCCAGCCAGCCACTCCTGGAATAGGACCAGTTATTGATTTCCTCAGTCCCATGCCAGATTTCGAGGTGGGAGTCAAGCCTTTCTCATCTTCCTACCCTTTCTAAGTTAAAGACCTGGCTATTTTTTTTTTTGTCTTTTCTAGTCCTAAAACTGCAGGATATCATGAGACCCCACAGCAATCCCAGCATTTAAGCATGGTTTCAGGTGCTCCAGAAGGTGGTAGAAACATGACACTTCACCTGGATGTTACCTCAAGATTGAGAAAGCAGAAGGTAAAGAACTCCATTTACACTGGCCTTATGCTGGTCTCATGCTTTGAAGCAGAGATGACTGTTGATTCCTGGAGGATGTTACTACCTCTGTAAAGGAAGAATCAGTTAAACCTTTTCTCCCAGAACCGTATATCAGTATTTGAACTAAACAGCTAATTTAACTTAATTAGAACAACTTTAGTTTGATCCTCTAAATGACTACCATATGACTTACAATAATTATTTCTATTTATGAGCAAATCATTGCATTTCTTAAAGCAGTTCTGTTTCATGACATAAACATCACACCCCTTCCACACTAGTCCCAGTCTCTTTTAGCAGCTGCAAGTGCTGAACACTGCACACTCTGTAAACTTCTGGAGTGATCTGAGTAGAACTTTTTAGCCCTGACACATCATTGTATTTGCCTTGCTGAAGGACACCAAACCTGTCTATAAATCCCAACCCTGGTAAAATTAAAATTTAAGAAAACCCAAATAAATTTCGATACTTCTTAATTAACCTCACCCATTTTCATGTGTAAAACATAAGCTCTAGCTCTGATTAATTACTTCTCACCTTCATCAGGTAATAAAACAGAAGGGTTCATGTCACTGATATATGAGAGGATGCTCAAGGATGCCACAGAAGATGTGTGAAAGGAAAGGAAACCAGAACGATTTCTAATTTCCCTGTGGTGCTTTAGATTTAACTCACAGCTGTTTGGGCTGCATATTTGGAGTTGCCATTTCCAGGGCCATGGGTAGTGGAATACTCCTAGCACTTAAGGAGCCAGTTTTGGGTTTCTTTTCCCCAAACTGCTCATCACAAGCAACAGACTGTGAAGGTGCAGAGTGTGGTGAAAAAGCCCAAGGACTGAGACACAGAGAAGGGTGTCAGACAAGTTACATGTCAGAGGTGAACAGACAGTGCTGCTGGGGGCGTGACGCTTTTTAACTTTTGGTCCAGGCCAATGTCAGCGATGCACCCCGGCATCACCAGGTGGAGTAGCTTTTGGAATAGTCCGAAATTCCAGGGGCACCTTGGCCTGTGGCTCTGCCTGCACACTGTGGTACCTGCCCCAGCTGGCATTAACCAGGATTTCTACCTGCAGTCTCAGCAGATACCGAGAGCTGAACAGAGCAAAAGTCCATACTAACTTTCCACCCTTTCAAATCCTCATTTTTGAGCGCTCTAAGTTAATCAGCCACCTGATGCACGGATTGTTGGTCCCATCATATGGGATAAATACTATACCAAAGGTCCCTCTTCCCTTTGCTCTGGGCTGCATTATAATGATTGTGCCATGTCAATTTGGGCAAGGGTTATTAGCTCACTTTTCTTTTTTTTTTTGTGGTTGGGAATCAGGATAATGATATTAATGCTAAGGTTACATTAGATAAGGAGTCATGCTGTTAGCAGTGTGGGTTTTACTCAGAAATTTATGCTACCTATGTTTTGAGCAGGACATAAAGCAAGAAGTGGCACCGATCAGACACCCATATTGAATCCAAAGTGCTAAACAGTTTTCCACTTGGAAGAATAGGATTTGGAGCTGGGGAAATGTAGGTAGCTATTAGAGCAGAATTAGAGAGCAATATTCACTTGAACTGATTAGGAATCTATAAAATATTGCTCTAATGTGGTGCACATTTAATGCTTGATGTAAGCGTGCTTCAGTTTTAAATGCTCTCCCAGACTCCTGGTGCCCCTTTCAGGCAGACTATCCCAGCCAGAACCTGCACTGAAAACCCAGCAATGGAAACAAGCAGGGAAGGCAGCTGGAAGGTATTTGCTGCTGAAGCCTGGGCACATCTCCTCTCGAGCTGTGACAAGCTGCCTGGTGGATTCCAGAGAGCCTCTTCCTTCCTTTCACTCACACTCCACACAAACTTAATCTACCTAAGGGGCTGAGAACAGCTGAAATCCACCTTTTTGGTGTGGCTTTGCTGTAACTGTGTTGTCAGGTTTGGGCAAGAACAATAAGTAGGTCTGTGTTAGTGTTTTGATTCAAAAAATGCCAGAGCCTCACAATACTGGGTGTCTTTTTATCTGAGTTTTTGTAAATTCAAGTAAGAAAATCATTCCAGGAAAGAAATCAACAAGGAATTGAAAAAGATACCTGATGTGAATATATAATTAAAAGTCTAATTGACCCGCTGAGGGGGAAAGAGGATTGCTGCTTGAAATAACAAAGGAGTGGTGCAAAAGTTGACAAGAGCTCTCTGAAATGACAGCAGAATAGGAGCGGCAGAGGAATGCACGGAACCTTGTTTTCTGTAACTCTTCCTCACTTGGGTACTAATGAGGTCCTAAACTTACGAGAACTGTCGGTGCCCACCCTTGTTCATCTGTGGCATCTTGTTCTCATGCCTGTTTACCAACACAAATCTTCACTCAGGAAGACAAATATGGGTATGAGTGTGGCCATCTGAACAGAGACACTTTGTACCCTGGAAAATGGCAATGAGGAACCCAGACCCCACAAAACTGGAGAGCCATTTGGCTCCTGACTCTGCCAATAGTTTACTTGTACAAAGTACCTTTGTACTGGGGATTGATGGCAGGAAATATAAACTCCAAAGGCTAGTGGAAACCTGGGAAATGCCAGAGGTTAAAGCCAGAAACTTTTATTAATGTGGTGATGCTAGGAAAGGAAGTGAGTTTTAACATAATTTCTGAACTAAAAGAATTTTACCACAAAGCCGCATTAGGAAAATGTGGGTTTGCTAAATTGCCTTCTCTTTTTTTCCCTTTGCCTGAGAACTGCTAGTGCTGGCACTGGTTACCTGCCTCACCCAGGCAAGGCCTTCTGTGATGATAGGATTTGTGATCCACCTTGAGCAGGCAACTGGAAAGATGACCAGATTAGCAGTTTCTTATAGAAATACACATAAATCACAACTCTCACCATCCAACATTATCCCACCTGACAAGAAAAGGGGATTGTGATTAAAACTTCGGAAAACAGAAACAAGTTTGGGCTGGTTTCTGTTCTCATGAGGGTCTGCTCAGGGACTGAAGGAAGGAGAAGGAAGTCAGCCTGGCAGGGACGAAAGTTGGCCATGCCCACACACTGCACTTCAGTAGTTTTCCAGCACTCTGTAGAGCTCAGTTTAGTGGCTTTCCTCTGCCTATGATGGTGGAACAGGTTTTTTTGCAGTTTTGGTTAAAAAAAACCCAGACCCCACAATTAACAAACAAAGACAGTGCAATGGAGCAAAAATCTCAATCTGGGCACACCCTCTCATCAGGGAGGGTAAATAAACAGCTTTTCTCTGTTTTCAGCTCTCATTCCTCACGTTCGAACTCCACCCATTGTACCAGTCACCCCCAAAAGAATCAGCAGGTCTCCTGGCAGACGTATAAAACCAGGACAAGTCAGGACACTATCACATAGTGTGCTATACATCACCAGGTGCTCTATTTTATCAAAGGAGAGGACTTCTAACACGTGTCAGAAGCCACAATGTCGGGTAGAAGCTTCCAGGGACTGAAGGAACAAGCTGAAGGTGCAGCAAAAGATGCTGGTAAGAAAGATTAAATATTGTTGTATATTTGGAGGGGGGCTTAGTTGCTGCTTTCACTCAGGAATACCACAACCTGTAGCTGCATCTATGCTACCAGGATACAGCTTCCTCTTTTTTCTTCACTTTGCAAGTTTTGGCCATCACCTGGAGAAGACCACAGGCTGGCCATGGCTCTCAAAGCTGCCTCAACCCACCCACCCACTTCTCCCTCTGTGGCTCCTGAGCACTGTCTGACATTTATCACTCTTCAAAACATTAAACAATGTTTTTAGAGCAGTGAAGCCTTTTTTTGGTGATAATAACTTTCTGTATTTAGCATTTGGTTTGCTCAGGGTGGTCTTTTCTCATACTCTGCAGTGGTTTTTAGTCTGCTCTCCTTTTAGTAAGTTGGAATTAACCTTTGATTAACATTTGCCCCTTGGCCTGTCAGTGCCTTCTGGTAATATAACTACATTGATTGCAATGAGGAGCTTGTAATGTGTAGGACATGTTTCTGTTGTGTTCTTCAGCAGTAATCACCAGACTCTGCAAGGTTTAAAAAAACCCTGTATGCACATTTCTGTCATAGCCATGCCCATGTTGTAAGGCCAAGTGCTGTTGTCATTAGCACTGGGCATAGGAAACCAACTTTTCAATGCAAACCATAAAAGCTTTTCCTTCAAATGAAAAATTGCAAATTTACACTAGCTTTTTATAGTATATTCCCTACCATGTTTGCATGCAGCTCTTTGCCAGTAGCATATAATTTGATTAGATATGGTCTGGGATTCTGATCCTGCAAACACTTTGTTGTATAGCTGAAAAATGTGACACCATTGATTATATTGAAGTCACAGCAAGTTTCTGTATATCTGGGGACAAATGTGTAGTAGCCCCACAGACATGAAAGAACTCCTTTCCGAGAAACAAAATAGTCTTTGCTGCATCCTGAGTATATTCATGCCACTGAGGGGGCACTTTGCTGTTCCATGAACTATCAGCTATCTTACAATCACAAGGCCTCTCACTTTTTTGATGTTTCGTATCCTGGAGTTGATCTGTTATATTTCTAGTTTCTGCTCCTCTTCTTCTATTCATATCTTGTTTGCAAAAATCTCCTGTCCTGCTCTGTTTAATGCACTTGTTCCCATTTTAGAACAGGCCGTACTCCCAAACGGCCCACAGAGAAAATGTACATTAGATGGCCAACCTGCCCCAAGCATAATAAGGTAGAAAAATCAATAAAAGCAAGTGTAGTGTTAAATAAGCAGCTTGCAGCTAAATGTCATCATTCCAACTCACTGCTAATCTTTGCTTCTTTATCTCCTGCTTATCTGCCATTGATGTGCTCAGCTGACCGTAGGTGCCAGGTGAGCGCTAATCTCGGAGCAAGCTGCTCTGGCAGCACACAGTTCCCAGGGTGCCCGCCAGTAAAGGGCACAGCCTCAGCCTGCTCTGTACCAGCCTGGGCACTCTCCAGGGGCACAGCCTGCTGCAGGCGTGCAGAAAGCTGACTGACGTACGGAATTCCTGTAACCAGAACCGGGAACAGCTGGAAATTATTTTGATTTTGTTTTACCTTAATTACAGCAAACACACTGGGACAGGCCACTCAGGATGCAGTCAACCAGATTACAGATGCAAGCCAGAAAGGTAGGAGCAATGACGTTCAAATCAAGATGGAGCGGCTCAACACAAGCCAGAAGCGGCCAGTGCTGATTCTCCTCTGTCCCACAGGTGTTCTCAGCCTGAAAGTCCTTGGTTTCAGTGGCAACTTTATATAACCTTTAACATTTTATAACAACTTTAACGTTTTTATAACAACTTATATAAATCTCACGAAAGGATTTCAGGACCTGTTGCTTAGTAGGTTCACACACGTACTGGCAGACAGTAGCTGACACTCCCTGGCCACCGAGTCTCATGCATAGCATTCAGACACTGGCCTCTTGTTTAGAAAACTTGTGGGAACAGCTCTTCTTTCTAGAGGATTAAGTAACTCTGTGTTGCATCTTTCTCCCCTCACCCTAGCCCTGAGGGCAGGGGTCTGTTTCGGTCCAGCCCTACACTGGATCCCAGCACCTGCTGAGGCAGCAGCTGGGGTCAAACATCACTGATCCTGAAGGTGAAAAGGTGATGTCTAGAAAGTGTTGGCACCTTGCAGCTGGGGCTTGGGAACAACTTAAACTAAAACCTAGGCTGATTTTTTTTTTTTTGCTAATAATTTAATAATATTCTGAGGGGTGAATTAGCAATTTTGGGGTCTAAAATATTTCATGAAAGCCAAAATGCATTGGCAGTATCCCCTTGGAGCTGACACCTTCTACAGCTCCATGGATGTGACGAGAAGGGCAGGCTTGGGCATGTGTTGATGTTAGATGAGGAGGCAGCAAAATGTCCAAAATCTTTTTTAGAGATATATCACTACCTTTTTTGGTAGTCTAATTATTTTCACACCTCTCTTCCATCTTAAGTATTGAACCATGTTGCATTTTCCAACTTTCTGCTTATCTTTTCCTTCTCTTGCAGCTTTTGACACGGCTTCCAAGAGGGCACAAGATGGAGTAGAAAAAGTGGCCGGACAAGCTGCAGAAGCAATGTCTGGCTTTGGGAAAAAATGTGGATTTAAAAAATGATGCTAATTTAAGTCAGCAGTACTGCTTGTATAAACTTTTTTTGTCTGCAATTCCCTATTTCTTTGTGTAGAGAAATGAAAGCTGTTTGATATCTGGATGATTTCGTTCTCTTCAAATACTAATTTTTAAGACAGAAGGTCCCCCTCATCCTTTACGTAGAAAAAATACATCTTTTAGCACATCTGCTATCTGACAATCATCAACATGGCTCAAAAGGTTTCAGCAATTCTGTTGCCCTGCTCTTACAACAGCTCAGTGATTATTGCCACATTTGCTGAGTGTATTTACAAAGCCAGTGAAACTGTTCATAATTAGGACACCAGAACATTCATGTGATGAAACTGAGTCTTCTTCCAATAATCAAAAGTTAAGCTGGGGTTATATTTCTTGTCAGTTGTTTGTTTGTTCCCATCCTCTGTATTTTTAGATTAAGATAAATAAAGGTACTGTAAGATTTCCACTACTCAGATCGTCTTGTTATTGAATCTCGTTATTTTACTGGGACTTTCAGTGAAGGATCGCACGGTGTCTTGCTAATCTCTTTTGCTCTCTGGTTCAAAGCCCAGTGAGGTCAGTGACCACCCTGTAAGGGAGGGGAGTACTGAACCCTTCTGCAGTCTGGCAGACGGATGGAAACCAACAGCCCTGCACTGCAGAGGAGCCCTGTGGTGTCTGCGAGTGAATGGAGTTGTGGTGTCCACCCCCTTCTCCTTTCTCCTACACGCCGGTTGCCCATCTAAATGTCTTGTTTCCACTATCCACAACCCATCTGTTGAATCTCCTGGGGACACCCCCCGGCGTCTTTACCCCAGTGCTCGCTCGGGGCACTGCTGCTGAAGCCGGGTGGCAGCACTGAGGTGCGAGAGACACCTGAGGGTGCTCTGCTCTCGCTCCAGCCACGCCTGAGCTGCGTTTGTGTGCAGTTCGTGTGGGTGCCATGCCTGAGCTGCAGTTTGTGTGCAGTTCGTGTGGGTGCCACTCCTGAGCTGCAGTTTGTGTGCAGTTCGTGTGGGTGCCATGCCTGAGCTGCAGTTTGTGTGCAGTTCGTGTGGGTGCCACTCCTGAGCTGCAGTTTGTGTGCAGTTCGTGTGGGTGCCATGCCTGAGCTGCAGTTTGTGTGCAGTTCGTGTGGGTGCCACTCCTGAGCTGCAGTTTGTGTGCAGTTCGTGTGGGTGCCATGCCTGAGCTGCAGTTTGTGTGCAGTTCGTGTGGGTGCCACTCCTGAGCTGCAGTTTGTGTGCAGTTCGTGTGGGTGCCATGCCTGAGCTGCAGTTTGTGTGCAGTTCGTGTGGGTGCCACTCCTGAGCTGCAGTTTGTGTGCAGTTCGTGTGGGTGCCATGCCTGAGCTGCAGTTTGTGTGCAGTTCGTGTGGGTGCCACTCCTGAGCTGCAGTTTGTGTGCAGTTCGTGTGGGTGCCATGCCTGAGCTGCAGTTTGTGTGCAGTTCGTGTGGGTGCCACTCCTGAGCTGCAGTTTGTGTGCAGTTCGTGTGGGTGCCATGCCTGAGCTGCAGTTTGTGTGGGTGCTCTGAGGCAGCCCCGGCCAGCCATGGCCTGCGCAGGGACAGAGCCGCTGCCACATAGGCAAGGGGGCAATCTTCTTGCCTAGGAGATGGAAATATTTATTTGAGATTGCTGCTTGCTGGGCGATCAGAGGCTGTGCAGCCAGATAGGATGCCCACTTAGTGCTGCCTCTGTCAACAGAAGGCACTAATACCCACTTATTCACAGTAAGTGCTCTTAGCTCGGCCTCTGGGTGTTTCTCATTGCTAGGCAA
Organism: Eulacestoma nigropectus; assembly: GCA_013397775.1. NCBI lineage: Eukaryota > Metazoa > Chordata > Aves > Passeriformes > Eulacestoma > Eulacestoma nigropectus. The sequence continues at coordinate 634,556 of VZTE01004149.1, forward strand.
TATTTCATTTCTTCTTTTTCCTTTTTTTCTCCTCTCTTGCTTTGAAGCCTTACCAGCCTGTTTCAGTAAGAATCTAATTTGTGTCTTACAAAAGAAAACCCAAGCATGACCAAAACCATCTGGCTGTAATGAAATAGGGCAGTCCAGGCCTGTCTGAGGTATCACAGTCTCATGCCTCTCGACCAAGAGCTGTGGTTGTCCAGGGCTTTTTGGAAGCCAATCTTTGTGAATTTGGTCCAAGGAGAGACTGGCTCATCACTGAACCCAAAGACCACACTTGTCTGCAGTCTGCACAAGGACTGTACGAACTGAAAAGCCTTTACAGGACTTATAAAGTCTTATAAGGTCTGTAAGTAATAGAACTTATATAAGTAAGTAAGTAAGGACTTATATGGTCTGTAAGTAAGGACTTATATGGTCTATAAGTAATAGGCCATCTGTGAGTAAACATAGTTCAGGGCTTTGCACAGTGTCCCTATGCAATGGCTCCTGTCATTTAAAGCTTTAAAAGCCTAAATATTTACCCAAGTACAAGCTCACAGAAAAAGCATTAGACTATTGCACTCTCAGTTACTGGGCAACCCCCAATAGTACTTTATTATTTAGTACTTTTCATGGTTACCTCCCTGAAATCTTCGGAGACTGAGCTCTTTAGGCTCAGCATTTCAGACACCAGTGCTGTGCTTGTGTGTGATTGTGACCCATACACCACTCTCCATCACACCTTTATTTTGCTTGCAAATCACTTTAATGTTACAAAAAAAATTGTTCACTTGCAGGTATTTTCACCAGTAAAACATGTTATCCCCTTACATGACAGTCATTATTCCTCCTGCTTTGTTCGTGGGGAACACAGCCCTGACTCCTGGTATGCAGTTTTATATCCCCTTATTCCAGTTGTCTTCAGTGTAACTACACAGTTGTCAGTTCCCACTGCTCTGGCCCAGCGTTGGCAGCAGCACTGGCAGGGTAGGGATTGGACAGCCTGGCTGGAGGGACTGCTGGAGGTCACCCACTGAGTTGAGAGAGGAGAAACCACTTTATCCATCCAGCCAGGGAGCACACAGAGGCAGTTTCTGACTCCTGGTCCCCAGCGCAGGGATGTCCTTATTGCTTCAGGAGCCTGATCGGGGTATTTCACATCTCTTTTGTCCCGAGGGTGGATGCTGTGTCCTGGGCACCCATGAGTCTGAGTCACTTGTTGGCAAGTGTTTCCAGGTCTAAACTTAAGCACTTTGCTCCACAAGTAAAGTCCCTGCCTTAGTCACAGTGCTCTTTGGTCTGGAAGTATTTGGGGTTTCTCTCTCCCTCGTGCATCACACAGAGACGTGTCCCAACCCAGGACTGCACCTTCCCATCCCACCTGAAGCCTCCAGATGTTCTGTAAAAGTAAAGCAGACATCCCTAGAGCTCCTAGCAGCTCCTGTGCCATCAGCCCTGGACATGTGAAGTTATCTAACACCTGAATTCTCAGATTTCCTGAAATTTGCTGCTGGGTGTGCCTGCCTGAGCTATGAAATGCTGAACAAAGGGGATTCATGTTTCAGCCTGGCTGGGCTGCCCAACCCAAGCACCTCTGCTCCATGCCCCACTCCAATGCCCCAGAGACCTTCCCAGGGTGGCTGAAGGGCAAACAGCCCTCCCCATCTCCTCTTCACAGCTTAACAGGCCAGGGGCACAGGGGCGGCACAGATTTTACCAGACTTTTCTCCTCCTCTCAGGTGAGTACTGCAATTAATGGTCTAAAGGTTATCAAGAATCCAAGCTCTCTGAAACATGTCTTTGCAGTTGTAGTTTCCTGTCACGTGGCAAAGCAAGATCAAGAAACCTGGAGATGAATAAACTGCTGGTGTGTTGGATGCTGCTGCCCATGTGCCACCGGGATGTCCCAGAGCTGGAGCTGCTGTGCAGGCTGCACGCTCTGCCTGGGTTACGACATTTCACCAGGCCTGCAACAATGTCAGGTGGCCCCACTCAGCCTCTCTCCTCCCCAGAGAGGAGCAGCAGCAGCAGCAGCAGCAACAGGACAGGTGGCAAACCAGGCCCCTCTCAGCACCACCACCCAAGCAACCACGACTGCTGGATTAGCCATGTCGGAGAGCATATCCCAGCCACTCCCTGAAGCCTCTGCTTATGAACAGTGCTGTCCAGCTCCCTTTTGGGGCTGTCAGCACTGTCTGCCCCAGAGCCCATGGCAGCAGTGGGGTTTCCTGCCCACAGGACAAGTTGTCTTTCATGTTCCTTTCACGTTTGAAGTTTATTTCCCACCAATCACACAGATGAACCTTCACTCAAAACTCCACAAGGTTTGGCAAATAAGGGCCTTTTCCCAAAACCTGCTGCACCTGGGCTGGGGCTGCCCAGCTGAGCTGGGTGGGGGCTGGGGAGGCTTTAAAGGGGCTGTGAGAGGATTCCCAGGGTAGTTCCTGGCTGCAGCCATGGTGGGCAGGTAGGACTTGGGCATGCGACGCGGCGATGCTCTGGGACGGGGGGAGTGTGGGTGTGCGTTGGTGTTGTGGGTGCTGCGATTCAGCCTGGGGGATGAGGGCCCTGCAGCCCATGGCGAAGGTGCCGGGCTTTGTCTCTGCTTTGCAGCTCGGTGTGTCTGCCCGTGCCGGCTGGTGGCTGAGCTCAGGCAGTGTCTGTGTTTGTGCCTTGGCAGCTCCAACCCCCGCGTTCGGCTTTGCCCTGGCATTGCCGGCCCTGGGCGCCGTCCCGGCTCGGCGCGGCCGGGAGGGAGCGAGGCCGGGCCGGGCCGCCCACAGGACGAGGCCTGCGGGGGCGGTGGAGCCAGGCCCGCTCTCGGCAGCCCCTGCGCGGGAACGAGCGGAGCTCCTCGGGACGTGTCCCTGTGCTGGGGAGGGCTGAGGGGCCCAGCAGAGCAGAGGTAGGGGCTGTGGTGCAGGGGCTCCATTACAGGAGCTGGGGAGTGCAGTTACCGAGACATGTTGCTGCGATGGGCATGCCAGAAACCGTAACACAGAGTGCAACCTTATGTCAGTCTAAATGCATACGTGACAAAAGGCCTGGTGCCTGTAGGGAACTGCACCTCCTCGTTGGTCTTCTATGGCTCTGGTCTATATGTAGTGAGAGAAAATGGGTCCTTTCTGTATTTGAAAAGTGGGGTGTATTTTAATGCTGTGTGCTTTCACTCTGTGAGGCAAACATCGCCTCTACCTGTGTGTAGGGAGTGTTGTGATGGCATGTACCCTCTCCCCTGTTACAATTCAGTATGTACCTGCAGTGTGTCGTGTAATGCAATTAGGGTTGGCTCTGTAATTTTATTTCTGCACTGATGTTCACTGGGAAGCCAGTACCTGCTGTACCAGTCTGCACTCGTGGAAGTTGCTCATGAGCTAACGTGGCTTTCAAAAAAAAAAGCAGTACTGGAGTGCGTGAGAGTGGGAACCATTCTTCACTTTGGAATTAGGATAGCATGAGGAGGGGTATTTCTGGTGACAATATAAACACTTGTATCTCGACAAATACACAAACTTGTTGCCGACTCTGAGTCTTGCTGTCTTCACGCATCTCTCTGCTGTCAGTAACTGGAGCAGCAGCAGAAAAGGACTAGGAAATTGCAATTTCCTGTGAACAAGGCTGGCTGTGGGTAACTGAGGATGTCACAGGGAACAACGTGTATGTTTTACTGCTTGGCTGCTGTGCAAAGAATTTCCATTGGTCAGATGCTGGTCTGAGTTATCTGAAATATTTCTGGGTTTGTTTTCTTTTTTCCTGCACTGCAGTTCTGTTCTGAATTTTGTCAACAACCCTTGACTTGATGTCAGTTTAAAACCAATATTGTTACTTTCCTTCTGGTTTTTTGTGAGCATGTTCTGGTAGAATTTGCTTTCAAATACGGCAAGTAATCCTTTCCCTGCTGTCAAAAGATAAAATGAGGAACGGAAATCCCCTCCCTACCCTCAGTAACTCTACATCCTATTTAATTGATATGAAGTAGGACTTTTTGGTCTGTAAAAAAACCTGCAGTGGTGGGAAAAAACTAGAACTTTTACTGTAATGCTGGAAAGAGACATTGCAGAGGAACTGTTGTTCACGAAGTGCCATGCCTGGCATCGAGAGAGGCATTCTTAGACCCTGCTGTGGTGGCAGCTGTAGGATAAAGAGTAGCTTGATAAATAAACCCTTGTTCTGAGGTAGATTATGCTTCCTCCCCCTGCCGTTTTCAGCAATTTGATCAACAGAGTGAAACCTTCTGTCTTGTGTGAAAGGGCATAAAAGTAGTTCTGCTGGAAAGCTGGTGATCCCAGAAAAAAGCAAGCCTAGTGTTTTGGGGTGAGATCAGCTCCTGTGTGGCTGGACAGCAAAAAGGTGCCCTGTGAGAGGAACCAGGGTGGTGTGGGGGCCACTTGCTCAGCAGTCTGCATGCTGCACATCCCATCCCATTGGCTACAGCTGGGGGGAGAAGGTTGGGCAGCTCAGCTTTTTGTCAACTGGGCAGGTGGAATGAGCCCGGCTGAACCCCACCAGCTGTTGCTGATGCCTGAGACTCTGGAGGCTGTGCTGGATCTTGCAAAGTCTTTGCTGTGGGGAAGGACACAAACCTACTCTCCTGAGCCAGACTTTGAAAAGAAGAGGTTAAAATATTAATTATGACACACCACAAAATTATGAGCTTTCTCTAACACAGTAAAGATTTCAACAGATGCTTTAGAAAGCAGAATTAGTGCCTCCCATTTCTTTTTATAACCGTGAATTTTAAGCCCCATTGGGGATCAAAAGAATGTGGGCAAGAATCATCTGAAACTGGATACTTTTCTATGTAAGGTTTTGAAATGACAGCATTGGTTTAAGCAATTCTTCAGCTGAGTGTTTCGTGATGCAATGTTTTTCTGCCCGGTTCACGATGGGCTGTGCCAGCCTGCTTATCCCCCTGCGGCACTGGAGCCTTTGGTCAGGACAGCTGTGGCATGCACACTGTTTACCAACTCCCCGATAGGGAAAAACAAAGCTTTCATTCCTGGGCTATGGAAAACTTCTGCCGATGAATCCACGCCCTCTCTCCGGGGAGGAAAACATAACAAACGTTAATGTCTCTTCACCCTTTTATGCCTGGTATATTAATCACCCAACAAGGGCTCATGACTTTTCCCTGTTCCAGTTTGCATTTGCCCTCTAACTACTGGGAGGAGTCCTGCTTTGTCTATAAAAAGCTGTACTTTGCCAAACAGTGTAACACAACCGAACTTAGGGATTCACTCGCCCATCTCATCCGGGGAGAGAGGACTGAGCATAGCCATGTTCGGGATTGGGAAGAAGCTCGCTGAGGAAGCTGTGCAACAAGCTGAAAGTGCTGCACAGGTGGCAGGTAAATACAAATTGCTGCTCTCCCTCCTCCCGTGCCTTGGGTGTTAAAGTATTTGCCCTGCTCCCGCCCCTGCTGCTGGGAGCAAATCTGCCCCTGGGGCATGATGCAGATGCTGCCCTCAAGGGTGGGGTCAGCACATCCTGTTATCTCCGAGCCCTCTAACACTATAGCAAGTGAAGGTCTGATATTAACTACCGGGTTTCCAACAACTTTTCCTCTTCTGGCTGCTACTGCGTGGGTGCCGAGAGGATACACTGATGACAGGACAGCAGAAAGCTGAGAGCAGAAGCGCGGCTGCTTATTTAGGGCTTTGCTTCCTAATAAGACCAGCCATGACAAATCTGAGTTCTGTAGCAGCGCAGTGTATCGGCTCTGAGGGCTCTGATCCGCTCCGTGCTGCCCAGAGAGGCGCAGTTAAGTGCCCTGATGTCAGGCTCCAACCCTGCCAGCACCACAGTCACACACCCCACAGAGAGCACAAGTGCGGTTGCAGGGGCTCAGGGCATGGGCCAAGTTCATTCCTGCAGAGTTTTGCTGAACTGGCCCCGAAGTTAACCATTGTTAGTGGAGCTTTAACATGGAGACTTGCACTGCTGAGATTCCCGAAATGTTTGTGCTTAGTAAGTGAGCACTGGAAGCTGTTTCATATTTCTTTATGTGACATTTAGGTAAACTCTTGAAACCAGTTATTTTGCCTGTGACTTCAAATGCTGTAGAAATTTTACTTGTGGGTTATGTGCCCCATGAAGCAAGTGGGAAGCCTGCTACTTATTTACCATCACTTGGTTCATTTTGCTAGGAAGATGAAGGAAGCATAATCCCACAGCCACCCTCTTTTCCAAAGAATTCGGATTTATTCCTAATTCAGCTATTTTTATGCTGAAGCATGGAAGAAAAACACCAAGATGTGGGCAATTGGAAGGGAACCATCAGTTTTTAAAATGAAGATTTCTTTCTGATTTTGCCATAGAGTAGTCCTAAAAATACGTATTTCGTGGCAGTTTTCTGATGTTCCTAACTCCTTTAACATTGGGGAGACATCTACTGTTTCCTATGCTGGAAGAAAATACGGATGTTTTAGAAGTGACATTTATCTTCAAAGGAGCTGAGTACTAATCTCAATCAGCTGATGGACTAAGGGTTTAGGAGTCAACAAACTCTAAGAGCAAAGTTTATAAATAGTAGCTGCAGTCCTTCCCCCTCTGTCCCAGCCCTTTGGATATCATCAGTCTGAAGCCCTTTGCCTGAACCCTGCCTGTATCTTCCTAGCAAGTCCTGCACTGCAACATGGCTCTTCCAGCTGGAGTTGGATCCTGGAACAACAGAGGGAGGTCCCAGGCACTGGCCTGATTTTGGCCACTTCCGTGCAATCTGCACGTACCTTGATGACAGGCAGTAAATACACAGCACATGATGCTGAACTCATCGCACCACTGCTAGTACTGCACTGACTGGAAGGAATCTAGAGGTACCCTCTAAATCCCCGTTTAAATGAAAATAAAGGGGGTTTAATGCCAGATTTCAACTAAAAAAAGACTGTCTAACTGGGTGGTTTTGGAACTATTAATTACCTTGTTTCTGAACTACTCTTGTGCCTGCACGTGCCCCAAAGGCACAGTCCCACGAGCTATTGCCAAGTACAGAGTGGCACAACTGGGCTTTGCAAGCATCTAAAATTAGCACCTATCCCGTGGGTCCTGAAAGGAGTCACGAACTCGGCTGTGACCCAAGACTGCTATGGGAAGTATTTCCCTTAGCTGCACCTTATGAGCATTGAACATCACTCCCATTAGGAAACTGCAGCAAAAGATGATGTGTAATGATAATTAGCATGCCTTTTAAGCAGTAGAAAATGTCCTACAAGCTCAAGGTGAAAGAGGCCACTGCTTTTTACAAGACACTTTAAACAACCGCCGTTGAAGAGCCACTCAACGCAAGCCTGGAGACCTTTGAAGTTTTAGACACTCCCAGTCCACTTAAATGTCTTTCCTCATCTCAGCATTTCTCCCTCCTGCCACTTCCATGAGGAATGTCTTGATCAGTCAGCCACCCCCTCAGTGTCTGTCATGCAGAACACATCTACAGTGTTTTTAAAAACTTGGAGCCAGGGGTAATAAAACAAATACAGGTCCAATGAAAGGCCATTTACCCCAAACATCTGACTCTTGTGAGTAAGACTTCCCTAATCATAGCTGTTAGAAGCTGATCATCCAAATATTTACCACTATTTTCTAGGCTGCAGGCCTTTAAGACAATACCTTCTCTTGCTCTTCATTTCTCAGTATGTCTCTTCTATTGAACATTTCCATGCCTTTAAAACTACCCTGGTCTCTTACAGAATACATTTTCTTTAGGTACAAGAGAAAGTATTAGACTAATCACTAAATTTTGATGTGCTGCTCATACAGCGTGCCAGTTCAGAGGGTGAGCGCTAGCTTATGCAGTTGGTGAAAAAATCTTTACCAAACTGCTGTCAGCAGCTCCTAGCCAGGCTCAGTAAAAAGAAGGTTTCATTGCACCCAATTCTCTACTAGGGTTTGTTTCTTGACATTGTAGGTGCCACACATTAAAACCCATAATCTTCATCTATACCAAGACATATGGATACTGTGGGGAACTGCAACCAGAGTCCTAATAGCACCTCTCCCACTAGATCAGGATGTCCATCCTTATGGAATAATTATTCATCTTCTAGCCCTGAAACATTTAGGGAACCCTTTGAAAATGTGACTATTGAAATTAGGGGAAGGGTAAAGACTGCTTAATTGACTTTTTTTTTTCTCCTAATTGCAGTTGACACTGTGAGCCAGACTGTGCAGCAAGCAGCAGAACAGGCTAAGGGTGCTGGTCAGAAAGGTACGGTAATGTTTGTGTTTATTTCAAAATGTCACGACAGTGAAATCCCAGACAGGGCCCCCAACCCTGCCTTGCTCCTTGTCCCACACCTGGTGGGAAAGGGAAGCTATTGCAGTGATGCTACAGTTACCTTTGTTTTTTCTCTTTTAAAAGCACTTGATGAAGTCTACAAAGTTGCTGAAACTGGTGAAAAAGCTGTAAAAAATGTAGCAAACCAAGCAACTTCATGGGGCAAAAGCTTTGGACAATGAAGATAAAAATGTATCACCACCGAAGTTTTTGTAAACAAGTTTCTACTACATATACTCTTAAATAAAGACAATACCTACGCTCTGCCTTGCTTGCATGTATTCTTTTGGTTACGCATATAAAAATACATTTGCAATCACTGGTCTAGAAAGACTGGATTACTGCACAGAGCAGGCAGCTAGAGCTGTGCCATGCTACTAACACAAAGATGTTTTTTGGTTTGTTTTTTTGTTTTATTTTGGTTTTTGTTGGGTTTTTTTTTTTGGTGGGGTAAGGGTTGGCTTAAAGCGGGCAGCATGTAAAGTCAAGCACTTGAGAGCTGGTCTCCCATTTTGTCACTGAGCCCAAATCCTGATCGTGTGTGTACAAGTCTCACCAGCTGAGCACCCAACAGCCCTCTCCAGACACGGTAAAACCCTCTGTGCCTCTCTGACCGTGTTTGTGCCTCTGATCTTGTTGGTGAGATCACAGTTAGCTGTGTGTTGAGGAAGGCTCAAGTGTGTTTAAGGTGTATGTGACCACTGTACAGCAGCACTGTGGCACTCAGAGCCAATGCCAGCAGCAGAAGGCTGCACTGCTGCCAGCAGAGCACTTGGCTGCACTACCTGCTTGGTGCTGAGCTGGGTCACTGGTGCTGCTCCAGCAGCTCTGCACAGCACAGGCAGGATGGGCAATGCACCCATGCTGTGCCACTGTGGAAGCACTGACCACGTCTGCAAGGCTCCTGTTAAACCCACACAGGGACAGCAGCTGAAAGAATCAGAACCAGGTAATTTTGAGTAACTCATCAACAACCAGAAAAAAATCCTGAAATACCAGAACACTCTGTGTGCATATGAACTTAGAATGAGATCTCAGAATCGGATACTACAGACTTCTCAATTAGTAACAGAGTAAGTTAGAGGTTACTTACCCAGCATCCAGAAATCACAGCAAGAATTTCCCTTGCTTTGACACCTCTTCCTGATGGTGACAGTTGCCATCAAAGAGGTGTAGTACTGAGTTCTTTGCTGGGACAAAAACATGACTGTTCTGCTTGCTCTTCTGCGTAATAGAAACATTTTGCATTTAGTAGTTTGCAGGTGGCATGTGACCCTGGAAACTGTAGTTGTCGTCCTTCTGTGATTCAATTGCAGCTTTAGAGTACTTCTGAGCTGCCATTCAACACAAACTACATATGTACCTCTGCAGTATTTAGTGCTGAACGAAAGCTTACGAACACCTGTTAAGGATGTGCTTTGCTCTATGTAGTAAGTGTGGTTCAGAGCAGTTACAAATCTGTGTCCAGATGTAACTTCACGTCCTGACTGGCTCCCTGCCAAACCCCACAGCAAGTTTCTTGATAAATGTCTAGTGGCATACAAGTGAATACAAGCAGTGATCGGGTTATTAGCCGGCAAATAAGACTTGTGTGTGTGTGGGTTCATTATATGTAAGGAGGGTCTAACACCTAATTGAAGTTACAGTTTTAGTAAAAAAACCCCAGGATTTATAACATGCATCCCAGAGTGTGATTGCTTTCTTCAGCTGTGGCTTGGGCTGGGAAATGGCTAGAGCTGCTTTGCACCCAAACCTCTAAAATCACATTAACTCACAGAAACCGTACAAAATTTTGTTACTTTCTTCTCTCTGTTGTTGTTGCTGGGTGTTGAGAGGTACGTGCACAAAACATGGTAAGGAACATGCGGCCCTATTTTTTTTTTTTTCTTAGCTGTCTGATCACATTAGGAGCAAGGTTAACAATACTCAGAACTGGTCTGAGATTATTTCAGAGCAGGGTATCACAAGAAGTCTGGGATCACTGATAAGGGTTTGGTTCTTGTGTTTAGCTACAAAGGGCTGACGTGCTCTTAAGTCAGCCCCCAAGCACTTGTCCCCTCAAGAATCTTAACTCTTTGAGTGAAAGTATCTTAAGTTGTTGCTACACCCACTCTTGGATATGCTTGGATTCGTGTCTCCAACACTGACTCTGTTAACAAGATGCCAAGTAACCATTGCAATCAAGTTGCTGAGATCCAGCGAACCTTAAGGGCTCACCTCTGGGTTTAGCAAAATCATGCCAGGTGGTAGATCTGCTTTTTTTTCAAGATATCCCTGGAAAAGAAGTGTTAATGTGTGTGCACACAAGAATAGAGGATGCTAATGGATCGGGGAATACAGGCATGGTGCAGGCTTTGGTTTTTTTCCCTTCCAAGTTGGGAGGAGGTAGATGATATCCCAGTTAGCTATCTATGCCAGCTTTCTGTATGCTCCAACACTGAAAGAGTCCTGTTTTTCAAGTCTGCACAACTGAGCTAGGGCTGCTTTACTAGCTACAGAGGAAATTAAGCAGGGGAGGGAGAACAACAATAAGAATTTTGCTTTAAATTAACTTGCTGCTAGATAATGCAACACTGCTTTGAAGATTATTTCTATTTTTTATAATTCAACTGTTTATTTGCGAGCTTTTAGCCTTCAAGTTTTGGTTACAATTTGTCAGAGCTGAATTGCTAAAATTGTAATTTTGTTTTACTATATAATGGTTTATGTAAAAACTGCACTGAAAAATATGATCCCAGGATACAGATCTTGTGTTTACAGATCCATACCTTGATCACAATAATTCTCTCAAGCTCAAAGGGTCCATATTTTTAAAAATAATATCTGTGTGTGTGTGTGGGTATATATATATCTCCTGCACTTAGGTGATCTGTAGTACTTTTACAACCCTAGATGCCAGCATATATGATGGAGTAAGCCACTAATTAAAGGCATCACACACGTTTATTGCTTGCTCCATGCTAACTACTAAATAGTTCTTCACACAAATTTTAGAGGACAAGCTAAAAAGACCTGAAATGATTTGCTAAATATATGCCACTTCAAAACCTTGCTGATAGGCAATTTCAAAAGACAAAGATCTGTATTAGTGAGCCCCTGAAGATAATTCGGGGACAGTATCTTAGTAGTGGTCATGTAATGAATAGACAAGTGTGCTGTGAAAATTTGCAGATTGACTGTATCTACAGAAAGCAATCACATGAAATAGAAAACAGTAATACACCAGCATAGTAGGTTTGGAAAGGTCAACTTTTTTTTAATAACTGCTCTCTCTCCAGGTTATGTCATGCAGTTACAAAGTCGTTAGGAAAAAGCATGAGTTTCTGGGAGGGACTAATTGTCTTTTTAAAAAAAGCATTCATATTCATTACATAAATAACATCTGGCACTTCAAGGGGACTCCAAGGGACAAAAGCCTTACACTTCAACAACTGTGCTTGATCCAATATTTTGTTGAGGTCCATTTTGTTGTACTTTATGTTCAAAACTTTCAAGACCTCTTGATGACAAAAAAAAAAAAAAGGCTGTGGGTGTTAAGACAGTGGATTAAGTTTATAGCAGCATTCTAGCTCCTCTGTGGTTTGGCCAATGATTTCTGGGTTCAGTTTTACTTTAGTTGTTCACTGAGGCAGTATCTAATTTTCAGAAAGCCTCTGAAAGGAAAAAACTGAAAAAGAATTCCAAAAAACCTAAGTATGATTGCTTACCAAATTTCAGAATATCCCTTTCTTAAAAAAAGGAAACAGCCTATAGTCAGAATAGTTATGTAGATACTTGATTAAAAACATAACTAGAGTTGCTCAATAGTTTCAGCTTATAAAAATATTAGTCTGTCAGCACTACAAACGTCATGATGATAGCCAAACTAGCTTGAACAAGCGAGAAAAGGCAGTCCTGTAACAGTAGCACAGTTAAAGAAAAAATATTGCCTTAAGAGAATCAGGCCTGAAGCTTTACTACAAATAAAAGCTAGACTCCTATCAAAGTTAATCCCTGCTGGAGGCCCATTCTTCCTTTGACAATGCCACAGCATTGATCATACAAGGCCTTATTGAAAGTGCTGAAGCCAAAATTATGTCATTAAACGAAAAGTGCATGAAGTAATAATGAGCTAAGTGCTCATATAGTACAGTATCTGATCTGAAGTCTGAGAAGTGGCTCAGGTGGCAAGACCACTCTTTCATCCATAAAATGTACCATTTTGTTTTATAGGTGAAACACCCAGAATGGCCCCCCACAAGTGCAGATGAACTGTTATCTTCAGATACATACTGGTATACAATTTCCTAATCCATGGATTTTTATTGTAAAAAAGACTAGTTTGGAACTGAAACTAATTGAGAATAGAATCCACTATAATGTCAGAAGAAAAGAAAAGTTCGTGGTTACATGTAAACTTGTGATAAGCTTTCTCAAGAAGAGGGTACATTAACAGCGAGGGTGGGGATACAACAAGGAGCGGTAATGGCCTGTTTATGTAAAGGTCAAACCAGCCTCATTGTACACTTTGAAGACTTTCTCAATTGCATTGACATAGGCAGCTGTTCTCAGGTCCAGACCCAGGTTGTATGTCATGGCAGTACGCATGATTTGCTGAAACAGAAAAGGTTTACATGTGATTTCTGCAAGTTTCTCCATAGGAGCTCAACAATTTTGCTTGTAGGATCCAAGTTACGAGTAAAAGGAGCTGCTAGATTGGTATCAGAGCTCTGACCCTTTGTGGATCAATTCTGAAATTTCTTGATTCCCCTTACAACTGAGAACTGAAAGGGAAGAACAACTTTCCCAGGTCACTATGTTACCCCTTTTCAAGTCTTACACTGATAGGGAGATACAAGATGTTGCAAGTAGCCTTTGTCCCACTAACTAAACATACAGCATAGAGGAATTAATCTAAAACTGCTATGGTGAAGTAAAGCACTCTTATGCTTTAAAGCACTTTATATGTCCCAGATCAGCCAGGTACAAGAGGACAATTAAAAAGTTTCTACTTACTACAGCTTCTACTAGAATAATCTCTAATGTTTATTATACCCAGTTAAAAGTTGGCCATGATGGCACGGAGCAGAAATTCTTCATACTCTAAGTGACTTTCATTAATCATGTACTGGTTATCTACTCCTTTAATTGCAAAGAAATTCTGTACAACCTATTCAAAAGCTGTCCCAAAGTCATGTGAGTTTTCTTTCATGTGAGTATATACAGCAAAGCAATACTTACCCGGGCAGAACGTTCCATTGTATAAGCCAATCCAGAGTGTACAATGTCTTTCTCAGATGCACCCTGTAACAGGGAATAAAATCAGGGTTTAATCCAAGACACCAAAAAGTCCTCACTGTGTGCTGGGGACAATGACGTGTTAGATTCCCATAATTACTTAAGCTTGCTCACTCATTCTCTTCTAATGATTCGTGAAGAATTTAAATAGCTTTACTGTGTTACTTGAAGAGCTAGTTATGGTCAATTCAATTCTAAAACCTCAGATGTAAGCACTGAAGTCTTTTATAGGTCTAGCTTCTAGATGCATGATGCTACTATTATCTACTGATGTAATAATGACTGTTTTCAGCCTTCAGACCATACAGTAAATATTAAACAATAAAGCTCCCAAGAGTCAACAACCTATAGAAGCCTCTTGCAATTGTTTTGGAGACAGACAGATTTTAGAAGGGCATAAATCCCAAATTCATATACTCCACATTGTATTCGCCCTCAGCAACTCCGTAACTGTATTCCCATTAGAGTTTAAATACACAGAACAATAAACAGTTGAAGAATTAGGATGACTCATTACAGGTTCCATGTTCCATCACCCTGATTGCTGTAATTTACTAATAATTGGACATCTGGCTCCATAAAATACTTGCCTTCCCTCAAATACCAATTTGGGCTGGAAGTAGAAAGTACTAGGCCAGATTCTATGGCTTGTGTTTAAGTGATCCAGCATTTGCTTTAAGCCACAGAACCCATCACACGTGCTACTCATATAGCCTAACATGCATGAAAATGCATCACTCTGGATCAGGCTAAAGTCTATTGCTATTATCTGACTGTAGGCCAAGTTCATACACATTTCCCCTGATTTCTTCTTGAGGAAGCATGTTTTATGTTTTTCACAACTTGTTGGACTTTTTTCCCCTCCTCATTTGTCCAATCTACTCCTGAATTTGTGTTTAAAAACCAAACCAACCAATGCTTTTAGTTTTCATGTATCCCTTGGCAGAGTATTGCACACTTGAACTGTGTGCCATGCTAGGAACCATCCCCTTATTCTTTCTGCACCTCACTGTGCTGGTTTTGTTTGAATACATCTCACTCTCTTCCATCATTCCCTGCAGTGAACAATCTATCCTTACCCACCCCTGTTCATATCCCTCATTCTATGGATCACTGTCTCCACCCCAGGCCTCGTTCAGGCTAGTAGGACCCAGGTTAACTCATTGTTCCATGCATGAGAAGCTCCTGTACTTTTATCTGTCCTTGTGATCTTGCTCTGAACTTTTTCCACACCTCCAATGTTTGAAGATGCAGAGATCTAACCTGCACACAGTATTCAGAAGGCAGCACACTCTGAATTCATATGGTGGCATCATTAGTCAGTCTTATCCCTTCAGAACAATTTCTAGTGCTGGATTTGCTTATTGATTGCTACAGATTTCTAGGCTTCTATTTTGTCATCACCTCCAAAACTTCCTTTTAAATGCAAACAGATGAGCTCACAACCCATCACTTCACGTGGAAACTTTCCCACCATGTATTGCTACACATTAGATAGCAATGAATTCTACCTGACATTTCTTTGCCCATTGATTCACTCTTCGAGGAACAAGCTACAATTTCTCACCCAGCTCTTATTCTGGAGTTACAGAAACATCAAACTGTCTGTGGTGTGGGATCTTGTTGAAAGTTTTTTTTGGAAAACCAGGCAAACTATATCAACAAGAGCTCCAAAATACAAAAAGTGTCTGTATTAAAACCATAGCTTTTTTACAATATTGGAGGTATTTTGCATGGGCTGCAGTAAAAGGAAAAAAAAAAATAGTTTATTTCCAATATTCCAAAGCAGTTCAGATCATTTGCCTGCTTTATTTGTTTGGCCATCAGGCTAATTATGTACTAATGCTTTGCTTGGGGAAAAGTGCTCCATGATAGCTATAATGGTAAAATTTAGATTGCATTTATAATATCAGAGTACAGCTCCCCTAACAGTAAAAAAAAACAGCAGCAAGTACTTACCGATATCCTATCTTGAAATTCTGCTGTAGGCACAACTGGAATAGTTCCCCCATGTTTCCCAAATTTTCTTTCCAAGCTTTCCTGGACAGACACTTGAAAGAAAGAAAGAAAAAAAAAAAGTAGATGCAAGGTAACTGACAAAGAAAGGAATGTTTCCCTAGCAAAGGAGGAGACCTCAGGACTTTCAGCATTCAGTGGCATGAAATGGGGCTGTGGGCAAAGGGAGTCATCTTATTTTTGTTTTCTAAGAAAAGGGAAAGAGACTGCTGTTTCTTTATTTATAGGTGAATGATTCCAGTATTAGTAGTAATACTGCTTCAGTACAGTCACAAGGCAAGCAACTGGATTTACTGATCTTATTTCACTAACCTTATAAAACTGATAGAGTAATCTGGATTAATTTTCCTAACTTGATAGATAGTATTAGGTAAAATATTTCTGCAAGTTAAAACCATCAATTATCTATTATTATACTTGGAATACACAGTAATTGCTAAGAAAAAAGCCTGTGTCAAATTTTAGGATTTTTTTTCCTTAGGACATGAGCAGTGCTTTGGTATTTTCACTGATAATTGCCATAACTCTCAACTACTTTAGAAACACCTTGCAATGTATGATTTATGAGAAAAGGTCATATTAAATACTATGCAGGTGTATGTTTTGTCAAGCCCAGTGTCTCAAGAGTCTCATGTTTTCCACAGAATACTGTTTAAAATGGAGCAACGTCCTCCAGTTCTTCTCCATTAAGCTTCCTCTCTTCACGTAATTGTTACTGTTTCCCAGAAAGCAGGTAGCACAGAATGACCATAAGTGGAGCTGTGAGCCATAAGCAGGTTTTTCCAGTGCCTGTCTCTATTATATTATTGGCCTTTATAGAAATCCTCTACTGTTGTATGTGCAGAACAATGGTACCCACTTGAACTTTGAATGCTTCTTAAATACCAAGCGTACAGCTGAAAGACGTTTATTAAGAAGTAATAAATATTTCACTTAAGTGGCTTGACTTCACTATTTTACAAAACTGAGGAAAGAATTAAAAGATAACTGAAAAAGTATGCATTTAACTTATGTCATTAGAGTTGCAGGTCAGTTAACCTATGAAACCTTTTCTATTCTTTAGTATGCAGCAATTACAGACTTGTGGGGAAATTGTGGTGAATTTAAGAGTTCTGTATTCATTTCTCCCACACTTGGTGTTTGCTAGTCCAATCTATCAATTAAACAGTGCATGGAAGCAGATCTGAGCACTTACTGAGCAAGTGGTAGTTTGAATCTCTTTCATATTTGAAAGTCAAACGGCCGTAACTGACGTGGTTCAAGTTTTTCAGCCATTCAAAGTAGGATACTGTTACACCACCAGCGTTCAGGTAAAGATCCTGCACAGAAACAGTAAATATTTTTAATTGTGACCATGTGACAAAGACAGCTCTATCATATTCTGCAAAAGCAACGAGTAGTATTATGTACAAGGCACTACTTTAAACTGCAGTACAGAAGACAATCCAGTTCTTACTCTTACAGGACAACACTTACCCTCTTCTTCAGTTCAGGGATTACTTCTACTGATTTAAAATAGGACTTGACTTTAGAACACATGAAGTTCAGGTGTGCTTGACTAACTACTTCTATTTTAGCACAAGTGTTTAAGGAAATTAGGGCATTCTTAGGCCATCTCAGTGAGCAAAGGCTAAAGATGAGCCACTCTATCTGGCAAGATCACTTGATCAGGACACCCCTTCTCTGTGAAAAAATTGTCATTATAGCTGGATAGGTCTTATTCTTTCAAATTATCACTACAAATCCTCTGTACAATCTACAGTACGCAGTTCTGTCAGAGCGTCACCCAGAAACACCATATCTACAAACTGGCCAGAATACTTATTCTTCCTTCTTCCTTTGTTTAGCGCACTTTTTAATTGAGCAAATGTCAGCTAATAATCGTTATCTTTGGTCATTTACAGTTGTAGTGAGGTTTTTAACAAATATAATCAATCTTCAGCAACACTGACACCCATTTCCTAGACACCAGTTACTAAAAACTACTCTTAGAGAATGAATGGCTATTAATAAAAGCCTGCAATAACTAGAGTCTTGGTACTCTTCACAAAAATGTTCCTTTTGTAATGAAAATCAAAGGTCATGATAGAACCTTACAGGGATAACCATGATATTCCGCTCCAAGAAGATTTTGTCAGCTTCAGGAGTTGTAGGCCCATTGGCACCTTCAGCAATAATCTGAAAGAAATCACAGCAGAGTAACTCAGAGGTACAGATTTGGGTTTGTTCAGGCTGATTATAGAATATGAGTACTTAAACAGCCCTTCTCTATTTTTCTTTTACATTTGAACTCTTTGACTTACTTTTGCTTTAACCTTGTGTGCGTTGGCCTTGGTCAACTGCTTCTCGCTGGCAGCAGGGATGAGAATGTCACAATCTGTTTCCAGAATACTGCCCTCAAGTGGCTTTGCTTTAGGGAAGCCCATGATTGTCCCATGTTGCTGTGTGAAGAAAACAAACCACTGTGCTTTTAGTGTGTTGTGCACTCATTTGAATTTCTTCCCTTCTTCTGACTTTCAAAGAGAAAAAAGGGAGAAGCAACAGTACTAGCGAGAAAGCACATAACATAATTCCTATCCTTACTTAGAGGTAAAAAGCAAGCTACAAAGCTTCAATAACAGTCAAAGTTCCCAAGACTGAAGCGTAAGTGCTCTCTGCATAAAGACAATGATAACCGTCTGGGCTCTGGAATATTAAAAAAAAAGTCCCTCTCAGTTCTTAAAATAGTTTTCAAACAACTGAAATGACTCACTAGTCTGCTACACCCAGGAGAAGTTGCATCACATAAGATTCAAATGGTTTTTAAAATTCAGTACTACAATGATGGACTTTGTTTACTGACAGAATCTTCATTCTTTTGAGAAAGAGGGTGATAAACAAATTCAAATACTCCCTATATAAAAGAAGACACATCAAATAAGCCCCTAAGAAACTTTAAGTAGAAGATTGTATTTTAGTGCCTGTGAACTGTCCCTTCAAGTGCTTCACTTGGAAACTGAAATAAAAAGACCACATCCAGTTTTCATTATAAACTACACACCCAAGTCACACTGCCAGGCAGGCTTTCATTCTTTCAAAAATATCCAATAGGTAAGAAACAGCAAAAGTACACTTTGTACATCTTAAACGACCCATGTGCTTGTGATTCTCAGTCAGGAATCCTTCAGGAACCTCCTTGCCCTGGTTCCTTAAGACATCCTTCCTACTTTAGGCATAAGAAAGGCAAAATAATATGAATTCCAATTCTGAAAACAAAGTAATTAGCCTGCACATGTACAGACATTATTTTGAGAGTCAGGTCAAAGGGTAAAAAAGGTACCACCTGCATTTGCATTCTTGTTGGGGATAAGAAGGACAATCAGAAGAATCAACATTTCTAAGCCATTTTGTAAGGACTATTTGCAGCATGATTTAAATATCATAACACCAATTTACAGTCATCAGTCTTTCTATGTATTTGCAAAGCTGACAAAAATGACACTCCTTCTGCTTAGCTAAGTTTCATACCAATTTGAAATCTTCTAGTTCTTTTGGGTCGATCCCATCAGGATTCCAGATAGAACCATTAAACTCTCCGACAGCAACGCATTTTGCACCAAAACGATGCAAGTATCTCATAGAATGCAAGCCCACGTTACCAAATCCCTGAAAGTGGAAAGAGAAAAGAAAAAGTAGTTAACCCTCCAGCTAAAATGATGATTACTGCTAAGGCTTATACAGTTTAAATAGTTCTTCATCTATTGGCACATCTTGGCATTAGATGATGTGTATAGGCAAGATGGAAGAAATCTATATGCATTATATTCTTATCTGAATACCACTGCAGAAATTATGCACTGTAGCCAGCAATGTACAGTTGTGGTAAGTTTTTTATACCGGAAATACAGAAAGGAAGAGTCAGTGCTACTACAAAAGTGTCAAAATGATGAAGTTTATTAACATAGGAACATTCTGTGTATCTACTTTATGACTGGCACCATCTTAAAGGGATTAGTGGATTTTTGTGTGACTACTGACTTAATTCCAGGCCGTTAAGTTCCTTTACTTCCAGAATGCTGAGATTCTGTGCTGAAAAAAAAGCTGAATAATAAATTCCTGTATAACCCAGCTTCAATTATACTTAGGATTTTTGCTTATGTATTAGAAGCAAACTTTGATAGAAGAGTCTGTCACGCCGTAGGTCTCTTTGAAATGCTTTATGCTCATTTTCCTATGAGAAGTTTCTGCTTTTCTTATGGCCATGTTTTCAGTCTAAGTTTTGCTTAAGTGCCTGTTGGTGAGTCCTCTGCCAGACATGAAAATGCCAAAGTGCAGGGAGATGAGTGTGCTGCTGGGTCTGCAGGGCAGAGATGTTTGTTCCAGCCCACGGGTTAACTAGAGGACACCTTGGAGGTTACAATTACTCTGCTATTTCTAACAAGCACTTTTTGAAAACAACAGAACAGATCAGTTCCTCAAATCCTCCATTTAACATACTGTTTAAAGTTGGACAAGCTTCATTTCTTTGAAATTTCAGGAACTATAATGCATACTACTGACTATCAAACCCTTCCAAAATTCAACTACATAAATCCTCAAGTCTTAGGAACACCAAAAATGTACGTTCAACCCTAAAAATTTAGGATAAGGTCTTGGTTTCTATTTTTCCAACTGCTCGTTCTATAATGGAACAAGAACATAACCTTTGATTTCTTCTCTCCTTAAATTTTTTATTACAAAACATTGCAACAAATTTTGCGTAGGTAAAACCACTGCCACAGCTCACTGAAAAGTGTGCCGTGCCTTAGTTTAAAGAACGCCTGTAACAGTATTTCATTTTGGTGTTTGCAGCTTACAAGATCATAAAGACTAGAGATTTGGCTTTGTGCCTATAGAGTGCAATTGAAAATTCAGTTTATAAAACCAGTCCAGAATAAAGGACACCTATGCTGCTTGAAGAATGTTTCTAAAGTTTGAGAGTAAAAGTTACTTGGAAGTTTTAAAGCCCTCTCAGGTTTTAAGGGCTACAGCCTGTTTTAGAAACAGCTCTACTGAAAATTTGTGTACTAATTCTTTTCCTACAGTCCAAGGAAAAAAGTTACCTGAACAGCAAATGTTTTATCTCCAAATCCTGGAGTCATTCCTAATAAGCTCATATATGATGCTTCATTGATGAAATTTTCAATTCCATGGAAGACACCACGACCAGTTGCAGATATACGTCCATGGATCCCACCCTGGCTGATGGGTTTACCAGTTACACATGCATGTGCATTAATGTCCTGTAAAACAGCAAAGGACTTGTGAGACATGGAATTAATCAAACAAAAAGCAGCTAGAACAAGAAGTTTTGTACACTTCAGACATAAGGAAAAAGGGAAATTTTAAGAGTCAGAACATGATCTAGCTTAAATGTGTGTAGTTTGCAAAGATGATTTCCTTCCTCACTTTGTGTGAACACCTTGGAATACTCTGTCAGGAAAGGTGTGTAATGCAATAGTGGACATAGTCTGTGATTTTTTGTTGTCTCTAAGTGCATATGTTAACTTCAGTCTGTGTATCATGGTGACATCCACAAGCAGACAAATCAAAAAGCTTTGAGGAATATTTCTCAAGGTCAGCTCCTATTTACAGCCACAATTTCTTTACATCATTACTTTTGATGTCTTACTGTTTTTTAAGGGCTCAGACATATCCTTGAACTGGCTTTTAATCATCTTTAAACAGTGTTAAGTGTTCCTTTATAACAAATTCAGTTATTTTGCAATTACAAAACAAGGTATTAGGTCTGTAGTCAGAATACGGGGATGCTCTGTCTCAGGGGAAAATCTGAAGTTTAAAGGTTATATGGGAAAAGTTGTGTATTTACTACTTTTATTCAGAAAAGCAGCATTTACAATCAAGCCTCTATTCTTAATTTGGTGGCAATAAAATTAAATTTTCCATATGCCAGATAGTTAGCCAAGATAAAATAGCTATTTAAAACCATAGCTAGTTTTTCCAATTGGAATTAATAACTCAAAAGAAATTCTTCCAAACTAGACACTGGACCTCCCCCTTCTGTCACCAGTGGTTCCCATGCTCCCACACCCAGGGAGCACAGTCACACGGTGGCTTGGCTTCCAACACAAGTGAAAGAGTAGGGATGAAAGAGAATCCACTGAAATGAGTCTGCCAGCAGCCGGATGGGTTTCCATCCCACCAGCCACACATTCACTGGGAGGCTCCCTCCGCTCCATCCCTTGTGCCAAAGGCATTTGCATGCCTGTGGTGTGAGTGCAGGATGCTTGGTGAGAGGAAGGAAAGGAGCAGACAAAAGTAAGTGGAGGCAGAATAGCTGGAGGGGACTAGAGCCATAATGACGACTAAAACTATTTACTGTTTGAAAACCATAGTGAGGTAACACACAACCCTCTTTAAGAACAATAAAAGTGATGCTGGGCTTGCCATAGAATTCCTAATTCAGCGTCCCAAAATACAGCTCGCTGCTCTCCACAAGCTGTATGCTCCCTCTGGTGGCATATCAGCTGTAACCAATATCGGCAGGGGTGTTTTCTTGGAAAGACTTGGCCTGATGTTTCGATGGACTTTTACGTTTTTATTCTATTATATAGGGTTAAACTATGCTTTGGGCTTCATGCATTCACCAAAGAGGAAATCTGTTTTATAAATACTTGAAGAAATACAGCCTCCCACCATATAAATGAATGTATTTATCAAAATCCCTTCCTGTGCACCAAAAGTCAGTTGATCACGTCAGGAAGTACAGGAGAGCGGAAAGGATTAATTTAAGAAAAAACTTTAGCCATATATAATTCAGTGATCCAGCAACTTCAGATGGATTTTCTGGAACAGTTAACACGGTAGTTATTAACAACTTGCATGGTTTAGTAAGAAAACAGAACATGAGGTGAGGGCAGATTCGAGTCTTCTTAAAGTCACATATAAAAGCCACAACTGATGTCAAAAGTCCTAAAATCTTTGGTTCCAAGTCAATGAACAAAAAATTTTTAACACATCTTGGGCAAAAACCAAAGAGCATGGCTTTTAATGAGAACCTTGGAAAATGGCTTATAGCTAGCATCAAAGACTTCTATATCAGCACTGGTAGCTTATGAAATTGGTGACGTTCAGGCACTAACTTTTGCTCCTTTCTTAACCCCTTTCCCCCTGCAATAACATTCTCCTTGTCTCTCCAGCTTCCTGGCTCTGTATGTTAGCTTTTGAGCAAAATTCCCTTATCTGTTTATATCTGTTATTTGATTTATCCTTTCCACTTGAAACTCTCTGAACACAGCTATGTGCAGTGTGCAAGCACAGACCCATCAGGTCTGTATCTCAGACAGATCCCTCTCACCAGAGTTATCTTTCCACTCCACTGAATGTAGTTCCTTGCACAGCTTCCATCTGTGTCTGGAATTACAGCTTGTTTCACTTTTGTTCATTGCTCATTTTCTGCTCTTAGTTCCCTTCCCTTCTTCCCCCATGGTCACTTTTACCTTTTCAGTATTCCTTAGCCACCTTTATTTTTGCTCTTGGTGTCCCAACCAGATAGCTCTGAAACATCTTCTTCTACAAACTGGTTTTGATGGATTATTCCCCTTTTTATAGCCTTGAGAGAATTCTCGTTTTCCTTCTCCATACCTGGTCATTCTCCACAATAGCTCTGGAGTTCCACTGTGGCTACCACTCTCTCTTGAGCATACAAACAAGCAACCCAACAAAATTAAGTAAACTAACTTCCCTCCCCTCCGCCCTTTCCATTTTTTAATTAACTTCTCAGAAAAATGTTCCTGAATCCTCTCCGGTTTTTTTATTTTTCAATAAGATACTGCCACACAGAGAAAGTCTAAAAAGAAGCTGTTGTAACATAATTCAAATTTTAATCCTCAGTAGTTATTCTGTTTTCTTTTGTCATGGAATCATGAGAATGTGTAGGACTATACAATAAGGTGAGATGACAAAGTGAAAAGAATAAGAAATTCAGCCATTTGAAAACTTCTCCTCTATCAGTGCTTAGTTTAATTTAAAAAAAAATCTGGAGTTTTTGTATAAAACCGTATGAGAACTCTTCAATACAACAAATCTTAAAGCAGGTCACGTGCTGTAATCCTTCTTGTCAGTCTTAATCATACAGTGTTGTTGTATCACAGTGAAATACACATTTTAGTGCAATGAGTTAAAACTTACACTGCTTCGAGGCAGTAGTTTTATTGTAAGCCAAAATTTTAAGTTCTGACTGAGGGAACTAGTTGCCATTCTGCATGTTGAAGTCCTTCTGAAGTCATAATTTTGGCTTTTTATCAGATTTCAAGTTGTAACTAAAATATTTACCCATGTGAATAGCAAAAAGCAAGTAACGTTTTACAGTGATATCCCTAAGGGAGAGCTCTGTGTAAAAGTCAACTCAACTGATCAGCGTGCCACAGCTGATTCCTCAAGCATTCCTTTTTTCCTTCCGTAAGATACCTTAGACTGTATTTCAGACTAAGAATAACCTGTGCCACTCCACCTCCTACTGTTCAAGGCCTCAGACAAGTCTCATGCCAGGAGACTGCCTGAGGACAGCCAGGCACGTCTGGAGCAGATGTGCCAGAGAGAGGCACGTGGTGGGTGGCACTAATGCCCTACTACTGGAGGCTGCTGTATTTCAGGGGAGCTGCTGCAAGGGACTGCACAAAGTACAAGGAAAGAGTCTTTTCATTTCAAAAGGAGCTGGGATAGGCAAACATGCAATAGATCAGCATATTAACACACTAATACACAGCTACTAAACAAGTAAGTTGTCCACAATACATTTCTCCTCCAACCAACCTGTTGAAAGTATACCATGAAAGTGTTTGGTTAACAGTCAGGTACAAATAACCCCACTGACATAAGGACAAAGGCCAAACTAAGGGCTAGCATCAAAAAGTAATTTTTGAAAACTTTAATTTTTTTTTTATTGCCTCCTGGGCTATAAATTATGTCAGTGTCCTTTTGCTTTACATCTTGGAGAATTTGCTTAAGTCCACAACAAATACTTGTTACTTCTAGGAGACCACAGAGAACCTTAAAACTTCTGCAAGTTATACCAATAGTGTGAACTTAATTTGCATGGTCTCTTGAATGCACAAAAACATGAGCATTTCTTTAATAAAACTTGTAAATTCAGTTATCAGTTAACAACTTAAAATTAGTAATTACAGTACCAATGAAAAACAGAGGAAAATGACAGAAATACGACCAACATATAAACCAATTTTAGACTATATACATTTAAAAATAGCATATTTTCTTTTTGTTGAACAGTTGCAATCAGCATTGTATCAGACAACCTTCTTTTAAGGCTATTGCAAGAATATTATCCATAAAGCTATTTTTCCTTTACTGTACCCTAAAATCCTCACACCACTGAAGCTGTTACGGTTTGAAAGAATATTTTTAGATCCATTAAGTAAACAAATTGATATGATTAGGCAGCTTTTCTGCTTGAAAGCCTCTGCTCAAGACTTACATAGTGTCCTATGGTGCTGGCATAGGTGTCAGCAATCCAGGACATCTCCCTCTCCCCCGTGCTCATATCAGGAGCAGGCACATCCACACCAGGTCCTGTTGGCAAGAGTGAAAACAGCTCTTAAGGATCAAACACAAATAGTTATTTTCAATCATTATTCCCTTGGGAACTGTGCAGGCCTTGGTAGAGAAGAACTGTTTTCCTGTTTAATCCTCAGTTTATTATTGCAAGCAACATATTCTTCTGGATTCAATGCAGTTTTAGATGCTGTATCACACCTTTCTACAATCTTGTCAAAACCTCCAACCTTTCCGTAAGCCACTTGATAAAAGGCGAAGGCTAGTTTGGCAGTAAAAAGTCAGAGCAAGATAGTGCATCAAAAGTGGTTTGGGTTTTTTTTGACAATCATTGCTGTAACAGGGAGGGTGCTATCTAGGTATGATTTCTATATACTGTGACATTGATTGGGTTCTTCTGCATAAGAATTTCCTTTCTGTTCCTGGGTGAGTTTAAAAATTGCAGGTAGGCTGTTCCTAGTCACTGCTGCACTGTAGCACATGCATTTGATTTTACTGCTTACTTCAAGAAAGGTTTCATTTCTCTTTCTTGATGAAACAAACCTTTAAAAGAAGTTTCATACATCTGTTGAAATAAAAAAAAAAATCTGGTTTTTGTAAATAGCTAAAAATAGTATTTCCCCAGACTATTTAAGATTATAGAGACTTGCTAATCAGGATTTTAAATGCAACTCCACTCCTAACAATTTTTTCTTATTTTTAAAAGGTTTGTAAAAGTTGTGTAGCACCAACCAGACAGCCAAAAAGGAAGACAAGTTTATCAAACCATTTTAATTGTCTCTGAACTAACCATCACTATAGCTGGCATTGTGTATAGTAAACCCCTAGTCACATGTCACATCAGTGTGTTTATAAAGGAGCTTAATTTAGATTATAAATACTCTGGCTGGAAGAGCAGATGACAAACACGAGCTGAAGAGCAAGAAAATGCAGATAAAAGGATAGACATTCCCAAGGCAGTTAGATACCAGGAATACACGACAGACCTTTAACTAGTTACATGCCTCATTATTCATTTGCATAAGAACCTTCTCTGGGTAAAGCTGTTCCCTTTAATTAAAAAAGTGGAGCTGGTCCAGCTTTCTGCAGAGGAGATGTCAGAGACAGCAACTCCAGACAGCAAAGCTAGCAGAACAACTCAGGGCTGAGTCTGAAGGAAGCCCCTACTAACGTTACTGAGCTGAGATCCTGTTACAACAGGCTCCTATGCTTCTTCCCTACGCTTCCCTTGCAGCCTCTGGTTGCCATGGGTGAAGCCATCAACTTTTGCTGGGGTGGATCTTCTATTTCCTTCCTCTCTTTCCTCAGATATCTGCCAAAAGCCTCAACTGACACTACAGGAAACAGTAACAGTGAAGAGTTTGCTATTAGAGATTAAAACTGCAACAACTATGGTCACAATTTTATGATCTAACTCTGAGAGAAATGTGATTCATTTTGGATACCGTGACCTCAGCTTTTGTGGCTTCTCACAGCAGAACAGCCACCAGAAAAAGTTAAGACAGTTCCCTTAAAAATACATGAAGATGCAATGACTCAATTCTTTGTGGCTCTTTGCTGAAAGTTCTCTATTTAAATTGTTTACAGTTCTCAAAAATACTGTTATTTAAGGATATTATCTAACAGGCACTGCCAATGCACAATAAATTAGACTCCTAAATTTGAATAGTAAAGCTGACCGACATACCAATAAAGCCCTTTTTTGCCAGCTCCATGGTAAACCTTCTTGTGATCTTTTCCAATTCATTGTCCTATAGAGAAAACGCAATAAGTATCAGAAGAAATCATTAGTGTTTAGGAGTATTTGCTCAAACTTAGCCCAAGCATAAGCGAATGCCCTCTTCTTCTAGAAGAAAGGATGATTCATAATTTATATAATTTATATGCCACTCCCCAGCAGACCGTTGGTATTCCGGCAGCACAAGAAACACTGGGCTTTCTTTCCGTACATTCTGATCCTTGAAAAGTTGGGAGGGTGGCACAGAAGAACCACCTGTGCCCATAGCAGAGATTTCCAGCAAACAAATCTGATATCCTGTGTGAGCGATTTACAACCAGCAACAGCAAGAGCTGGCCCTGCCAGCTGTGTAATCAACACAGCCAAATGACTTCACACAAATCCTTACAGGAGCTTTGAACTTAGAATATCTGTTATGTATTCTAGTATTCCTCTCTGGACAAGTTGTTTTAATTAGGGCAAGAAGGCAAGCCTGCAGTAAACCTTTTATACGCAAAGTTAGTTATTATTCACACTGGAACACTGCACAGAATGGTCTAATGGAGCATAAAACTATTAGTCAAAATAAACAAAAATCATTAACTTTTTTTTTTTAAGAGTAACTTAATTTAAGCTTTTCTTAACAGTATCAACTTAAAAAAAAATTCAGGTTCCAAATTATTTGTAGTATCCTGATTTTCAGAAAAAAAAAAAATTAAATAATTGAAGTATTCCACCTCTGAAACACAAACCTTTTAAAAATTCTTTCCCTACCTATTGCATGCACAGGCTACATTCAGCCTTTACATAGGAAGAAGTGGCAGGAGGTTTTAAGGGGGTCAATAATGACCTTAGAAGAGCTTTTTTAACTGGCTGGCTTCAGTATTGCAGATAACTGAATTTTTATCTATGATTAGGCTTACTGTGTAGTTCTTGGGATTGATCTTGACACCAGCCTTTGCCCCACCAAATGGCACATCTACAAGAATGCAAAGGAAAATCATTTTACTTTTTCAACAATAAAGGCAGAATACATGAGAAATGTGTAATTATATCTTTGATTTTAGAAGTGATTTTGGTTTAGCTGCGTTTATAGCTTCTCAAGCATAGCTATAATCTGATCTAGGTACTCTTATAAAAATGGGAGATCTTTCAAGGCACTTTGAAAATCGTCTTTGAAACTCAGAAGTTCATTATTTAAATTTTCTATGCTTAAATATCTCTTGTCCTTGACACTTGTAGAAATATTAAGTTTTACCATCTATATTTTACTGGTTTAGCTCAAAAATTTTACTTTGCAAGTCCTAAGTGTCTCTATATACATTAGGAAAGTAATTCCTTTTCTTACACATAATGTGCAGATTCTCTCTAAACTCCTCTACAGTTTAGTATCTGTGTACAAATTATACTTCTTCATAACCCATAAAGGAATTTTATCCTTCTCTTTCCACAGCTCCCCTGCCTGAATCCTTTACAGCCTCCATCTGTTCCCCCTAAAATTAGTCCCCTACTAATCCAAGTTTGTCATACTTGAATTTGAGTTCAAGATGCAGCACTTTTTATGGGAGAGGGTAGTTAGCAGAATTTGGACATTTCAAATGAAAATGCAACCTTTTTAAGTATTTTCAGTAACAGCAGAGGGAATATGTATTATTATTTTGGTCACTATAGGTTTTTCCCATCTTGCTACAGATTTAAGTTAGAAAGTAGTGTCTGAAATTCATTTTAATCCTTTACATGTTTGTCTTTTTAACGTAATTACATCAGTACTGACTGGAATTAAAGACTGAAATCTTGCTTGAAAAATTAACACTTACCAACCACAGCACATTTGTACGTCATGAGAGATGCTAGGGCTTTCACTTCATCCACACTAACATCCATACTATAACGAATACCTGCAAAAGACACGCGAGAAAAAAATAGGAATTCACTAAACAACTTCATAAGTATTTATAAATTTGGAAGGTTAATTCTACACCAACAATCTTTAACATGCAAGTATCTCATTTATCAACTTATTTACTTTAAGAGGTAAAGAACAAGACCCTGTTTCCCTACTTAAATATCTATCTTTTACGTAGCAGAAATTCAAGACTTCAGTAACTTTCTGTGAAGTAGCTTCATGGCAGCACTCAGCCTTGGGGAAAAAAGTGAATATTCCTTGTGAGGAAGATGAATAAAGCTGACAGGTGACTAAGAGCAGAGGTTTCAAGAGGCTGATAAAGCTCTTCAGCATTCCACAAGACCTTTAGCTTTGGACTTCATTCACTGTATACACAAGAGTAACTTTGTTCCTGAACATAACTTACCAGTACAGGTTATAATCAAGGTCTTTTTGATAGAGTAATACAAGCTCCTGTTAAGTTCTAAGCCTTGGCTTCAAGGCCCTGACTGCTAGGGCACACCCACAACACAAATAGCAACACACCACTCTGCTAGTTCAAATTTTTTCAAAACATTTTGAGAAAATAGTTCTACGCCAGCGAGCTTGTGTGACCAGGCCAGCCATCCCACACCCACATGGAAGCCAGCCCACACCTGCATTCCCTGCTCCAAGTCACTCAGCAGGGCTGCAAGTGTGTGCTGACACATGGTACAAATGCAAATTCAATTTGCTGTGTGCTGACAGCAGCTCAGATGCAAAATGGGTGAGCCCAGCATTCAAGGCAGTTCAAAACTGAGCAAAAAAAAGATTACACAAAGGTAAGGAGATCTTTCACTTGCCTGACTCCTACCAGTCTTCTGAAAAATGGAAAAATCCAATAAATTTATTGAATCCAGTAAGATTCATGTATTCTGAAGCTAGTTATAGAGCAGGAAATATTTAACCAAACTGACAGGGCAGATACAGAGAACTACAGTAGCCTAAACATGATGTTTAAGATCAACATGTGCCCAAAGTCATGTGGCCACAGCCAAAAAGGTCCTACAGCT
The DNA here is from genome assembly GCA_013397775.1 of Eulacestoma nigropectus. Taxonomy (NCBI): domain Eukaryota; kingdom Metazoa; phylum Chordata; class Aves; order Passeriformes; genus Eulacestoma; species Eulacestoma nigropectus. Next base: position 664,309 of record VZTE01004149.1, read on the forward strand.
GTATGTTTGTTTCTATCCAAGCTTCTCCTACCTACCTAAGCATACAACAGAGCCATGAATAATTTATTATTCCCATCTCTACCCCCCAAATCTTTGGCTGTAGGTTGTGCCAAGTTGCACGGTGGTTTGTAGCAGGCACAGAGTGTCCTTCAGACGCCAGAACATGGCACCACAAATTTCCTATTATGTAAAGAGAAGACCATATTCAGGTTCTCAGGAGTGAAAAAAGGCCAGCATACATTATCCAAGCTAAAGCACTGTGCAACTATGAAAGCCATTCCTGAATGCTCTGGAAACAATCCCAGTTTCAAAGGAACTAAGTGCTGCTCAAGTAAAGCTGAGGGCCAAGTGCTGCTTTCTTATGTGAGTTCAATCAGTAAAAGAAAGTACCATGCCTCTGCAGAACAGAATTTAAATTCATTGTGTATATGGGGGAAGGGTGGTCTCCAAAAGCAAACTAAGTAGTTTCTGACTAAGGTAGCTGCAAGGAATTAATGTCTGAGCTTTCAATATCCTTCTCATGGGTAGTAATATTCAAAATTTAAGTGGAACCTATCAGAGCCCAAAAGACCAGTCAAAGTTAGAACATAAATGTGTTTTGGCTTTTTTTAACCCCTTACTCTGATCCTTCAGAGGAGCAGTTATGCTTCTGTCAAGCTCCGAGCAAGAGCCAACACTACCTGCAGCACTGACTTTCCTGCCTGGGGAAATCATTCCCTCTTGGTTGAACAGGTACTCTGGGGAAAGGTCTCATTTGAGTATTGCTCAAGCCAGCCAAGTTTGGAGTCGCAGTCTATGTTGGCCAGAAATGAACTCTGCCCCTCCACCCCCAGCTGAACTAGATCACTGTGTATTTATTCAACCCATATACTTATTTAAACTTCCAAGTTGTGTATACAAAGCAGTTTTGCTATAAATGTACTCCTGCAGGTACACAAAATGTTGTTTATTGATATATGAAAAGGAGCAAGGAGACTAAATACTTAGGGATAGTTATCTTGAACAGTTTAAAGAGAGAAGCAAAATACAAAAAGAGAGGGAAGCCTCTTCTGCAAATCATATGGAAGACAGGATTTGAAGAGGTAAACAAGCAGCACTTTAACTAGAACTGCTAGTGCATGGACTCCAGTGCATGTAAAACAGTTAGATCTCTGGTTCCTTGTATTACAGACAAGGATGACTACAAACTTTGATGTAATAAATATTAAATTTTTATATCAAGGTAAATAGTACTGAAAGGCTTTCAATTGAGCTGCCTATTTGTCAGCCATGTACATATACCAGAACACAGAAAACCTTTGGACTTGAGGCTGAAACTGTTCTTTTCTGGACAACTTTGTATTTCTGAATAAGGTTTATCTTTTTTCCCAGGCTTTTACACAGTTGTAATTGAAATGGCTTGACTGCTGGCTTTATCTTCGTAAGTGGAAGACCAGTCAATTCTGAGAGTTGAGCTGACTTTACTGGTCACTCTTCTCTAGTTTATGTGGTAAAATCTTTCATTAGGCGAAGTTCAGGGTGTGATCCCAGGTTCTCTGACAGGTGTGATGAATTTTTCCCTTCCCTGGCAGGAGCACATAACATTTAAGATGCGCTAACATTTCATTCCTTTTCACATTTCAGCCAGTTACTGTTTTCCAGGAATTGCAGTTACTCTACAGGAGGGCCACCTCTTGACAGGGAAGTTATTCGTGCTAAGCTGTTAAGACTGATGAGAAGCAGGCATCTGAGAATGCTGTACATTCCATCTGCAGGCAGATGCACAGAGATAAAAGACTTACTTAATTTCTATTCTATTTGGACATCATTGAAATTTAGTTTGACAGCTTCCTAATTTGGCAGGAGTATTGCCACGCATTTGTATGACTCTTTTGGCAGTGTTGCTATGCATTCAATAGCCTGAGTCTAAAAATGGACTATATACACAGATAAAATACTGGGTTTGTTTTTTCGGCTTTTTAAAAGGTTCTTACTACATAAAAGCAAATGGAAGTTACTGTTAGGTAGCAAGATTATTATTTTTTTAAACCCTGGCAAGTCCCACACAGTAAGCCTCTGGAAACTTGTGCCTTTTGCAGCAAACTGGCTACAAAAAAAACAGTTTGAAGAAAGCCTCAAGTTACAGTATGACTCACTGCCATGGAAAATACTTTTCATTGGAAAACATATGAATTCCTGTTCTAACTGAGAATTCTCTTTCCTTACCACACCCCAAGAAGTTAAACAGTATGCTAAGAGTGACTTTGTTTTTCTATGCACAAAGGCTTCTGGATGAGGAAATGTTTTAATTTAAATTTTTTTTAGTATTGGTCAGTATAAAGAGAAGGCTTTATCACCACATGGCAGTGTCTATGCTTTTAAAAGTTCTTTTTTATGACCTGTATTATACTTCACTCAGTTACCTCTGGCACTGAGCCCAGTAATTGTTTGCTCATAATTCAAGCTTAGCTCCTTAGACAGATACTATGGACTAATTTTCACTTTTCCAATTGATGGTAGAAAGCGCTAGAAACAGAGTGTTTTTTAAATACACATCAAAGTAGTCATCATCAGCAAGGCTACTTCGGATTCTACAGTAACAGCAATCAGTTATCATTTTAATCATTTTATCACTTTGTAGCAAGGAGTGTAGTAACATGCACATAACAAAGACCTTGATTTCCAAGAAAACTGGTTATACATCCTATTAGATTTTACATTGTACAGATTTCAGTATGTTCTGTGATGTTCAGTGTGTTTATGATGCTGCCTTGGACAACATGGTCTACAGAACCACCAACTTTTCTAGGATGACTACTGCCTTTCTAGTACGCCTACAAACCTATTTAGGGAAGGTAGTGTCACTATTTTCTGAGCTTCTAGTGTAGTGATCCTAAATGGTAGTACCTACGTATGCCCTCACCACTACCACTAATGAGCATGAGATATTCAAAGTCTCAAAAAAAAAACTACATAGTTGCCATAGCAACAGTTCAGAGCAAAACACTTGGTAAATTACTCCTCCTGCACTAAATATCTTGCGAATCTTAGTAAGTCTCTCAAGTTCCCCAGAACCTGGAACACATTTGCATCTCAGCCTAAATTATTAATATCTAATCAAGGGTTTTGTCTTGCTTTGACTTTAGTGTTTTCTTCTGGTTGTGATGTTCTTGTGAACTTTGGAACTGATTTGGGTCCTTTACAGATGACAATTCCTATTAATATGGTGCATGTGTTCTGCTCACCTCTATTTGCAAAGTGCTTGCCCATCAAAAGAAGCCTTCCAGAGCAGCAGCTATCCTACACTACCCATACAGCACTCAGCAACACAGATGCCATGATCTCCTTTGGAAGTTTCTAGGACTGACTACAGGCATGTTAATCTCTCAGTTAGCAACACTGGATTCTGCAGTAGCTCTGTGGGTTAGCAGCTTGCCTGACCCTGTCCAAAGGTTTGAGTCTAAGCCCACAGTCTGAAGGAGCTTCAGTATAGATGCTCACCTATGGATTCCGCAAAATCCATAAATCAGTCCCAGCACTTACTGCACTAGGTGCCTTAGTTCTTTAATGTTTTAACTCTGGATTATGTATAATATTTTCATGTTTGGTAAGTAAACAAGTGCAATTGTGGTTGTACTACTATCAAACCTTAGGTAATCACTGACATCTAACTCAGTGGGGACAGATCGTCCAAGCAATTCTTAGACTCATTCAGAACACACACATTTTTCTAGATTCAAAAAACAATCCAGCCTTCCCTAGAAGGAAACTGCTGAGCCTTATTTAACCATTTGGGAAGTGTGGTAAACAGCACAGTGACCGATCTGTAATTACTGAAGACAAAGAAATTCCAGATAAACCTAACAAAGCAAGATGAGTAATTCAGTAGTGGAAAACAAGAACACTGTACACCAATCAGCAACAAGAATTACTAATTCCTAAATTCAATTCACTAACTGCCAAGAGAGGAGATAAAAATATTTATCTCTTCCCACACAGCACTAGCCAGCTATAAAGCTGGGGCAGGACAGACATCCCACCCCTAATAGAGACATCCCACCATTCTGCTTTAAGCACCACTATGTATGAAATGACCATAAAGTGCTCAGCCAGACAGAACACTTCAGTATACCACTCATTGTATGTTTTTAATAAGCCACGATAGAAATATGCCTAAACTTATACGTTTATTTCAATCCATGCTGAGAAAAGCCAGGAATTTTCTCTATTCAAAAATTATCTCTGGTGCATTGATAGGACTTGGTGTTTTAAATGTGAACACCGCAAATTTAGTACACTACCAGGCAAGCAAATAGTACATGAATTTATGCACTTAGAATATGGCTCTGAAGTAAAGTCTCTCACCTATAGAACTACCTCAGCCCCACCTAAAGGATTAGGTCACTCATTAAAGTGCATGCAACACTGTAGTAACAAGGACAGAAACAGGGAGATACAGTAAACTGCTTCCACACGGATATTACCAAGTGCGGGGGGGGGGGGTGTGCAGAGGGCGGAAATAACACACGAGTTGGCCCTGGCTGGTCCAAATGCCATAGGAGCTACAAAACAATAAGCCACCACAGTGCTGACATGAGGCAGGCAAATTCCATGCTCTTCCTAACAAGATGGAGCTGTTGCAATTCATGCAACAAAAAAGTGCTTGCTAGGATCACCCAGAGAACAGGAGGGAGACTATTGCACAGGAGATTCCTCTCCTCACCGCCCCCGAGCACGTGTTTATGCAGAAAGCCCAACGCTGAGAGAGGTATGATCTCTCTATAAATAGACAAGGAGCCAACAGTAGCAAGGGAAAACAACTATTTAAGATCAAGGACAAAGCTGGCTACCACACCAGTGGTATGAGCTGATTATATGAAAAACCTGAGATGAAAAAGATTCACAGCCAAAAGAGCAAGGCATAGCCTTCCTACAAGAGTATCAGAGGTAAAAACAAAAACCTTACACGGCTCACATCGCAATTAGCTTATTAAAGCACAGTAAAAGACAGGACACCCGTTCCTTTCCCTTTTTTTAAATTTGCAATTTAAATGTATATCCACTGTTGCACTAATTGGGAAGTTAGATAAGCTACAACAAGAGAATAGAAACTGATGAAAATCATCAAAGGTTGGTATCAATCTTACAGATCTTTCCCAGTTTTAATGATTCTATGAAAATAAGGCAGTCATATAAGCTTCAGCTATAACACTGCAAGTGCTATCACAACTGGGCTAATTACCTTTTTTCCCCCCATAAAACTCTCACACTCCTTTGGAGTTAGATCAGTTTCCAAGGTTTATTTCAGGTTACAGATGGTCCATGTTATAGTTCCATCTGCTGCATGGTCCACAGAGTACATTTCCATGTCTTACTCTGACAGACTCCCAAGCCAAAGACACAACCTCTTAACTTTCACCCATGCATGACTTAAAAAAAGCAAAGCCACTAATTCAGCCCAAGATAGAGAGCTCTGCTGAATCAAAGATACCTTACAGCACTACTCCTTACCCTCTCAGAAAAGGAATAAATAATGTTGAGACAGCACACAGGGTTGTACTGGTCCAATTCCTGTGTATATATAGGTTTTTATTTTGCAAGTAAGGTTTCCATCATCATGTATGTACACTGTTTTTAACAAAATCATGTCTGCAACAGAGGGTGTTTTGTGACTGGGCACTGAGATCAGTGACAGACCTCCGCAACTGGAAAACTGCGGCAAGGGTGGCATGAACAAAACTCACCCTATGCAGTAAGAAACTCATTAATGTGAACTCATGAGCCAAGTGAGAAGGATAAATCTGATAGGCAGAATAAAAGCAGCCAAGACCAGACAACAGGAAAGTTTTTTAGTGCAGAATAGCTCCTTCCACTAACCAGCCAAGGCAGCACCACACAGGAAATCAAGAAAAGATTCATTCACCTCCAAGACAACTGAACAAACAAAGTAAGACTCATTTGTCTTTACATACAAGAGTGAACTTTGAAGTAATGTTTGACAAAGCTTTTCAAAATTCCTCTGTAAGCAAAAATTATACTAAATCTAGTCCAGAACTAAAGATGGTTTTAAAGCCTTTCTGAACTGAGGAAGCAGCTGAGACTTGGTTACAACAATTTGGGTGAGCACAAACAAAAGTTAGGCTGTTTCCAGCTCTGATTAATTTGGTTTCATCTATAACAGACATGTTGGACAGTTGGCTAACATGGAAAGGCTTGAAAAAGTTTTAAAACCACTTAACAGCATTATTCGCATAGTAAATGCTGCCTAATAAACATGGAATCACTTCCATACTACTAAGTAGGTAAGAATTCAGTAAGTTTATTTTGTTTTCTGAAAGTGACCAATTAATGATAAATAGCCATCAGCAACCAAATAAAAAGCAGCTTAACCAGTTCTACACCTTTCATAGAACCTGATGAAATTATTTCGAAAGGTTTATTATTTTAAGTAGGAACTGCCAGAGTACTTTCCAACAAAGTCATCTGTATTCAGACATCTCATTTCCTGTGCCCTATTTGGTTTGTTTTACTTCTTTAGGCAGCTGTCAGTGCAGTGAACAAGAGCAGCTGTGGTTTCCTGTTAGTGCTGGCCACTGGCATGCAAGTCACCACATCAGCAAAGGAAAGAGTGATGAGACCCACAGCATTACTTCAGCTACGAGGCAGCATCAGCCCAATTGTATAAATACTACGTTTGGAGTGTAAGCCACCTGAGCTCCAACACACAAGAAAACTGCTTATTTCACATTCTCAATGAGATGAGGAGGCATCTAACCAATTTCTCCTTTCCAGCAAACAGTTACATTGCAGAGAATGGAGTCCTTAAAACCTTGATTTGCATGCTGGACATACTGCAAGACCTACCACTTAAATGGAGATATTCATGACTGTTCCGTAAAGATTCTTAAAGTACAGCGGAGAAGCACCACTAAGAAAAAGAATCACCACCACCTCAATTTGCAAGATTTGCAACCCCTAAAGCAGAATTAAGGATTAACTTCTACAAGAATTAAATAGGTAAGCACCACAAGATTCAATGAGAAGTGTTATTTCTGGGTTCTCTCAATAAGGTGGAAAACCTCCAAAAGTTGTAAACTGAAAAGAAAGCATGTTTCAGTACCTCACACTTCTTTTCCAGAAAAGCACTTTCCTTCACCCAATGAAGAATCACCTGCACTACCATGTAGTGACAGCTACGTCCAACACAACCAAGCTGACTTGTGTTCCTACATGTGCTTTGGGGGGAGAGAGGAAATAAGCCTTTAAATAACCTCCTATTTTTATTAGCAATGCTTTTGATTGCTAGAATTAGGGTATTAAGAGCATAGTATTTCTTGAATAGAAATATGACAGTCAGGTTTCCCACAAAGGTGTAGAAGTTTGCCTATACAAAAAATATAACACTGATCTTGGGTTTGCCCTCATGCAGCTGTATCAGGCCACAGCCATCCATCCACTCAGGACCTGTATTTTCAAAGCAGTCCTCTCATGGCATTCACTCTGCTGAGGTATTTCTACTTTGCAGGCAAAAGAGAAGGCAGCACAGAAGAGGTACAGAAGTACTAGTCAAGGAACTGCTGGTTTGTAGCAGCAGGTATCATTCACATGCACATGTGAGATTTATAAAGATAAACCTTGCATTTAGAGTCTGGTAGTTTCCAGATTTGGGCTAGACCACTAAACAGGGATTGAGGTTTCACTCCAGAAGAGAATGAGCAAGCAAAGAAATTGAAGATACCTCTGACAGAACACACATCATTTAAGTGTTATACTGTTAACTACACACATTTAGTAGAAATAAGAAGGTCCTGTTAAAGTGCATAAAATTAAAATGTTTATTTAGACTCTCTTTCTTTGAGTAATTCAGCTACCTCCAAGTTTAGGGCATTTAAATCAAGATTTTTAAATCTGATTTACAGTATTAATTCTTCATTAGTTCATGGTTAAGTCTGTAAATGCCCTTATAAACAGAAAGGTCTACAGAACTAACATACAATCGCTAATGTAGTGTTTTGGTATGAATGTACTGAAAGAAATTAGGAACAATTAAAGGAGGACAGCCTTTAAAAGACCTAACAACTTTTGTATTCCTACATTTCATACTTGAATCTTAAAGTGTACTTTGATCATGTCTAATCTGCATATAGAACAGTATTTAATATTCTCTAAACAGCATCTCTTATTCTTCAGTTTACGTAAACCTCAAGAAATGTAAGAGATGAGCTTTTAAAGCACAATGCTCCTTGAAAGAATGACAGACATAACAAAGCATCCCTACTTGCTAGCAATCACCTAGCATTAACTAAACACCATTTCTTTCTTAGTACCAAATACACACACACACACTCTCCAAAAAAAAAAAAAGCAGAATGGGTAACCTTGTTTTACCAAATTTTACTTTTCAGGAAGCACAAAGTTAAAGGTCACAATTCTGCATGTGAAAAGATTTGGAAGCTGTGTTCCTCTTAATGTCTTTGCAAGCCTTCCACTTGTCAACTCACCCCTTCTTTTAAAAGGTGGCCTTATGTCCCTTGCTGTTTCTTGAATGGTGCAAATTACTTGCATTGGACTCTGGGGTCTACAGTGGACACTTACTTCAGCAAGTTTCATACTGTTACATGCAGTTTGGAGTTGTATTTCATTGGACTTTGTGCTTTTATCCCTGTGGGACTGTACTAGGATCCTAGTTTAAAAATCTCTTTTAGGCAAAAGCTCAAGTTGTTGGTGCATTTCGAGTGGATCAAATGTACTATAAATGCAGAAGTATTTTCACCACTCCTTTGCCAATAAAGCAGTAATGTTCTACTTCCTCACTTTTTCATAGCAGGTTTCAAGCAATTGATCTACTCTCATCATGCATCCCATTTAAATTTACTGCAAATCCAGATCTGTCCTCTGATAGTGAGCAAATTCCTAGAAAGCTAGAAGGTGAAAACCATTAATGATCTCTGTGCTGAAGAATGGAAAGGAAGTATCATTCACAATTTCTTCCCTAAATTCAGAGGGGGTTGGGAGCAGCACAAGAAGAAAAGGACAAACTACTGAGACTTCCTCCTTTCTTTAGCTGTCATTTTCAGTTGCCTTGGAATCCGCAGTTGTAGCTTTCTAGAGGTGCTCCAGTGTTTGCTTCAGTGTGAGTGCATAACAAATGCCACCAAAATCAAGAAATTCTGGTGAGGATTTAGAAATATAGGTATCAGAACAGAAGGTGTCCAATCACCCAGTTGGTGGGTTTTGTTCATGTACAGTGCATTTTATAATTAGTTGTTGTGTAAACATTAGTTCCTTCACTTCTGAGCAATACTAATATGAAATATTAGAAGCTATCATATTTAATACTATTTTATTACTTCATTTGCCACTGGACTGCATTTTGTCATGCAAGCAGGATCTTAAGAGTAACACAGGCTGTACAGCAAAGGACTTTTTCTAAGCAGCAGCAAAGAGTAACTTAACTGGAGCAGTGATACAACAGCAGTGTGATATCCATCAGTATTTTAAAAGAAATCATAGTAATGGCATAGAACAGTAGCTTCACCCAGAGTAAACTTCAGCCCCACCCAACTTCAGCTACAACTAAGTCTGATGCTAATTCTTGCTTCAAGTAAACAATCAAAAGTTGAGTTAGCCTCTTTTGGGTAAGAATTCAGCACGTCACAGGACACTCACTACATATTTGATTTTGGAATGTTAAGAATCACATTAACAGGACAGACTATCTGTGCTGTAGAGAGAAATCCTCATGTCATAGATATACACCAGCTGAACTGGTTGTCACAAATACATTTACCTAAGAACACCCTTCCTACTCTAGTCTCGAAGTTAGAGGACTCCATTTATAAGAAATCACTTGCTTTCTGTAGCCATCATTATTTACCATAAAGCTGGTTTACACTGAAAAAACCCAATGTTTACAGACTACAGCAGCTCTGGTTTGAGTCACAGACCTGAAATGGTTTCCAATACTTAAATGTCCACAAAGATCAGAGCTCTTGAGTAAGTTATGCTGAAGGACATCTGTATTTGTTTTTCAAGGAAATGCCATCTATCCCAGACTAAAAGGGAGTCTGATTCCTCTGAGATCACGGCCGATCCCACGAGAGCCCAGCTCTGCTCAGCTCCAGTGGGATTCACCCTCTCGCTCCCTTGGCATGTCATTGGTCTCACCTATGCTGCGCTAGCTACTTCTAGAAAAATCACTTTTGTCTTCCTATGTATCCAGGCGGTAACTGGATACACAGTTAACTTGTTATTAAAACTTGTTATTTTTCTCTACGGATATTTTCTGTGTGAGCATTGGGGTTTCGCGAACACAGCAGGCTGAGTGTAAAGAGACAGTGGCTTCTCCAGCTCTCGACTCGAGCAGGCACTTCTAGCACGGTGCTCTCACGTTTCCCTACAAACACTATCGAGGTCTGAGTCACGTCGAGTTAAAATTAGGCGGGGGTTCGCCTCCCCATGCCTAGGGCTAGACTGGCGGTGGGTGCGGCGACAGCCGGCACCGGGGCCGCCCCGGGGGTCACCCGCGGGACCGGGACAGCGGGCGCTGAAGGGCTGCGGAGGAACCGCCCTGCGCCTGCCTTCCCCCGGGTATCGGATACCGCGGGTGGCAGAGGGAGGCAGCCGCCCGGCCGGGCGGGCAGCGGGACAGGGCCGGCAGGGCAGGAGGGGCGGGGCGGGCACGGGCACGGCCCTCCGCGGGCCCGGGGAGGCGGCGGGTCTCACCTCCCTTGCAGGGCGTGCGGTGCTGGCTGTGCTGCGCCCGGTAGCCCTCGATCACTTCCCACTCGCCGTTGTCGCGCTTGATGGGGAAGGAGACGCTGAGCACATGGTTGCAGGGCTTGATGATGCGGAGGATGCCGCGGACGCGGTGGCGCCGCTCCTCCATGCTCTCGCGGGTGCGCAGCCCCTCCACCAGCTTGTCCTCTACGATGCTGGCGCCGCGGTCGAAGAACCCCTCCACCATCTTGAAGAAGTTGGGGTCGTCCTCCTTCTTCGCCGCCTCGCAGTAGTGCCGCCGCGGGCACCGGCCCCC
>VZTE01004149.1:675727-755813 GCA_013397775.1 Eulacestoma nigropectus
CCCGGGCCTGGCCGCGGGGCCCCGCGCTGCCGGGTGCGCTGCGGCCCGTCGGGAACCCGGGGCAAGTAGGCTTCACGTGCCGCCCTTCAGCCGCGTGATAAACGAGGCGTCTCTTAGCGCAAGTACAGTGCAAGTGAGGGCGTGCTCCCACACGCAGCGTTCAGCACTCACAGGGAAAGGAGCCTGTTGGAACAACCCAGCTTTTCCATGTGTGTTTAAGTGACTGCCCTGCCGAGAGGGGACAGAGGCTTCGAGTAAAGCTGTTAACGTGGCTGCTTTCATAGAACCGTAGAATCACTGAGGTTGACATTATCTGCCTTGTCTACTCTGCTGTTTTTCCTTTTGCTGGGTCTTGGTCCACTCAGGTCCATGTTTCTCATGCAGCTCAGGCATCTGACTACATCTTTAAGAATATTGCTTTAAACTGTAAGATCTGCTTTCAGAGCATGGGAGAGATTGTGTTGTACTATTGGACGTGATTCCTTTCAGAAGAATTAAGCGGCTTGTTCATTTTCTGTCGGTTTGGGCTGCTAATTGAAAAATACAGTGGGTTTTTTTCTTTATAGGCTTGTGGGAGACCAATGCCCTTAAGCCAGGAATAACCAGGAAGTTGCTTTATCGCTATGGGAATCTCTCTAACCACTATGGGCATTCGAGGGCTGTGCTACAAGGCTTATGGGAAAGTAATTTAACTTCTCTTGTGTATTTGTCAGCAGGGAGATTAGTCACAGATTCTTTAACTCCCATAAACTCTTCAGGCAACTGATGCTCAGTTTTTATCTTGATTTAATGTTGCTCTCTGTCCGAACATTCTGAAGAAGTTCTCTTTAAGGACCACTAATAAGGCTGTTTTTTATCTGTAATGAGGATGGTTTATAACTCTAGTCTAGAGAACAAAGATCCTTGATAGTGATATGGGAAAAAAAAAAAGACAAGAAAGGAGCTGGTTCTTAGGCCAGTCTGTTCTTTGGATGTTGACACACAGCTTCAGAAACAAGCTTACTGGTTTGGTTTTCTGTCCATACTCTAGGTGGTTTATGGAAAACTTCTGTTTTGTTAATTTTCAGTTCACGGAACTGCAGTGGTTGTATTAGCCTTGAGCTACTACTTGATTTGTCATCTGCAGCTTCCCGTTAGCTAGAGCTCAATTTCTGTACGAGTTCTTAAATTTTGTAAATGCATAGGAAAGAAGGCGGTGAGAGGTATTGTGGCAATTAGTCCTTATCAGGTAATTATTTCCACCTTCTTCTGTGGGTTAGAATGCCATTTCACAAACACAAAGGTTAAGTAAGGAATGTGATTAGCCGGTTTGCTCAAGCATGTAGAGTTAGACCTTAAGGTTAATGTGCTTAGCTCCTATCCTGCTTTCAGCTGTGTTCCCTCTGATTTATGAGCACACTTAATTATCAGCTGCTTGCAGTATCAGGCCATGTTTGCAGCACACGTTTGTGGATGTATATGACACTGAGCCTGGGACATGACAATGTGAGAACCACGTGGATCTTTCCAGGGGCTCAGTCACACAGTTGTATTTGAAGTAATGGCAGTACTGTACCTACCCTCCCTTTTAAACAAGACTGGATTTTGGCAAAGTATTCAGCAAGCTGTACATTGAATGCTGAGAATGATTGAATCAGTATGTTAAATTTCTTAGTCTTTAAGTATTGTAAGAGAGAAGATAGCAAGGGAGATTTATTTTGCACATTTTTATGACTGAAATCATGTGTACAGTTTACAGGCAGTTTATCAAACTCAGCAGGTCTGTACCATATTTCTGTTTGATTCAAGTCCCTTTTGGAGGAAGGAGTAATGGCACTGTGGCTCCCATTCCAGTATTCTTATGTGCTAAGCAGTGAGCAGTTGAATCAAAATCAGTGTGCCAGAGGAAATTAAAAATGGCATGCTTTAGAATGAGTTCTAGCAGGCATTAAAGTGTAATTGCAATAATAAAAGAGGAACTGTATCTTCTTTACTCTCATAGCATGTGGGGTGCCATCAGAAGATTCACATTGGAGTAGCATCAGTGAAAAAAAAGTCACTTGGATGGATTAAAAGATAACTTTTTGCCTTCACAACCAGAAGTTTTACTAACTTCCTTAATTTCATATGAAGTTTTAGTCTTAGGCCTGTAACAGAAGAGAGAGATACATAGAGAAAACTCAATACCTGTGTGGTAGGAGCTGTCTGTATGATTCATGGACTTTGCAGCAAGGTCATTTTCAGCTGTGTGTACATGATAGGTATCAGTTTCTATTTAAAATCTGTGAAGTATAACTGAGGGAGACAAACAACTTGATTTAATTTCCTAAGCTTTTTCTAAAACATCGTATATATAAATTTTAACAGATAATTTTTATTAGAGATAAGAACAACAATAAACACTGTATTGTCCCTTCCTAAAGCAATCTGCTGTTTTAAGGTGTATATTACCAATTTCATAGCTAGTGCAGTAATTTTCTATGTGTCAGATTTTAAAGATTTATTGAAAAAAGGGATCTAAGACAAGAATCAAATACTTTCTGCTTTAATCCATTATATTTTTTTGAAGTACTAGCTATTTGGGAATAATCTTTTTCCTATGTCTTAACATCGTTAATAGCGGTATCATAAATGGAAGACATGCTTTTCTTGAAATTAAAAGGTAGTTTAGGTCCAGCTTAGTGTTACCTATCAAAGTTTGTCGATTTGGCTAAAACATTCCCAAGGTGTTCTGATGCTGAATTCCCTCAGAAACTAGGATAGGTATTCCCAGCTTGCATCCCAGTTGCATCCCATCTTCTTACCAGCTCACCAGAGCATATGGGAACGAGCAGAGAAGCTGCAAATTAGGGATCCTCCCAGGGCTCTGGATGACTCTGCCCTTGTCTGACTGAGCCCTTCAAATCCACGGTAACCCTGGGGTTGCCCCCAGGGCGGAGTCTGTGTCCATTAGACGACACACTCAGGAGGGAAGCTGATCTGTACAGAGCACCGATTCCTTTCTGTGGTAAACTCTTCTGGGAAGACAAATTGCTTTTGAAATAAGCTGCAAATGGAATTACAGTTGTTTCAGCAAATTTCATTTTAACCTGTAAGCCACACCACGTGAAGCACTTGACAGTTCTTACTTACCCTTTGCTTAAAGAATTGATGGAGCTAAATTCCAAATAAAATTTGAAGCAAGTTCTTTGCCTTTGAACTGCCTGTATGAGCATCTGTTTCCCTTCCTCATTTCACCAGAAATTGCAGAAAAATGCTTCTTTTTCTTGGACTTAAATGTTACGCTGTAGTGCTTTATGTAGACCTTGGTAGTGTAACTAAATAGGTGAGAGCTGGGTTTATTTTCTTACCCCAAACTGCTGCAGAAACTGTTCAGTCTCTGAGTCAACAGGTCTCTGGACAGTTGCATAATAGTTTCTGGGTGAATAGGAGGGTATGAATCTGACAGGAATGTTAAGTGTAGTACTCTTCACACACCTCTTGGCTGAAATCCTGTGTTTGTGTTAAATGGAGACCATGCAGGTGAGCAGCAAGTGTGCAGGACTTCACAGAGATCCTCCTGCATGGGAGCTGCCTGCGTATTGTGGGAAAAGATACTAGAGTAGTACTAAATAGCAATCTAATTATTTTCTAGATCTTTAGCTTGAGATGCTCTCGAGTTTCATGGGTTTTATTTTCCGCCTTCCCGATGTTTTAAAGTAAAAACTTCATGCTTTAAAGTAAAAACTTCATGTCTAATTTGTTTTGGCATGGGGTGTGGAAATAGAGATGGCAGTTTCTTTATCTGCAGGAAAATGTACCAGCATTCAGTCTTCAGAGTAATGGGAGGTAATGTTGATACAGCATTTGTTCTTTTGAAGATGTATTTTTTTATAAAACCAAGATACTACAGATTAAAGAATCTAAGGAATAATTAATGTAATCTGATCTTAATTTTAATTCCAAATTTGTGAGTAAATTGTTGTACTCTTAAGTGCCACATTTCCTGATTATATTCTTCCCTTTTTATGCCAAGCCAGTACATGATGTAACAGGAATGAACCGGGACGTGTGGAAGTTGTCTGGCTTCGGTGTTGCTGGAGGGTTGTGCCTGTAAGATGCTGTCACAGGCAGGACATGAATTAGGTGAATCCCAGAAGATTCCCTTAATTTGTGACTGTCTATATGAGCACTTATAGCAAATGAACACTTGACTAGAAATCTTAATTTCAATCATCTCTTTACAACTAATTAGAGACTAAAGCTTATTAAAAGCCTTTTTACTGATACCATAAGATACCAATACTGAGATCTATTGGTTTAGAGACTTTTCTTTATAAATAACCTCAGCTGTGTTGAGCCATAGCAGATGGAGAGAGCTGACTTGCAAGTTTTCTTCATTCACTCCTTTTGCCTTGATAAAAAAGGACCTGAATTTGGTGGTTTTTCAGGCAGGCTGCAGAAGTTAATTTGCACATACTGCAAATTTGAGATGTGCCTTCTGCAATATTGCAAAATTGGAGAAGAGGTATTCAGATTATTTCCTGTTGAGATAAAGAGTTTAAACCTTTCAATACTTTGTCTTGTTAATGAGATTCTTATGTACCTGTGGTCTGATTATTTAATGTTTTTATGTATTACTTTGCATTAAATTGAAGTTTTTCCTGATTGCAAAGTTCAAGTAATAAGCTGCTATTGTTTTCTTCAACTGTAAATAGTAAAGTTTTTGCTTGTCTATAGCACTATAAGAGGAGGGAGTGGAACTCATAATTGTGCAAGTAAAGCAGGAAGTTCTAGGTTTAGCTTAGTAGGGACTAGGCTAAAGTGAGTCTTGTTTTTTTTATGTGAGGCATGGCTACAAAAATAATCTGTAGCTGAGCAAAATAATATTTAAATTTATTATATAACCAATCATAAGATTTTTCTTTTTTTACTTTTCCAGAACTTCTGCAACAAGACATCATTCTTATTTCAAAATTCTGGAAATAGATCTATTAGCCCATTATTTAAAATGTGAATTTGACAGGGATTCCTAATTCTTAAGTGAAAGGTACTTGGAAAAACCCTCAGTAAGTGTTTCAGAGCAGTTTTCTGAGCTTCTAACTTGTTAATAATTCTGCTGCAGAAATCAAAATATTGAATAAATTCTGATAGCTACCTCATGAGTAAATATATTTGCCATGAAAAGTGGTGGTGCTTACGTTTATTAGCTTTAAAGACCTTCTCTCTCCATCTCTTTATATAGTTGCTGTGCATGATGACTGATGTTGCCAACTGGTTCCTTCAGCTCTGTGGCAGAGCAGATATAAAAAGCTCTTCATGTATACAGGAGCTGATGCCCTCATCTCGTGGTCAGGCAGTCTGTAGATACACAGAAATTCTCAGTGCTATGTTTTGGTACTGTTACTGTCAATATATTGCTAATGAGTATTGCCAGATAATCTAACTGATAAATATTAGATACGCTTTTTAATAACACTTACAGGAAGAAGTGTAGTGCCACTTCTGGTTTTCAGATGGATAGGACAAAAAGTAACTCTCTCTGGAAACTGCAGGTCTGACCCAAAGCTTGCTGAAGTCAGTAACAAATTAATCTGATTTCAGTGACCTTTCCATCAATGTGGCACTTCATGATAGAGGCTTTTGTGGGTCAGTGTGAAGGCTTCTCCTTGCTCAGTTCCTGTATCAGTGACAGTCTGTGTAAGTAGCTGGTTTGTGTCATCGTAGCATAATCTTTAGCTTTTTTGATTGATATTTCCTCATTTCTTATTTAAAAGACAAAAGAGCGCCTGATGTAGTTATCCAATCCTGAAATATTTGTGATTCTCATCTCATTGGCAAATGTGTTTGAAATCAGCTGATGAAAAAGCTAGTAATGGGAAAGCTGACAGATATACAGGCATAAAACTTCCACAGATGCACTGTGAGCATGCCAGCTTTATTCTCTTAAATAAGGTTAGGAAGGAAGGAAAGTACTTCTGTCAGTTTATTTCCTGGATATTGTGTTTAAAAAATTGCTGTCTACTTCAGTGGGCATAATAAATAACAGATAGTAGAAAGTGGTTTGCCAGGAGCAAAATAAGAATTGTTTGAAAGTAACATTTACAATTGAAATGGATCTTTTTTGCAACTCTTGGTGTCCTTGGCTGTCTGGCTGAAAATCATACCCAAGATCTTTCTAGCCTGGAATCACAGCATCAGGGGCTGCAAACCAGTTTTTCCTTGGTTTAATACTCAATTGACAATCAGAAATTGTTGACATAAATGTAGTGTGTATTGTTTAAATAACAAACATTAAAGCTCTTAGGAACTAGAGAATACTAGTCTCCTGTAGTGCTTTTGTTTGCATTTCTATTAGCAAAATCAACTTTAGCCTCTTTCACTTTGGAAGAGTGGTTATGGAAATCAAGATTGTTACAATATGTTTGAATGCTTAAATCTTCTGTGAAATGTATTGGTGGGTGAAGCCCAGATACAAAGCATTAAGAATTGCCATTCAAGCTTGTTGGTACAATTGAAGTTGGTATTGTTTATCAGAAAAGTCCAGGAGTACATTGGCTGGTATTTTTCAACATGTTACGGATTTCCTGGGGGGAAAAAATAATCTCTGGTTATGCTGGATGTAAAAATGTATATGTGATATCTTTTCTTGGTCATCTTCCACACACCTCAAGACTGTTCATGGTGCCCACAGGATGTAGAGATCCAGCACAAAATATTGTATAGCACATCCCAGAGGAATCTCAGAATGAGGCAATAGGTCAGAAAAAGAAATATTTCTGTTTTCATTGAATTGTCTCTTCTTGAGCACATCTGAACTATTTTTGAAAACACTGTATCAAGTTTTTCTTGAATTTTATTTATTGTCGAATCTTGTTATTGTTGGCAAGATAACATCTAACTTACCTGTTCTACTTCATCTCTTCTGGTTTTTTTCCTTTGAAAGCCAGTAGGTTGAAATTAAGCTTATTTTGAAGTACTTGTAAGGTAGGGTCTCTGCATATTATTAGTAGGAGGTTTTCTCATTTCAGAAGTACTAGTGTATTGTGGTCTTCTGCCTAGATGAGTTAAAATCACCATGGAATTTGTAAAAGCTTCTCCTGGTTTCATCTTACCAGTTTTCAGATAAGCCTGGTGTTTTTCTTTAGTTTAGTAAAGGAACACTAAATGGCAGTCTAAATGATGTATGCTTTTAGATTGTTCAGCTATTGCTAGAGATCAGCTTTCTTGAACAGAGGGTGCTAGGTGTTCACCTCAGGTTTTTAAGGCTACATTATCATTGTGGCATTTAAATCAATGTAACATTGGGCTACATAAGTGGAAATTGAGCTTCTTCCTCATGTGACCAAAAACCTTGTGAAAGTAATAGATGAAGAGGTGAAGGGTGGAATTAGAAGCCGCTCTCCTTCACTGTTCTGTTCTCCCTGTATACTTTACCGCTCACCTACACTGAACCCATGCTTCTAGTGCAAGTCCATTAATGGTATTCAGTTTTAGGTGTAATTTATTCTTGTTTTTTTGGTGGCTAATTCAGTGAAGGTTATTAAGGTTAAAGAAATTAATGGGCCTGTTAACTAAAAGAAAAAGAAAGTGTTACTTGACGAAACACTCATCTTTTTTCTCCCAGAGTGAATCCTAAAGGCACAATAGAATATAGGGCACTGCCTCAGGACTTAAAGTAATTCTTAGCATTTTGAAAACTAAGGCTTGATTTTGTGGGTATACTCTGCACAATATAAGGTAAGAGAGAACCTCCTTCAAACAGTGTATGAGGTTCAGGAACTAAACAAAAAAAAATAGTCACATCAGATGCCCTGTGTTAATCCTGACTTTGAATCATTTGATTATTTTGTGCTTGTAAACCAGCACCTGAGACCTCAAGTAAGGAATAAAAGCAGAGGAGGACGATAAATCTTACATTGCAGGAAGAGAGAATTTTAGATATAGAAATGATATAACCAGGGATGATGACTGTTAAAATCTCAGTAGGTAGGGTGAAAAGCTGAGGTGAAAAGTGTAGTTTTGTATCTTATCAAAAGGTGAAGGATTATGCACCAGGAAATGGCAGTGCAATGTTTAAAGTATGAGTATGTAAGATTCACTCAGTGAATTCTACACTTGGTTCAATTTACTGTGCCAGCAAAGTAAGTTACTTAACCTTTCATTGCCTCACTTCCCATGAAAAAAACAGATGATAATTTATTCCCAGCTTCTTAAAAATATACGGAGGACAAATACATTAGGTATTGTTTGGAACTGAGCTGGTTATACAAACATGTAAGGTCCTCATATCTGAATGAATATAGGTCAGAAATTACAAAGCACGGGTAGTATTTATTCTTAAGGAGAAACTCCTGGAATTTGCTTTTCTAATAAACTGGTACAGTTTTTCTTTCCTATCAGACTTGTTTTTCTTCAAGAAATATACGAAAGTCTTAGATTATTTTCCAGAGTGATAAGTAAAATAATTCTTGTCTTGAATGTTTACCCTTTATCAGAGCATGTTCAATTTACTCATTCCTAGGAACAGAAACAGCGAGGTCTAATGGAACTGCAGTTCATTAATTTTATGTTGAAGATGATGAAAAATGAAAGTTATGTAGGCTTTTACAGGTTCTGTTGGATTAAAAGAATCCATAGGAATTAGTGACAGAAATGAGCAGAAGTTCTCTTGGAATAACAAGTACTATCTGTAGCTTCATGCATAAGCTACTTCAACGGGTCACTTCGGAAAAAGGAATGGTTGTCAAATACATTACAGACATGTTTTACCAGCAGATTTTATTTCAATTATTTTCATACTGTGTACTTAATATGTCTGAAGTCAGTCTTTCAGCAAGTCTTCATCCAGCAAATTGGATGATGGCAGGTGAAGAGTAGGTAATATAATTTGTCTTGTGGCTGTATTTGGTTATAAGAATTTCTGAAATGCCAAGTAAGGTGGAATTGCTCAACAAAGAAAGAAAATAAATACTGGGGTTGGCATGAATTCTTTGGGAATATGCCAGCGTAGATATGGTTGTGCTTTTTTGCTGAGAATGGCAGATCACTGTTTAAAGCAGTGTAGTTTCTTGAACTTGGACTTGTTTGTTTTTTTCTGTTTTCCCACCCTAGATCATAAAAGAGCATAAAATTGAGATGAGGTGGAGGAAGGTGACTTTATTAGCTCTGTAACTGCATGGAGTGCTAATTCTAATGGACCTGTTGGGAATACAGGCTTTGCAGATGAGCTGTTCCCCAGCCTTCCTGTGTCCAGCAGTGGAAGCCCAGCCGGCAGAGCTCTGGCTTCTCAGGCGTGAGGCCTTCATTCCTACAGTAAGCTCAGTCCAGATAAAACCCCTCATTGCATCAAAGCTTGTAAAGCAGTCCTAATCCTAAAGATCAGTGGCAAGCTTTCTGCCAGTAGTTCTGCACTTGACATCTAGTTCTCGAGCTGAGAAGTCACTGTTTAATTTTTAGAATAATGGGATAGAACTACTCCTGAAGTATCATGAGTACTTTTATTAATGTGGAGCATGGTGGCAAATTTCTGTCATGGAGCCTGGAGCTAGACTGGAAATCCAGTGTAATGTGGGAAAGCCTAGGTAACTCTTACATTGGAACAGCTTCAGTCCCCACTAAACTGTATTTTGATTTATATAAGATGAGCTATTGAGAATTTGAAAGAATAGGGTTTTACCTGTTTGGGTAAAGTTTCCCCACATCTGTCTAAAATACTGATGTTGGCTGCAAGAGTGAAATTTTCTTCTTTGAAATGTAAATGTGAGTCAAGACATTTTTTAAGGGGCTTTCATTTTTTTTTGTATTTATAGTCTTAAGAAGCTGGGCTCTGTTTGGAGAGGAAAAACTTTGCATAACACCACCATTCTATCCAGCAGGAGGGTGTAAGTGGCTTTGCAGTGCTCAGCAGTGGAGAATACTACTGATGGACAGCTTCCTTCTCCATGTTTACATGCTCCAAGGAAAGCTGAGATGGCCACTGGACAGTGTGTCACTTCAGGGCTGCCTGGGAAAGGGAACTGCATAGAATAGCTTCCAGGATCAGAACTTTATACTTTAAACTTACCTGGATATAAAATGTAAGTGCTTCTTTTTTAAACACCGTCTTTCCCAAGTTAAAGGGATAAGCATAGGTAAAGGGACTTGACAGCTGGTTCCCATTTGGGATTAGAATTTTGACTTGCTTGAGAGCTGGTAAAATAAAACTTACTTGTTTGCCATATTGAGAAAGAAGCATCAAGTAACATCATAATGTATAAAGGAATGAAAAACTACCCAGTATGATTGCACAGTTCTTAATTCTTATGATGTTACATCTTCTATATTTGCCTTCTTTAATGAGGAATGCAATTTAAGTTGACACTGTTTGGGATGTTTTTCTTTTCACCTTCATCAAATCAAATTCTTGCACTTGCTCATTTTGTGAAACTTTCCATCTGTACCCACCACTTAGTAATTTTTTCTCACTGTGATCAGACTGTTCAGTTTTCTGCATGGTTTTTCTGTTGGCAGCTGAAGTTCATAATATATTGTTTATATATTTTAATGTCATAAAGTTGCTGTTGAGAAAAGCATATTAATATTTTGCTTCTCACTTGTCTCTGAATACCTTGTATTTACAGAATGAATACTACCTTTATTTTTGAAAAGATGCCTTCAATTATTTTTTAATCTGATTTCCATCATATAAACTAAATCTCCATTTGTTGCTTTTTAGATTTGTGCTGGCAAATACGATGTCTTAGTGCTTTAGTTTTATGTCTTTAATTTATCTCAAACTTTTCTTCTGCTCCAGTGTTTCATAATGGTTAACATGAAATGTTGCCATACCTCACTTAATGTTTGTTAAGAGCACATGGCTCCTGAACTGCCATTCATTCAGATGGTATGCTAGTTTTACCTGCAAGATAAAGAGTTTATATATATATATATGTAATGTTAACATAGGTATAGTTCCTGCAATGCAATGTCAGGTAACTCAGAACATTAGCCAAGACAGAACAAACTGTACTGGTTTCTGAATTCCTTTCTCTCTGGTCTGTTGTAAAGGTTACTAATCTCTGGAGAAAGATAATGGATCACATGTTTGGTGTAATAGCTTTTTGGGTTTTCTGCTTTATCTGCTAATTTTAAAATCTTTTAAAGTAAGCTCATATAAACGGGTTTTAATGTGAAATTTATGGGAAGGGCAAAACCAATATGTATTTACTCATTTCCTGTCATATGCTCAATATTACCGTAGCTGATTATTAATATTCCATGTGCTTTCTAACACAAGCAAGTTAACTCTGGAGTTACTCAAATCATTAGCTGGATACATAGAGTACTTTGATATGGCATGGATAGCAAGCTCCCTGTGTTTCTTCAGCTCTATTTTTCCTCCTTCATGTTTTTACAGAATGTAGGATTCAGGTGTGTGTGCGTGGCACTGAAGTACCACGAGTCACACAGAGCAGTAACTGTCTTTCTGTAAAGGATGTCACTTGACATGGATTGAGGGTGGGTTACAAAACACTCTTCAGACCTGCTTTAGTACCAAACTCATTTGTGTGTTGGGACATTAAGCAGAGTTCTTGTTAAAACGATAGATTTTTAACATTGGCACTGCTGCTTCTGTTCTATGTGAAAACTTCCTGCTAGTGTTTTCCAAAATATTTTTTGAAGACTGTTGTGATTTTAGCTTTGTATAGCAGCTCACATGGTTTTCTGGATAAAAAGTATGCTAATGTGCTGGTAGCCCATATTGGCCTTATGTACAGCATTCCTATTGTTTCTATTCTAGTGAAAATCAAGTGTAGAACTTGCAGCATTTGGCAGACAGAAAAGAAATTGCATTTGCAACCAGGATTACGGTTCCAGTACACAAGGTGTTAAACTGTGAGGTGACCATTTCTTTAATCTCTACTCTTTCTGCATTATATTGCTGAAAGAAGCAATTTATAGTTTTATTTCAGATTGGAGCAGCTTCTGCATGAAGACGAGTGAATAATTTAGTTTCCATCCTTAACTCTTCATACTTCAGGAGTTTTGAAAGTTAAAACAACTTAAAATTTGCCAGGCAGGACTATGTAGTACTGCAAGTAATAAAAACACTTGTAAAAGTTACTGAATTAAAGGCAGCTGAGTGAAGGTGCACAGCAATCATAGCACAGCACAGACAATAACTGAGGTATTGCCTCTAACAAAAACGGTGAAGAAAATGATGTGCTTTGACTGAGAGCAAAGGTACAAGAAGGTTTTTATCAATGGTTATGCTGCTGTGCCCTGCTGCTACACACTGTGGCTTGGAACAGTAGAGGGAGACCCAGGATGACTTGTTACATCATGCCTTGGGTTTTTTGATTTTGCTTGAGGTATTTTCAGATGCTGAATTACCGTGGAAAAGGGTACAGGCCAAGTCAGTGTTTCTGGCATTTAATTAGTGCACTTCATTCACGTTTTGTTCAATTGTGATGATTTCCTCTAACTTTTCAGGACATAGTAGGATAGAAATTGTGATCTACAATTTTTTGAAGTATAATCAGTCAAACTATTTTTAATAAATACTCAAAGTGCATTGCTGCCTTAAAGTCTGAGAGAAAAGCTACCTCTTTGAAATAAGGAAATTTGCATCTAAAAGGCACCTTTGGCTCAGTCAGCTGTGTTGATAGTTACTCAGTGTCACCTGTTCCCTGTTAAAGCTTAACCAATTTGCTAAACTGACATCCATCTAAATCATTGAAATGTAAAGGCTTATATATTAAAAAGCTAATGCTAATTTTTTTTAATGTATCATATCTTAATTTTTTCCTAGGTAAATGCCAAAAGACTTGAAAACTTTGTTTCTGTTTCCAGAAGAGTCACTGTAGTTCTGACTCACTTGAAATAATCTGAATTTTTTGCCTCAGTTTCCTGCAGTGCCCTAGTAAATTAACAACTTTACTCATTAGCTGGAATAGCTATGAAAGAGTGTTTGCTTGGCTGACGTTCGTGCAGCCCTGCAAAGAAGTTGGTAGGTGTGTTCTTTCTGTGGCCACAACAAGGAGCAAGTGTGGGCAGTGAACCATCTGTGATCTTTGTAATGCTGTTGACCAGTGTACAGAGGCAGTTTGGCCCAAGTCTGAAGGTTATGTTTCCTTAAGTGAGCTTTATCTCTTAAAAAATCTTAAACCTTTCGACTTCTAGATAGAAGAGCTTATCCTTTTCACTTACGGCTGAAGTGTATTCTTGGGGTATGTGCAATAGGGAAATACTAAAATAATCTTGAAAATCCTTTGCCTTTTCAAGAACTAACATTCTAGATTTGGATATAAAAGTCAATGCTGTCATGTGGTTAACATCTCTCAGGAGTTTTGTTTAAATTACAATGCTCACATCCAAAGCAGGCGTTTGAACTTTTCTTTTGAGACACTGGAGCTATAACGTAATGCCAGCTTTCATCTTCCTGAGGTATGAAAGTACGGAGGAGATCAGCTATTGATTGTATCAGATTGCCAGCTCCTTTGAACCTCACAGAAATACACTAATGATACCACAAAAAGGATGTAGGTGCACACTACAGGAACAGATAAAATGTGCACAATGTGGCTTGGGGTGGGGAGGGAGTAGATAGGTCTGGCACAATAGGTTCAGTCCTGACAAAAAGTACTTGCTGCTGTTTATGGTTGCAGGAAGGTTAAATGTTTGCTCTTCTGGAGGGATCCTGTGTAAACAGTGATGAAGTAAATGCAGTCATAGTTGAGCTATTGGTCTAAAGGTGTCTTGTGGGCTTGTGTGCAGTCTGGCTTCTTCCGGAGCTCCTTGTGTAGCTTGTAGTTTTGAACAGCCTTGGAACATGTCTTGATCTAGTGATGACTTGTGTGCTCAAGTATGACTTCTTGGAGTGAGTGACTGGCTTTTTTGATTAACAGACAGCAAACTGGAATTGTTAATGATGCTGACAAAGGAGAAATACCACACTTGTCTTAAAGGCAAGAGGAAGTGCAGCTTCTGCTAAAGTCTACTGCTAACATAACCACTTGTGGTGGAGAGTGAAAGACATTTTCCTGGCACTAGTAGATTACTTACAAGGTAATAAAATAAAGTAGATTACTTTACATGATAAGAATTGCACCTTTTCAACACCCAGTCTCCCACAGTACGAAAACACAAAGACAGTCTTTGTCTGTTGTCCAAAACAGTGACACTATCCCATTTTTGTCTATGAACGTGCAGTCAGCATGCAGGTTTTCATTATAAAACTTCATCTATTTTGAACAAGGCTTTTGTAAATATGAGTTAATAGCGGTGGCTTTGTATTTTAAGTATTTCTTATATACATATATATATATTTATCTTCTGGTCCTAATAAATCAAACCTATCAGCAGTTAATCTGATGGAAATCAGGCTATTAGGATGCTTCTTTGACCAGTTACTTTGCTTTCATCTTAGGTCCTGTATTGTTTTATCCACCTCTGTTTATCAGAAAGTTTCAGTCCCAACACAGATTTTCATTGGTTATGATACCTGTGGAAAACTTTCTGCAAACTAAGTAGTTTTTCTTAAAAAAGCCACAATTATGCCATTCTAATATTGTGAGATATTTTAATATGCTGAAATATATGGAACAATATCTTTCATGACAGAAGGTATAACAGTTTCGTTGTTTAAATAGTTCTCAAAAATAAGGGTTTGGGGAATGAGTGTTCTTTAACAAAACGTGCATGGCACGTTTGTGTATCTTTGACCTTTTACCTTTATCTTTCTTTTCTGCTTGAAAGGTCAGTGTTCTCTAGAACTTTTAACTTCTTTTGTTTGTAGCAGCCACTGGATGCTCGTATCTCCTTAATTTTATGTTTTTATGTATTGCAAAACAAAAATCAATAAATAGCATTTACTTAAGGGGCCATCTCGAAAGGCACAAAGGCAGTGAGGAAAGAATTATCAAGTTAATCACAAAAGCCTACTACCTTTACTCCCATTTTCAAACACAATAAAGGCTATCTCAGTGGCTGAATTGAAAGTGTAATATCAGTGTTCAGATTGTTGCATCATTTGGTTCCAAAAAATAATAATTGTAAAATAAAATGGCTGATGCAACTGCACAGTAGATGCCTTTATATGATCCAAGCTTGTATTTACAGAAGGAATGTCTTTATTTCAGGTCCAGGGAAATATTTTCCTTCTAGAGCACAACTTTAGAAACCAAAGGCCCTGATCCTGCAGGCAAGTAGGTACACATTAAATATTAGCAATAGCAATGCCATTTGACTGTTTGCCTTCTTTTTGTATATTATTAGTTCAGTAATAGTTATGAAGAACAACTTGCTTCTTCTTACTCAGTATTTTGATTTAAGTTTTTTTACAATGTCAGACTGTGGAACTTCTTAGAACATTAATTTCTGGTTTAAATTATTTCCCTGCTGCTGCAGGAGTATTTAAGAAAGTTTCTATTGTGGTGCCTAAACCATAGGTGTTCTGCATTCTAAAAATCATCTTGTTACTGACAGTGCTCCAAATAAGGAAAAAAATTGGATACCTCATGTTTTATGGCTACATATTGATGAATACAGGTTTTATGTACTTGTAAACCAGCTGTACCTATCTTGAGGCCAGATGGTATTGTAGTCCTCTGGTAATAGCCAGTGAGAAGAACTAAATACTGAGTGGGTTAGTATTGCTGCTATTTAAGTAGTAAGTACCAATAGAAATTTTTTTATGGTCAATAATAACCTAAGTACCTGATTTAGAAGCAACTTCATACTAATTACAGATACTGCTGTAGACAAATGAAGGCTTGTGATTTTCATCAATTTTAATATCAATTAGCAGGGTTCTTGCTATACCACCAGGTGTGGTTGACAGCAGCCTCTGTGCACAGTATTCCATGTGCTAACATGATGTTGTTACGTGAGCCAAATAACCATCCTGGTGTAAAATTGCATTTGGTTACACAGGTCAGTTATGGACAGGACTACAGTCTTTGCTTGAAACCTTGTATTAAAATTCAGATTAAAGGTATTTGGTGATTGTAACAATCACCAAACAACGGATGACAGAAATAAGACCTATCCTCTTCATTTCCCCAGTTGCCCATGTGTACATGTTCTCCCATATCTGTGTTCCCTTGACTTCTTGTTAGGTCCCACTACCCTTGGCTAATGCAATTTGTTTAAGTCTCCTTGAGCTGCCATTCACTTACATGTATAATCTTCTTTTAAGCCCACATGATACATCCCTCACTCTTACATAAAGTTTGCTTCAGCTACAAGTTGCTTAGCTTGCTTTCATCTGTCAGTTTTTATTTTCCTTTGTGTTCTTCTTAATACATATGTATTTGGACCAAGCTTATTGATTTAGTAGATGGCTGCTGTCGCTGGTATATTGATTCACTTGCAGTGCCAGCAGGAGTTGTTGGCAGGAGGCTCACCCTTCTTTTTCTTGCACAAGTTGCAAGCAAACGTGTAATGCGTTCATCACTTCATCCCAGAGTTGTTTCAGTTTCTAAGTGTATGAAACTGTTACTACACTGCTTGCTGTTTCTTCAGTTTTTCAAAGTTACTGTACATCTGCAGTACCTGGCTTTTAAAAAGACCACGTTGAATTTTGGAGGGAGATTTGAGCAGCATGGTAGAAGTGCCAGAAGAGTTTTTTGTGATGTAATCAGAATTCTGCATCAAGAAGATTTTCTGGTTTTCCTTTGGTTGGCAAGTGTCTTAGTAGATTTTCTACTCTACAATCACATGGGTTGAGCTGTTGAAAAAGGAAAAGCCCAGCCAAACAACCCTACGGCTTGAATTGAATGGAAACTAAATACTCTGAAGATGGCTATGAATAATTCAGTTTCCCCTGTTGTAAGGTAGCTTAATCAATCCTTTAATTTTTTATACTATACGTTGGAGGAGTATAAAGTCAAGTATGTGAATGAGGGAGGGGAAAGTTCACAGTAGAAGTTAAAATTTGGAATTTAAAGAACATCCTACTTCATGTATTTATTACTTACTGGGTCAGCTTTTCATCAGGTAAAGGACAATATGATGTCTTCTTGCATATTTTAGGGATCACGTCATTAACTGCTTAACCATTTAGGATGTTCAGCATCAAGCTGCAGCAAATCAAAGTAGAAAGTTAAAAGAATACACTGTTTATCTCCTAAAACTAGTATTTCTGGAGGGGAAAGTGGGTTACACTTTTTGCATTATATTGCTATAGTCCTTTGTCTTCTGATGCATGATTGTCTTTTATTTCTGTAATTTTATTTGTAGCTCAAAGCTGTAGTGTGTAACAGACATAAAGAAACTCTTAACTAAAGGTTGAATTAGTGTGGTTTACTTTTAGTGTACAGGGCTTGAGTAAAGACTTGATGAAACTATTTGGATGTAACTTCTCAAAACAGAGGTTTAGGCACCTGGCTACCATGAATATTCAGGAATTATAGGAAGCTGAAGCTGTGTCACCCTCTTAAATTACCTTGACATAATGCTTAATGATTGTCATGGTGAGTGAATGTTATTAATGAGTAGTAAGATATGGAATAGAAGTAATGAGTATTTCTAGGGTATTTTAGGGGTACTTTAAGGTCATGTATGTAGCATCAGAACATTTCTAGAGTAACTATGGAAAGAGGATTTTTAGAGCTGTTTTTAATTTTTTTCTATGTGTAGCAAATCACTAGAGATTAACAATCTGCTATGACAGTTCATTTTAAAAGCCTTTGAATTTAGAATTCCTGTCTTACTGTTTAGATTGGAGGAAACAGACTATGTAGCATAATGTATTTCTTGTGGTAGTTGTATTAAACTTCAGTTGCAGTGTCTTGCAAATGTAAAACTTGCTGATGTAGTAACTGTTTTTTAATAGATCATTGACCCGTCAATCAGACTCTGACCATTTCAGAGATAAAAAGCTTGGCTTTCATTGGCTATTAGGAATAGAGCACCTTTCCACAAATTAGGAAATGGTGTAATAATTAACAGGTATAATGGATATGTGCATTCAGGTTTCAGTTGTATCTTTATGAGTTTTAGCTCCTGTTATCTTTGGTGTAGTTAACCCACTGTCTGCCCACAGATAATTTAACTACAGTATAAAATGGGGGTTTTTTTGTGGCTGTGGCATTTTGCTGAAATGATAGTTTTTTTGCTCATCTTTTTAAAATCTCTAACGAATTATTCTTTCAGACTTTTATTTAAAACAAGGTGCAGAACTTCACAAACAAAGCTCATTAAATGAGTAATAATTCTGTTCTAAAGCAGCGAAGCAAAGGTTCTTTAAGCAGTTTTGCATACAGAGAATTTAGGTAAACTTTAATTTTTTTTTTCTTTCTGATTTACGGACTTAAATTATTTTAGGTACTGATGATTCCTAGTACAGGAAGGAGTTTGACATCTTTGACCCAGAAAGTCACTTGGAAATTGCCAAAGCAGGTAATTTGCTAGTGGACTAATTACATGAATCAGAAAGTCGGCAGATGTCACTTACCGTTCCTAAGCTAATTTAGGTTTTGAAAATATGAACTATATTTTAATTGCAAGCATTCATTAAATAACACCAAGATTCAATTCCTTTGGTGTGATCATAGAATCATAGAACAGCTCGGATTGGAAAGGTTCTTAAAAAAAAAACCTTTAAGTTCCAAGCCCCCTGCCATGGACACGTTTCACTAGACCAGGTTGCTCAGGGCCCCATCCAACCTGGCCTTGAGTGTACTGGCACTACAAAATATGAATCAGGAAAACAAATCCTAAGTTTAGAGAAGTTACAGAACTGGAAAGTTAAGAAAAACTTCCTTAATTTTTGTGTAACTTACAAATCTTTAAACATGACAAAAAACAAAAGAGAAGTGATACTTAAAATGAGGGGCTGATAAATTACTATATAACTGGACATTTACCAAGTTCATTTAAACGAATAGTAACATTTTCTATTTGTCATAGATCTATTACTAAACTTTTTCCACCATGTATTAGGTAGCCTTTTATCTACAAAACTCATTAACATCACTTCTTTAGGGATTCTACCTCACTGTCACTTTGCTTTGTCTTTCTCTTACCTGATCCACTGCTTTAGTGTTGAACTGTAAATTCTGTCCTTCTGATTATTTGTATGTTACCATTCTTTATATAACTCAAAGCTTTCACAGGTTTGGGTATTGTCCTTTAAAAGTTACATTCGTACGGAACTAAATTTAAATGTACAACTGCAGAAGTTTGGGCACCCCAATGTTTTAAGTAGTATTTGTTTTGTTATGAGCATAAAAGTGAGCAATACCAGTCACTGGCCTTTGTAGATTCTTTGTATTTTGCCCTATCTAATTTTAGTGGTTGTATATTGCTTTTCCAGTGACAGCAGTGATGTAGCAGAGATCAATATTCCAGGATGTTTATGGTTTTTCCGTGGTACAGCGAGCCTTATGAATGTGCAGATTTATCGACCCCTAGTGGGGTTGTTAGGAAAATGGTTGCTAATTTAATTAGTGCTAAATGAAAAATTTGCTTATTTTTCAATGCTGTATTTGTTTCAATGGTCTTTTCCTTCTATTTACAGCTGGATTATCTCAAATTTTTTCTAGTGTTCTCTACATCTGCAGAACTGCCTATTGCAGCAACTTCTATTAGCAACAGCACTCCCAAGACAAGTAGCTGTAATCAACATTTTAATGAACAGTTCTAGCTGTTTCTGCATATTTTAAAATTATAATTATACAGGAGAAATTGAAAAAAAATAAAAGGTCTTCTTTTCTGTGTGCTGTGTAAGTGGGCTAATTTTAATTAGCTAGAAAAGCTAGTAATTTCTTGAGTAGTTTGATACTAGATAAATGAATTAAAGCAAATCCTAAATCGCCTAATCAAGCTTTCCTGACCTCTTAGTGGTTATTAAATAATTATAATTTATCAGTAATACCCTGAAACAGTCGTTTCATGCCAAAACAGCATGTAAAATATTGCATTTCTAGCAAGCTTTAATTCTAAATAGCTCTAGTGTTTTAACCATTTAGTTAAAACTGTAATTTTCTGGGGGATGAAATTATCTCTGAACCATGCTGTGAAGATTTCTTATGGACATTTATTTCATATGAGTTAAAATCAAGTACTGAATAGTGAATTCACATTTGACTGTTTAATTAGCAATAATAAATGAAGACAAATAGGTCAATAATTAAACTTAATTTTAATTTCACTATAGTGTGTTTCCAAGTATCAGAATCAGAAACTAGGTGTTACTGTAAATTTATTTTTCTATGCATGTTTGACACAAAGAAATGTTAAATATTTATAAAATAACTTTCATTTTTTAGATTTTGTACATCTGTTTTTATAGGCTTTAAGCAGTGGAGTAATGTTTTTACCAGTTAAACTATGAAATACTCCTATGAATTTTAGGTATTTTTAAAGTTGTTAGGAAAAAATAAAATCTCTTTTTGCATTTGCTAGTATTTATTATTGTGCATAAACCACATTATTTAAAGTCAAACTTACACAGCAGTCAAAAATGTCAAAAAGACCTCAAATTCATATTTTTCTGGGAGCACCCAGTATTCCAAGCCCACTGGAGGTGTTAGAGCGAAGTAATTCAGCACCTACTGCTGAGAAATGGAGAGAACTCCACTGTTTGTGTAATACACGTGGGTTTGTTTCTGGAAAAGCCCAGGGTGCTGCTGCCCCCTCAGTGCTCCAGGCAGAAAGCTCCACAGTCACAGGAGTCCCTACAAGTGGGGACAGCACTCAGCAGGCTCAGCAGGGCAGGTTCATGGCAAAAGAAGCAACAGGTTTGACATCTCCTGCCCCTGTGGCAGTAACTTGTGCCAGCACACCTAAAAAGACCACAAGTTTAACTTACTCTGATTGTCAAGTACCCATAGATAGATACACACCTGCAGATGTAACTCAGGCTGCAGATCAACCCCTGCCCCAGACCTGTGCAGAATCATCTGGACAAGATAAACCATCACGTGGCTGCTGCCCAGACCTCCCTGAGAGAAAAGCCATTCAGAAAAGTCATTCAGAAGTTAACAGCTCTGACGTGTCTGATCTGATTGCCGGTACTAAGCCGGTCAGCATCCATCTGCAGTCTGTGGGACTTCAGTCAGGTCACAGAAGTGAGCATCATGAACATCTAAGTCAATATCTGGAAATGTTTTTTAAAAAAAGTCAAGAGTCCAAACCAAAAGAACCAAATGACTGTTCAGACTTTGCAGTGTCAGCAGACACTGAATTTCAGAGTGTACTGGCTTTGAGTCAGGTGGCTGTTTTTGCACAGAATTGGAATGAGATGAAGGAAAGAGTTGTAAAGCTATCAGAAACAGAAGCAGGCAAAAAAGCTGAAGAAAGGCAATACGATCACTTTCAATGTGATTCTGGTGTTGGAACAAGTACTACTAATGTGACTGAAAACGAATATAAGGAAGAGGGTGCAAGTTCTCTTGAGCTTTTCAGTTCAGAGGATGATGGGGAAAATGTTTGGATTGAAGCTACAAAACAAGAAGGAAGTGCTCAGGAAAATACAGAAAAGTTTCAAGAACTTAATGTTCCTGCTGAGCAATTTGTAAATGAAATCCATATTGAATCACTAAGCTCTGGAATACTGTGCTCTCAAGGGAACTGTTCTCACAAGAACTCTTCTAAAAGACCCCGCAAGTATGAAGATTCCTTTCATTTTTTTCACTCAGCATTTAAAAGACAGCTGAAATCCAAGAGAGCTAAACTTAATTCTTCTCCACCTGGTTCTGGGGTGAGAGTGGATCCGGAGAGGATGACAGAGTTCAAGAAACTCCAAAAGAAACTATCACTACTTAAGAATTGCTGCAGCAAAAATCAAAAGTACAGTATTTTGGTCACAGTTGTACATCCTTGTCATATCAAAGAAATACAGATGAAGACTAAATCAAAATCTTCATGTAAAGTTCCTGTAGCAACAATTGTTGTTATTGACCAGTCAGAAGTTGAGAGGAAGGTGGTGCTGTGGCGTGGTGCTGCATTTTGGTCCCTCACTGTGTTTCCTGGGGATATTGTACTGCTTACAGGTGAGAGTTTTTTATTTGCCTTTTTAAAATACAGATCTTTAAAATGCCTGTCTAAAGTAGCAGAATGTAACAAGTAATTTGGAACTATGGCTAAGCATTTGTAAGTAGCTTTCTTACATCACTCACATCATTTGAGTTCTCAGTCATCCTGCCAGTGGAACATTGACTATCCCATGGAAGTTTGCCCTCAGACACAGCTGTGGGGAGTCAGGGGTATTCTCTAAGGTGTCAGTGTTTTAAAACAGTTATTCTTGAAAATTACGACTCCTATTACAAACCAGACCTAAGCAGTGTCTGCTTGGAGGCTAATGAATTAAAGAATTATATCAAACTAATGAGAGAATTTTATTAACTCACTGTAAATGGCATTAGAAAAATAGATTTTAAAAAATCACTGTCTTTCCAAGTGCTCTCTTTCAAACCCTGTGCCTTACACATCTGTATGTAAGATGGTTTTATAGTCAAGAAAAATATGATACACTTCAGTATTGTTGATACATGAGTTGATAAGTTTGCTTTTTTCTTGCAGATATAATAATGTATGAGAATCTTTGGTGTGGAGAAGTCATGCTTCAGTCTACATTTACCAGTCAGTTACTAAATCTGGGGAACTGCTCAGCTCTCAATGCAGAAGAATGTAAGATGGTAGTGCATAAGTTTCCATGAAAACCACAGTAAAATAGCTATTTCAAGTACTCCATTTTGTTGGCAATGCCTCACACATGGCATAAAATGGAAATGTGTGCGATTGAGAGGTACAAAACATGACAGAAAAATATGACAGGAGCACCTGTGCACACGATGTGGACATGATAGCATCAGATAGGTGTGTGGAGATCATGGTAAAGTTTGGTGGTTACCACTGAACTCTAAAAAAACTGAGTATTTTGAGTTTAGTTTAAGAAAGAGCAGTTATCCCAGGACTTGGCCATGTGATGTCTGAGTTTTCATCGGGATTAAATTTTTTGGAAAATTGAATAAGTAGATCCATTGAGGGAAAGTGATTCTTTGCGGGCCATGGAAGGTTGGAGGCTGAGGGGAAAGTACAGTGAAAGTATCACCATGTTTGCATTGTTCTTGCTGTCTTTGTGATGTCCACTGTTGCCAGCTGTTTAAGGCAGAATCTGAGGTCAATGATCAAGAACAGCTTTCTTCTTACCAAGCCATGATACAAGACTTCAGGTGTATTTTAAAGTATTGCACTTAGCTTAACATATGCCTCCTCCTGATAATATCCTGATGTACAGTTTAATTTCAGATTAATGTTATGTATCTCAGGAATTTCTTACCTTACGATTGTTCTTAAACTGTTTTGATTTTGTCAGTGTAAATATGTTCCAAGTCGTAAGTTTTATACTTCTAAGCATAAAAAATAGTGTGTGACTTTGCCTTTTTTTTTCATGTAAGTTTATCCTATAGTGGATGGTGGTGTTCTCCATGGCTTGTTGGCATACATATCATCAGAATTTCCACACTTCAGAGACATTCCACAGAGACAAGTTCAGAGACTGGATGATGTTCAGTATGTGCAGCTAGATCAGCTCCAGCCAAATACTTTGGTGCACTCAATCCTGAAAATTATCAATATTTCTGTATTAACAGGTAAGTTCATGCACTGGAAGATTCAACTTCTCTAATAGGTGAAACTTAAATGGTAATTTTGCAAGGCAAAATGTTTCTCACTGCTTGACTTCAAGCTTTATACAAAAACTTGATCATATTGCACTCTCATCTTGTATTAGTAAGATACAAACTTCTACCCACATTGTCAGTATCATGTTTATGAGTTATAAATGCAGAATTTTGAAGATAGAAATCTTCATAATTTGCTCTAGCATGTAAATCTTGAAACTGTTAGATATTTGATGCAAGTATTCTTATTCAAAAATTATTTATGAAAAGTATTGTAGTTTTAGTGTGGAACTGAAACATGCAGTGTCCTGGATAAGAGTGGTGTAGAGATCTTAATTGTTTCAGTTTGTGTGGACTGTTACTAATACTTTTAGTGCGCCTCATACATGACTATTGTTTTCTTTTATGTGGAAACTTCTAGAGAAATATTTCTTTCAGTGTATTCTACAAAAGTTATGCGAACAACTTCCAATTACGACAGTTGCTGAGAGACTGAATAAAATTTCTTTCTACTCAATACAAGTCAGGATGAATGGGATCTGAAAGATGCTCAGATACCTCCTGTTTTAAAGGGAGTTGCCCAGTTGCTGGGTACTTAGATGGATAAAAGTAAATTAATACACTTTATGTGCTCCTTCAAACTAGATTCATGTTGCTGAAGAAATCAGATTATTTGCTGTCCTGAGGAAATTGTAGGTGTATTCTGCTTTGCTTTTAATTGTACCATAAAATGTGATAGCACCATAATTTCACCTTACTACTGAGGCACATGGGGTTTGTGTGCTTACATGCTTTTTACTGTAGAAGTAATGTAATTGCAATTCTTTTCAGAATCTGTGTACAGCTACAGAGGTGGCAACCAAAGAAAAATTATTCTAACAGTAGAACAGAACAGAGATCAACACTATAGGATGGTTCTGTGGGGAGCAGGGGCTGCCTGGTGCCCTCAGCTTCAGAGGAAAAAAGGTAAGGTCCTCGTACATATTGGTAGGTGTAAAAGGATTTTTGTGATGCTATTAGTGCCTTTTAAGTGTTTAGCTGGTAACATTTATCCATTTAACCTTTAAATATTCCTCTTGGAGGGGTAACATATTTTATGCTAATTCTGTCGTGTCTCCTCTGTTTAGAAGCAGTGCCATCAGCAGCAGAATTTGAATGCACTTTAGAAGACTGAGAAGGCATAAATATTTAAAAACTTTAGTCTATATACAAGATGCACTCTTTTGCATAGTGCCTGGTTATGTAACTATAAAAACCCATGAGTGTTAACTGTGTTACCAGTTTTGCTGAGTCTTCCTTATCATTGTCTGGTTTAGCATGAATTGCTGGGGTTTTTCTACTCCTTATTTTTATTTTCTGCTTTCCACCTTACTAGTGTCAGGATTTATATCCTAATGGTCTTGAGATCAAGTCCAGCTGTAACTAACTAAAAGCATCTCTTGCAAGAATTACATAGCCTGTGTTTCAGCAGTGGCTACTACCAAATTTTGATTTATTCCTGGTCTTGTTCTTTTAAAATAATTCAAACCAGGTTTATGTTAAGTTGATAATTGTGGAGATAGAAGATTAAAAAACAGAGACATAATAAAAAATTTAAGTTGATTATTAACATGAAGATTTTTTTCTCCGAGACATTGCCAGCATTAGAGCTGACAACAAATTTCAGAGCTGGTTTATTTTTCAAAAGGCTGAGTTGTCTTGACAGCTGAATTTGGTAGAAGTGAAATTAAATTTCTGTTATGGGACAACTCACACAAAATTTATAGGGAAAGGAAAGGAAAAACCTTACATGTCATCAGACTTGAAATGAAGTTAGCAGAGCTGACCATATGAGAATGTGTTCTCATGTGTTTCTCAATCATGGAAGTGACCTTGGCTTGCTGTAAATTAACCACAGTATAGAAAGTAAACTCTTCTGTTTGTTTTTCTTGTTCTGTAGATCACATATGGGACTTCAAATACCTTCTGGTCCAACACAGTTCTGTCTCAGGTGACTTGGAACTGCACACAACTCCGTGGTCGTCCTATGAGTGCTTGTTTGATGATGACAAAAGGGCAGTTGAATTTAAAGAAAAGTTTCAGAAAAGGCAAACATCCCTCATGGAGTTGACAAGGCTCTCAGCACACTTGGAGGAAAAATGCACAGGTAGATGTTATCCACAGCTCTGTAATGTCTGTTGTGCCATGCATAAGTAGGCAGAATAGATGCTCTGTTGATGAAGTAAGATGGTTGTTTTTTAAGGTAGCCCAGATTTGGGGTTCTGAATTTATTCTGGAGGTTGCTGCTCCGTACTTGGCCAAACTGAACGTTCCGTACTTGGCCATACAGTGAACCCCGTGGAGAGATAGGTGTGGTGTGTGGTGCCATGCAAAGATAGCTTTGGAACACAGGGAGAAATGCTGACTTTTGTTGTCCACACCATCCAGTCTAGTAATGATGTGACTAATTACTGAAAGTTTGTCAGTGTTTCTCTAAACCTGAAACTCTCTAAAGCAAGAGTAAAGTAGTTGCTGCTGTTGAAAACTTCCTCCTAAAGAACAAAGAAGGCATTTTACACAGTCATCCCCTCCCAGATAAACCTAGAAGATTGCTATGGTTGCTGTTAAATTCTAAGAAGTTATTAAAGTTGTTATTGCAGCATTTAATTTATATCTAAAAGTGAAAAGCTAAGTTGTTAAAGCTATGCTTTTCAGTGTCTCTGAAATAGTGGGAAGAAAATCACGTGGAAATTCTTTGCACAATTTTTATCTCTTATTCAGGCACCTTCTATAGTGGCATCTACTGAAATAGTACCTGAAAATATAGTACTTTTATACATTTTAAAATAATATTTAACCAGAAGGATTTTTCACTGCATGAAATATCTCTAAAACTTCAAGCACGTAACAAAAGGGAAAAAATTGAGAAAGCTTTTGATAGCAATTTTGATTTTGAATCAGCTGTAGCCCTTGCTTTTGCTTTCAGTTCTAAATAAAACTTAATTCGGATTTGAATTGCTTTTGTAGGAGTGATTCAAGTGAAAGCCCATATCTTAGAATTGAAGTTTACCATTTCCACTGGTCAGTACAAGCAGCTCATCTTCTCTGCTGACACTTCACTGGAGTGTGTTTTGGATTCTCTGCCTATGATTACGTATTCAGGTTGTGCCAAATGTGGGTTGGAACTACAGGCAGATGAGAACATGATCTACAAGCAATGTATTAGATGTTTGCCATACAACAAAGTAAAAACATTCTACAGGTAAATAAAAACTAAAATAATATGTATTATTAGGGAGGTAAACTTTCTCCATTTTAACTGCCCCCATAGCTAAAATTATTTAAGGTGTGGTTAGCAATCCCTGTCTTTCTAATAAATTTTCAAGTTGTTGTTCTTGAATTGCTGTATTATATTGTCATTATTTATGCATGATATTCTTAGTGTAAATATAACTTTTTAATTTCTTTGAATACTATGTCATACAGGAATGATGTTTAGCCAGCACTGTGTCAGATAAAGCTAAGATGGAGTAGAAGCTTGAGGACCACAGGAAAACTCCTTGAGAATCTTGTTCCAGCCTAAATCTGAAATCATGTGAATGCACAACTGTAGTTTTAAATTGGTTAGTCAGTTTCAGCTGTGCAGAAATAATATTGACAAATGTTTTCAATAAACATTCTTGGAGAGCAAAGATAGTGAGTTATCACCAGATGGCACTGTGAGACACATATATTCACATTTAGAGAAAATAAACTAAGTGGATCCAGTTGATGTAGGTACATCTTTATTAACTAATTGTTCAATTCTCACATTTATCTTGGGCTTTTGAAATGTACTTATCATAGTGACTAGAAAGACATGTAGCAAGAGGATGTTAATTGAGACAACCATGGACGTAATAGAATTCTAGAATATCTAAATTTTTTCTCAAATTCTATCTAAACTCTTTCATAGTGAGTTTAATGAATCATTGACTTAAATACTAGTATCCTGTTTATCTAACCAGGTAGTGACTTAGTATTTTTCCTCTAAGCAAAATAGTCTTGTATCTTTAAGTTTATGTGCTATTTGTTTTCCTGTGAGGGAGGATTAAGTGCAAAGAGGTTTTTTCTTAACTGAAAAGGTTCCCCCACTCTCTCATAAGACTATAGCATCTCAGTGGGCCTGATGGACCTCAATTTGCTCCTTCACAAAAGGTGGTAGAAAAACGATAAGGATTTCCAATGTTCGTATTCTCAGCGTGTGAACACATCTAGATGTAGAATTTACATGCCCAACTTTTTCAGAGAAAAGTCTCTGAATTTTTGCACTGAATTTTTCCTCTGATTAGTTTAGTACTAGTGCATCACCTTTGGAGTATTTCCAAGGAGGGATTTTTATTTGTTCAGTGGTTTGCGGAAACATTTTGTGTTTGTTATAGTACAAGAGATACACCTTGGTATTTTATGGCTATAAAGTGATGTATTAAGACAGATAATACTGAGTGATGCTGATACAGATGGTACAATTCTAAGTGATACACCTGAGCTTATCTCCCTGCTTTGCATTTCTACCACCTCCCTGGGCAATCCTGACCATCCTAACAG
Source organism: Eulacestoma nigropectus (assembly GCA_013397775.1). NCBI lineage: Eukaryota > Metazoa > Chordata > Aves > Passeriformes > Eulacestoma > Eulacestoma nigropectus. The sequence continues at coordinate 703,864 of VZTE01004149.1, forward strand.
TGAAAAATTTCCTTTTAATGTCTAATCTGAGTCTCCTGTCTCAGTTTAAGGCCATTTCCTTATATATTCCTCAGATTGATTCCAGTGCTACAGATTTGACAGATGAGTACATAGAGATTTTTTCATTTTTCTATTTTTTGGTATTATGTTGCAGAGTAGGATTAAATTGTAGTGCTCTCAAAAATTTTGCTTCAATATAAAACAAACCATACCAGCTAACTTTCATGAAATTTTGTTTTCTGATCCAGACCTGCTTTGATGACAGTAGAAGATGAAGGATATGAAATTTATGTTCATGTGGTGTCTGAGTTGATGGAAAAAATCTTCCTCAATATCCCTGCAGACTGGCTGAAGAGATCAGTAGGTACTGTTTCATGAATGACTTGTGATAGAAACAGGCAGCAAAATTCACAATGGAAGCAAAATTTTTAATCATTGACAGTTTAAAACAACCCTAAACCAGCATCAAAGAATATTTCAATGCCTGTCTGACAAACTCAGAATTTCAGAGGAGAGGTTGCAACAACAGGAGGTGAGATGGTGTAAATGCCTATTATATAACTAAATAGTTGTAGTTATATACCTAAATATTCAATAACTGAATGGATTCCTTGTGTGCCAAATAGAATCTTTTAGGAGCTTTTAGAACTCGCTGGCATTTTTTTGTGATGTGGAACACTGAGCTGTGTTTCAGACAAGTTTCACTTGATACATCCTGCTTGACCTGAGAGATGTTTTATGTGATTCACAGGTGTTAACAGTTTAATGAGAAACAGGCTCAGCTCATTGTTTTTAAGACGTAATTAAAAGTAAAAGCTAATTTTCCATTCAGATGTTGAACTTCACTTCCAGTAATTCAGTGGAGCTTGCATGGAGGTAGAACTTGAATGTTAAGTGCTCTTGTGAAAATCAAGTGTAAATTGAATTGTTCTCTGTTTTGCAGTGCCCTCTTCAGATATAACCTACAGCACAATAGTAGCAGATCTGTGTCATTCGCTGCTGGCAGATACAGAAGCATCCTATTTGTTGGAAATCAGAAGCCACTTTGTGCTAGATGAGAACAGCTATCCTTTGCAAAAGGACTTCCATCTGCTAAATTTTCATCCTGATCTGTGAGCTCTGCACTAACTGAGTAACAAAGACCATAAGGACACGCAGATGGGAAGCAGAAGAAAAATGACTTAGCTGAAGGAAGAAAATATCTTGAAAAAATTATGATAAAGGATTTTGGTTTTAACTTATGAAAAATGCAAAACCATCAAAAGGACTGGTATGGAGTACCTGCTAATATATATACTGCTGGAGTACTATTGATGAATTCTCATAAAGTATATTTTTATACATGTATTTTTATGTTAATAGTTATGTCAATAAACTCCAACCATTTCTTCGGTATCTATTTTCCTTTTTCTCCTCAGAAAAGTTCACTACTATTGAGAAATTGAATTTTCCTTAGATCTAGCAGATTAGAGGAAGATGGATTTCAGTAATATTTTAGTTACGCAATTTTTGTTTGTCTTACCCATATGCTTTCTGTAGCTTGGTCTTTTTGTTTTGCTGTTGTGGTTGCTTTGCTTCTTTTATCAGCAGAATTTTTGCCATTTACCCTCAGCAATTTTGCTGCTGCTCTTTTCTCTTGTAAAACAGAACTGTTTTGTAATCATTCCGCATCCTTCAGCCTGAGGTAAGTCTCAAGCACAAGATCAGATGGATGTTATATAAAAGGCAATAGGTAAAAAAAAGTTGCTCATTATGTGGGAGTTAAAAACACTGTATTAGAACTCCTTATTTGATGATGTTTCTTGCTTTCAAATGGCTCTTGTTCAGGAAGAGCCAAAAAGGGCCTTTGTCGCTTGCTTCACTTGGATGACCATGAGTACAAGTACATTGGTGAGTGCATTAGAATGTGTTTCTTCACAGTTTAGCTGAAATTATTGAACACACGAGCTGGAAGTATTGTTACTTTAATGTTTAAAAGAAAAGAGGACCATACTGTACATCAAGTCAGACAGGTGACTTCCCACTTCAGAGGTATTTGTTAACAGACACTGTACATTACATGCATCTTCCTGCACAAGCTCGTAAACTGTCTGAAACACTACTAACAGCTTACTTTTAAGATCTTTATTGGTATGACTTAAATAATAAAAGACAAAATTTATTTGGTAAAATTATTTTATTGTAATAATATGTAAACTATATGCTAACTGTGTAGTTTTTCTTCCCAGAGCAAACACGGTAACTTTGCTTATCAGATTGGTTTGCAGTAGTTTTGTGGAACTGAAATTTGAATACAGCTCTTTGGGGTTGAGGGTGCTGCTATTACTCCTTTAGCAAAGATAGAATGAGGGTTGAGCGCTTTGTAAAATTCAGTTTAATGTAATGAGTTTAGGCTTATCTTGTATCCAGTGGTGCAGTTAGCAAGACAGACTGAGGGTACCATGTAACATATCAGATGGTGGATCAGGGAAGTCTCTTATCTCACAATTCCTCTGTGGTATCTTCTCATTCATAACATTTCCTTTAGGTAATAACAATATTATCAAAATGGAAGGTGATTTCATCTCCCCAGAGAAGCCTAATTTTTTTAAGATATTGAATTAATTAATATTGTGTCCTGTTTGAAAGGAAGTTGGTTTGATTTCAGCTGTAGAGGTTATGGTCCTCTTGGAACACAATTGTGCAAAATGTTTTGCTGCAGTGGTCTGTGTGTCAGATTTATGGCTGTACAGTGTGAAGGGTACAGAGCTCAGGTCCCCAGTGAATAGTCAAGAAGAGAAGAATGTCCTATTTTATTTTGATTAAGAATAATTACTCGGAACTATTTTATAAAGCAGCAATTTATTTAATGAAGAAGACTGTACTACTAAAGCAGACACGTGCCCGGGGGACTTAAGCTAATCGGATTTTCAGTGTAAGAATGGTCATAGTAGGTCAAACCCAAGGCTTTTGTAATCAATGCTCTGTCTCCAGCAGAGACACGTTTAGAGAGAAATGCATAAGGACAGGACAGGTCCTCCTCTTACTGTCTCAGAGTATTCCAGTACTCCAGTACTGGAATAGCCTCCAGTCACTTGTGACTCTGTGACTTCTCTGCTTGTCCCTTAGTGTCAACACAAAGTGCTGTTGTTGGGGTCAGCTGAAAACACTGAACTGAGTTACTGCAGGAAATACACTGTGCTGAGGGATGTGAACAGCTGCTTCTAGGTGTGTGACCAATAAGCAGTGCCTTCACCCTTCCTGTTCAAAAGAGGCTTTAAATATAGTGCTGCTATTTTAAATAAGTTCTACATGTGTTAGTCGGTATCTTTTGGGCTTTGTCTGTTTTGGCATGCTCAGTGGGCTTCTCCCCCCTTTGATGAAGGCACTGTGGTGATGTGGTGCAGTGGACAGATAGGCCTGGTGTCATCACTGGCAGTTCTTCGGTCGTTTTGGGCTCGAGCTACGTGATGTGTGATCATTTGTGCCCAGAACTCATGAGCAGGAAGTGGAGTTTACTAGTCAGAATAACTAATACTGGGAGATCATGTTTGGCTTCCTGTTTTGTTTAGTGTGCTGTGTGTTAATTTAATTGAACATATATTTTAAATAGAGGAAAGAGAGAGTTCCAGCCTACCAGGGACCAAATCTTTTATTTGTGTTTGGTCAAGGAAATAATTTATTTTATTCTTTTCTACTTGGGGTACAAAATCTTAGCAAATATTTTTGTACCCTTTAGATGAGAAGGATAGTAAGAGCTTTTCCATGTTAAGGTTGGTGGTTTCTCAGTGCTGTTCACGTGCTGTGGCACAGAGCATGCCATCGTTTAACCAGCTCCTTGGGCTTGCTGATCATCTCATTCCAGTGTTCCAGCTCTTTGCCACGTGTGTACATGAAAGGCCCCACTACTACTCGTCCCAGCAGAAGTGCTTCTGGAAAAAGGAAGCAGTTAGTGTTGAACACCTGTGATGCTTCTCCAAAATCCTTGCCTAAATTAGAATATCAACCTGTATTTCTCCAACTAATGTCTGTTCTGGAAGTTATTTTTAAACCAAAATATTCATCAAGGAAATAACTCTGGATTTCAGGTTCTGTAGCTTCTACCTGCTAAGGTTCAGCATTAAAAGGTACTGCAGTAAGTGGGTATTTAGTCAATGCAGGCCTGTCCTTTTGCCTGCAGTTAAACTAAAACAGGTTCAAGGCACAAATATCTGTATCTGCCTTGCCCCTTTACCTCAGGTTTACTGTGGAAGTGTGCCCTAATTTTGGGCATCAGCAACCTCAGTAGGATTCATGTGATGCTGTGGCTTGGGAAAAAATGAATGCAGTTACTGAGACAGCTGGGAGCTCTAATGTGGGTTGCCACTGACCCCCTCTGCCAAGGAGCAGATTCTTTCTTCATGCCTGGGCTTTTCAGCTATGAGTGGGGAAGATTATTGAGATCATATTTGCACTGTGGGTAAGATGTTTTTCTTGTGAGCACTGGAAATACTGAATTCTGATTTGCTTCTCTAAGCAGAATTCCTTAATGGATTCTCTGACAATTAGTAAGAGGCCTCAAGCATCAGGTTTTCTGCCAGGGAATGGGGATGTTTGCTAATCTCTCTTTCTTCTTTCTCACTGCTTGAACTGCTGAGAGAATTAAAATTCCTATTCCTCTTTCAAATTTGCATAGAAAGAGTGAGTGGCCACAAAATTTGGGAGGTTGTGTGTTACACACACAGGTGTTCACATGAGCTTGTCTTAATAGGATACTGGAATGAAACAAAAGGACAGCACCTTGTACTGACATTGACTAGTCTACAGTGATTTTATTCACGTCTTGCATGAAATTTATCTTCAGCCTCTGAAAAACGTATGCTTAACTACAAGTTTCTGCTTTTAAAGAGACAACTTTTGAAATACCCCAGAACTCTTATATGTTCTATGATTATTGCTGAAAAGGAATTGGTTCCTCTCAGGTTTAAACCTGTCTCAAATATGTAAGAGATTAGACACCGTGACTGTAATAATTTATATAACTTACTTTCTCCTTTGTTACTCTGGAGCACAGATAGACTCAGGCTTGCTGTATCCAGCTCTGTCTGATCTGCCTTGAAACTGAGGGTTTCATTGTACACAGGATTGGGAGTTCCCAGAAGAGCTGCTGTTTTTTTACTTTTGATGAGTTTATTATTGTTCATCAGTGAGACTTTGACATACACACCTTGGAGAAAAAGAAATTCAAGAAGAAAATACATGTTCAAGAAGCAGTTGGGAGACAGCTTAAGGAATTTCTTCCTTTCAGGAGTCAATATCAAGTACAAAATCAGATTCTGGAAGATCCATGGAACACACATGACACCATAACATAAAGCAGGGAGTACACAAAGTACTGAGGGTGCAGTTTTGCAGTGCACTTTCCAATTTAAGTGCTGTTAAAATAAGCAGCAATATTCTTACCCTGCATACTTGATCTTACATTTCTGTGCTTTCCCTTCATCTGATGGAGACTTTTTTGAAGGCTTAATTTATTCAGTCAAAACGACTTCATAGTTGATGAGTGTATATAGAGGACTAAACCTTTTTTCTTTTTAAATGGTAGATGTATTTTGCATTTATATTGTTTAGCTTCAAAGCCCTGCAAGAAATCACTACAGACTGAAATACAAGGTGATTCTTCCATCTGTTTTTGCTTTGAGTGTTTACATTTTAAACAGCATTTTGGGGTAAGATCTGAGTCCAAGGACACATGAGTATGACATACTGGAAAAAGCCCTCTGCGCTAAGGGAGAAAGTTGTGACTCCATGCCATGGTCCTTTGAACAATAGCCAGACTGTCCTAAAATGGGATTTTTTGTCCCAACTCAGTTCTTCCCAGGACAGCTGTTCAGCCTAAAAAGTTGTCCTGCAGCTGTTATCGCTGGGAATTTGACTTGAGGCAACTGTTAATCTCAATATCCCTTGAAATGCTGGCTTCTCTGGACTGGAGTGCAGCAAAAGGATGTTGCTCACTGGACTAAAACAGGAGAAAAAAGTTGCCACCTATTGCCACGAGACAAACCATTTATTATGAAACAAACCCCAAACATAGCAGAACTAAGCTATCAAAATCTAATTGCCCCAGGACAAAATATAGCTTGTTTCCACTCAAATCACCGGGATGTTTATTTGTTCCTGTCAGAGTCCCACAGCACAAGCCTGGGTGGACAGATGAGGAAAGAGCAAATTAAAACAGGAATTGTGGAGCTGATAGCAGGGAGGAAATCCCACTTACCAGCAGCAGGGCTCTCCTCCTGGAGCTTTAATCCCCTTGCCCTCAGAACCACCACAGTGAGACGGCCCAGGTAGTCATTGTAGCTCAGGGAGAACTGGATATCACCGTACTCTGAAGGAGGCTTTGGAAGCAGAACACCACGTCAAACATATCTGAGAAACTCTCTTGTCACATGGACAAAGGGGGAGAAAAATCATTTTTCATACTAATGGTTTCTGTCACGCTAAGGCATGTGAGTGAATTGTAATGGCTTTATTTATGCTGTTGTAACATTTGATGGAACCAATTAATCAGACTTCCTGAGCCTCAGAATTACTCTTTTCCAGGGGATTTCTATTTCCTTGCCTCCTCTGCTCTCTTCTGCTCTTACCAATTCAAAAGAGAAGCAAATAACAAAACTTACCTAACTACCTCCTGATTCATGTGACTGTTTCTAAGCAGCTGGGTAATCCCTATACAACAGCTATGGATCTGCAGGCTGGTAAGATGGGAATTTCGATTGCAAATGTTTATGAAGTACTTTTGCATTTGAGGTACTTGGTAGAACATAGTTCTACTTCAGCTATATCCTTCCAATACTTGTAAGATGACAGAAGTTCCATAGTGCCAAGCAGCCTGGTATCACGTACCTCCAAGTTTTCTTTCTCCAGATCTCTCCATATGACTAGTTTGTTGTCCTCAGTTAATGCTTCATTTTTCAGTGGGAAGATAACTTGGCCTAAGAGATGATGCTTCTTCTGTTTATCAACACGATAAACCAAAAACTTAAGTGTCCTTTGTAGCAACATTTTACTGGAAACCTGTACAGGAAATTAAGACTATAATAATAATTTTAAAACGTCTGATGCTTTTCTGCTCTAGCATGACTTCAAAGGAAATATTTTTCAAAGTGTGTTAAGTGTAGGTGGAGATTTCCTTTAATGATTTGAAGTCTACTTTTTAAATTTGCCTTAAGTTTTAGCTATGCAGAAGTCAAGATCCCAGCTAAAATACGAGTTCATTTGAAAGCTGTGAAGTTACTTGGTGGTTTTTTACCTCATATAGATCTAGTGCTGTGTGATGTGTTCACTTTCAGACACGCATGTTTAGAATCTGTGAACATTTTTTCATTTGTCTGAAACACAAACTTTTTTTGGTTTTAAGGCTTTTGTCTTGTGACGTGTGCTGAAAGCCTCTTAGCATGGGAAGCCAAGAGTTACAGTACTATACAAATAGCAGCCCAGACATACCCCCCACCTTCTGCTGTCTAGCCTGCTTCCACAGCAAAGAAACTAAAAGCTATGAAAGCATTAGATCAGTATTGGCTCCATCTGGACTTCTAGAACTGTTGGGCAGAACTGTTCAGCTGTAGTTCAAACTGGAGCTTTCATTATTCCCAGGGCAAGTTCAGGAATCCTTAACTTTGATGCAGACCAGAAGTAAGATCCATTCTGGAGCCCTCTACTTCTGTAGCCTGAGATCTCCAGAAGCCCCAGTAAAAAACCCTGTCTCTGTTGGAAACAACTGTCTTGGTAGAAGCATTGTGAACATGAATTTTCTACGAACATGTACTGTAGTTTGACAAGGTAATATTTGCAAACAAAAATCTGCCTCATCAAAAGGAAAATTACCTGGAAAACAAAGTTCTCATCAAACTGTGGGTTAAGAGTTTTACATTTTGTTTTGGACTGCAGGTAGCTTCTTTCATCAGGCAGCAGGTAGATTTTCACAAATGGACTACAGGAATCAGCAGGAGGCTGCAGCTTTCTGACTTTGATCAAGGAGACGAGGAGCCTTTCTGACTCTTGCTCATATTCTATGGAGAACCAGAGGCGGCCAATGTTGCCATCAGGAAAATCTGTTTCACTTTTGTCTTCAGGAGACTTGTACAGGTCTGGGTTAATGGTCCCTACAACATAAGCTGCAGCTTCAAGAAAAGACAAAACAAGCACCCTCAGATTAGCCTCAAGAACCATTGCAGACATTTTTATAACCACTGCTGTATTAGGGCAAATCAGATGAATCTCCTTATTAACAATCAATTTTTTGTAAGGATTTCATATTTTATTTCCTTTTCCCTCAAATTTGGGAGAGTAATTGTAAGCTGCACTACTTTTCTTCCTCTTATTCCTGTGATTGTACCTAGTTAGTTCTAGGTATTTGTTGTTGCAGTCTGCAACTGGTGACTCTGCTGTTTCTGGGGTCAACAGACGCTTCCTGGCCTTTACAAAACATGGGAGCAGAGCTTTGTCTGCCAAGTGTGCAAGGTGCCACAGCACTGGGACCAAAATGACTACATTCTTGCCCAATTCTTACCTATAAAAAACAAAAACAGCTTGTGCTGTGGAATGCTGTATCTGGTGTGCCCCCAAGAAATATGCTTCATAATAATAAAGCCACCCTTTAAAGGAGTACCCTTAAAAATAGTCCCATTTTTGCAATGCCATACCCAAAGAATGAAATGATGACCGTGGCCCAGACTGAGGGGTCGTGTAGGGGTCACTGGCTTCCTGAACCTGTTCTTCGTTTGTCAGGTGAATCCAGTCTCGCCCGTGCAGTGTTGGTGGAATGATAAATGGAACACTTCTGGATCTGCTCAAGACAACAGCACCTATTGACTCTTCTGGTTTAAATGTGGAAACCAAACTTGGTAGCAGTAGTAGGTTTACTGTTCTTGTGTCACAATGTAAAAATTCTACAGACATGCAAAGGTAAAAATGTTAAATATCCGTTGTTTTGCAATTCATTTTATTTGTTTAATGCATAAAAATCCAGTGAGGCACCTTAGGCCCTAATTCTTCTGACAGATTCTTCTCTTTCCCCCTTTCCTTCCCTTTAGAATTTATCTTTCAGAGGAAAGGAAGAATTAACTGCAGCTGCTTGTTTTAGAGCCCAAACCCCCTGCAATGATTAGTTCTTTAAGAGAGTCTCCTTCCTGAACTGAAGTCCTATTATTTTTGTTATTAGACTAGAAATTCCTCTGGAACATAAGCTGGGTTTTTCTAAGTAACAGGTAAAGCTATCCATGTACCAATTACACTTGAATATAGTCTCTCTTTTAAATAAATCAGAAATAATCATCACTTTCATAGTTGGATTATCCTTTTCCTAAAGGAACAAAACAGAACCTGACTGTTTTCATATAATTTAGGGATCGCCTTTATTTCTGTACATGCGTGTATTTGGATCACCCGCTCATTTGAGATTGACAAGTTGAAATAAATTACATAGTGTATGCTTTAAAAAACAAAATGAAAATATGTACCTTGTGCTTTTTAGCTGCATTTCAGAATTTGCCTGACCCTGAAAAATGGCATTTGCATTTGTCGTTTTGACAGGATTGATGAGCTTTTCGTAAGAAAAGAGACGGCAGAATTTTTTCCAGAGCAGATATGCAGTTATTCCAAGGAGAACAAATAAAAGGATCCCTCCTATTAGACCTCCAGCCACAGCAACTGCTTGTTCTGTTCAAACATAAAAGCACAGAAAACATCATAGGAAGATCAAAGTTAAGTGTATTTTGGGTGTAGACAGGAATATTAAAGCTAACAAATGCATTCCAAAAAGATTTTCAAATGAAGCATTCAGCTCACATGCACATCTTTGTTTTGTTTTAGCATGGGGCAACACCTAAAGACATATGACAATGGCAGTAACAGATGACAGTGTTCAGATGCACTGGCAATTATTGCAATGTAAGAGACTACAGACATGAAAAACCCAAACCCCGAAGAATTGTTCAGGCTCTTGTTTTGCACTAGCATTTACCTTAGCATGGCAGAAGTGCTAGAGCTTGCATAACAGAAGAAAAAGAGAACCCGGAGGCACCTAATATGAAAGGCACCATTATTTTGGTTTGGTTTGTTCTTCCAACTGTTCATCTATGTTGAACTGAGTCTAGACCCTGGCACAAGGAACAAAGTAAAGCTCTGGCTTGTTTTCTTTCTAAGTATGCATGTGTTTCCTGATCTCTGAAGTCAAAGTAAGTACCCATTAAACACAGTTTCCTGAATTGTGAGTACTTAATGTACAACAAAATCTTGTATAATTACTGTGAACAAACCAAAACCCAAATAAAACTTAATCAATGTATTTAAAATGAATATGAGAAATTCTGTTGTGAGAATTTCTTGTTAGATCAAGGGTAGACAATTGATAATGGGCTCAATTCATTGCTTTCCCATGTTTGTTGAGAATGCTGGAGTGCAAGGCTGCAAAGATTATTTTGCTCTGTACCTTATACCCAGCCTGCCTTGTCCTACCACTAAACTAGTACTGCTGCGTTGAGTTGTGATTGCATCTCAGCTGAGGATAGATCCTACCAGAATATCCTCTGTCTGAAAATGAGCCTAAACTCCAGAATTATCTTCCACTCTGCAGCCATGGGAGGCAGCTCAGGATCAGCTGAGTACTGGGTGCTGACATTTCTCAAGGTCTCCCCTGAAACTGAAGTAGCTAAGTGACCTGGCATTTTCTCACAACTGGTATTGACTTCTTTCCTCTTCTCTGCTTTTAGGTAGAGATAACTGTGATTATGCTTTATTCCTTTTTCTTTTTATCTGTCTTGGTAGGTACCTTGCAGTTAGCCATCTCTATACAATGGTACAAGTAAATAAAGACAATACAAGCACAAAATAATCAGTCAACACCAGTGATAGTTTTGAATAATTCAAAACTATTTTCATGTAATTTAGTTTATTGATTAGAGCTATAAAGAGTATGGGAGGTGAGTTGCAAATACATATGTATTTTTCAGTGTGGCACTATTACAGTGCCATTAAATGTCCTTCAGCTACAGAACACTTAAGTAATACCTTGTGCTATAAAATTAACCTGGCCATAGTGCCTCAAAGGCCTTAATCTGATCCTGACTCATTTTCCTGCATTTGGTAGAGTCAGCGGAGCCAAGCTGGTTTTGCAGCTCCCCTCCAGGTGTGTTGCCTTAGCCCTCTGCAGGAATTGGCTGGCTGCTTCCCTGAGTCGCGTAATCACTCCTGTCTCCCAGCACCATCACGGAGCAGCCACCCTGCTCACGGCTGCACCACAGCAACAGCACTTTGCTGTCCTTGCAACTGGTAGGTGAACTGAGTAGGTTCCGTCATTTAGCCAGACTATTAGTACAATCCTTATTCCGAGGAACAGGAAACAAGCACCTATTTGGTATGGGTTAATATTAATACAGAGACAAGTCTGATTCTGCCATGTGGGTAAATCGGTTTTCCTTTATAAGAATGCACAGTATGAGGAAATGCGTATGAGCATGGGAATTTTGTGTGTTTGTTCCTTTTAGTTTTGTAGGGCATGCTCAAATACATCTTCAGTCAGACTGACATTTTATTGCCACTCAGAAGACCAGATGCAGAAAAAATTCTTTAGTTTAATGTCCACGAACATAATAGAAATTAATGGTTTCCTTCATGCACTACAAACACAAATGTCTGTATGGCTGGTAGTTTTACTGTGTGACATAAGTATCTGAAAGGTTAACATTTCGAGCAAGCTCGACAGGTCTTTGTTTAACTTGTCCTCCTCATTCACAGGTCTTTGATGCTCTCAGCAGCAGTCCTGTGTTCCCCTGTAGCCAGTTTGTCACCATTTACGGTTAAGGACAGTGAGATGAGGTGCGCAGTGATTTTGGAGTAAGAAAATTAATTTCCAGTCTCGTTGTTAATGAGCTTGTATGTACTGAATTTGTTCATTGCAGAATGATGTTAAGTATTTATGACACACCCATAGCCATTGACTCAAATTCTGGGGTTTTTTTAACTTTACACACTTGTAGATATAAGATAGAGTTTTACTAATATCAGGAAAGTTACCTGTAATTTAATGAGAGTAAGGAGAATTTGGCTCACTTTTAGACCATCTTATCTGATTAGATCAGCAACAGAACCAGTGGCTTAGGGCACAATGTAGCACCAGTCACAAAATAGACCACTGAGATAAGTTGAACCCATTGTGTGCAGGGAGAAAATATGTATCTTTTAAAATAACTACCTGTCGTCATGAGAAATTGATGTATTGTATCCTGCTGTGGTACAGGATCATGGCAGCAGGAGATAAATTTGGATCACTTCACCTCCCCCCACCTGAGCCGGGGGACTGTCTCCTGTTAATAGGTACCAGGTTTCTCCTAATACAGAGGAGGTGTTGACAGGCATCCTCTGTCTCCTCTGGGACTGCATCCTTTTTTGCTTACTGTCTGATTATATGCTTTTAATAAGCTTCACTTAAACTTTGAAGTAAGCCTTTTGGAGTTACAAGCAGCCCGTTCTCCACCAAGAGTTTTAATCCCCATATAAAGACACAGTCTAAGCACATGTACAGTATAAACTAAATAACTGGGAGGGAGGTGGAGGCTGGACTCCTCGTTTGCTGTGCCTGTCTCCAGAGCCGAGCTCTCCTCTGTCAGCCGGTGCCTGCCAGACCTGCACTTCCAGGCTGCCTCTCCCCTCGCCGGCTGCGGAGGGGGAGGCCGGGCAGGTGCCCAGGGACAGGTGTGAGCTGATGCTGCGCGGAGCCTTCCCCAGCGCCAGCGGGGCGGCTGCGGGTGCCCGGCCGGGGGCTGCGGGAGGAGCCGGGCACCCCTTCCCTCCCTCCCTCCCTCCCTCCGTAAGTCCCTCCGTGCGCGCCCGCCGGCACTTACCGGGCATGGGTGCGCTGCTCCTGGGGCCCGGGGCAGTGCCCGCCGCAGCCGCGGTGCCCGAGCCCGGCAGCCCCTCCCCGGCCCGCCCCCGCCGCCCCGCGGGTCGCGCACGGCCGAGGCCGCCAACAGCAGCTCAGGGAGAGGCGGCTCTGGCGCCTGTCGGAAGAAAAGCGAAGGGACCCGTTCGGGAAAGATTCCGCGCCGCCCCAGGCTCCCCGCGCCCGGGCAGCGAGGGACAGACATTGCCGAGCTTCTGGGGAGGGAGGGCTGGAGTCGAGCAGGGAAGCGGCCCTTGTGCTGCACACATCTCCTGTCAGCCCTAAAAAAACACCTGTGCGACACTGACTCTGGGAGAGAACGCCAAAAACTACAGTTATGCTCAGAAAAAGTCTTCGATATTAGTAGCTTAATACTGAATATTCGTGTGGGCAAGAAAGTAGCATGCATTTCTTTTATACCTTTAACAAAATATGTAAGCACAAAGGAACACGTATCTCCTTAGACAATTTTAATTACAGCCTTTCCTATTTCTATTTATGTACGTAATGATCTTTAATCTCTGAAGTGTGTGATAAATACAACCAAACAGATCTTAACCAACAAAATTACTCATGCATAGTTCAGAAACAAAGTATTTGCCATCACTTCTCGTCTGCTAATGCTTCTTTCACAGCCAGTATGACAAAAATCTACGCCTTAAATTTAACAGCACTTTGTATTACATGTTCTTTTCACAGCTGTTGCATGTATAGTGCATAGTGTTGTTTACTCTAAAGGCCAGAAACATGCATAGGAATTAAAACTAGTAGGATCCTCATGAAATATCCTCTGTTTCTGTGGAATCTTAGGATTATTTTCATTGCATTTAAAATGTTTTGCTGTAAATGTAGCATGGTTACACATTTTCTATTAATTTTTGAGTCCGCTGGAAGAAGTATTTAGATAATTTTTATTCTAAAAAGAAAAAGCTTCATATATTTTAGTTTTATGCTTGTAAGATAGTTAATTATTAAATAAATGTTGCACAGTCAGTGTTTTTGCTACTCTTATTTCTCCATTGAATCAGTGTGAAGTAGAGGTTTTTTGCTCAGCAGTTTTGCACTTGTCAGCATAATGTCTCTAAGCAAGTCTGAGGCAACCAAAAGTTTTGAGTTGTGTGGCAAGACAACAACTGTCTGCTTTTTCTTGCAGTGTTCTCACTTGACCTCACTTTTATGGCTGTGTGAGGAGTTCTGCAGTTACTTTAAACATCTGATTGCTTTCCAGAACACCGCTGAACTGTAAAAGGATCCGTGCCAGATGCTCTGTCTCCCATGCAGGCTGTGCTGCTTGTGTGGAGGCGTGGGAAGTTGGACATCTGGGAAGCAATACCCAGTAACCGTCTGCTGATCCAGCTCCTGTTTCAGGGAGCCAGTGGATGGGACAGCGTGACCTGGAGGGGCAGATCTCGCCCTCTCCAAGTTCCTGTGGAAGGAGTTAATGGCAAAGCTGTTGAGCAGGGAGCTTTAATTTTGATTCTCTGCTCCACTGTGAAGTTCCTGCTTTCAGTCTTTCTGTGCTGAGTTCGTGCAACAGCTGGAAATCAGAATAAGTACAGAACATGAAACACAACTATACCCTCCTTTATCTCTGGTTGCTAGCCTCCTTCCTAGCCTAAATCCCTGGAACAGATGAGGGTTGAATGTTTTGTGGACCTAGATATTGTACTATAAATGTTCTATGTTTCTGGTGCATATTTTGTAACATGCACATTTTTCAGTGTCCCTATCCAGGGACATCTTACTGCAAAACCTCAAGCTTTAGAAGACCACTTAAAAATTCTGTCACAAAACAATTTTCTGAAGTGTGTTATCTTAAAAAGAGTGATGTCACATTGTTCATTTGACACCTATCTAAGTAACAGCAAATAATTTATCATCTATTCATGTAATTTCCACTAGAGTGGGTGAAATTCAACGTATGTATTTTTTAAATTGGATACCTTTAAAAAAATCTGTGAAATATTTGCTTGAAATATAAACCCTTTTTTACAATTCTGGTTTACAATTAATTTGATTGCATGTAATTACTTAATGCTGTTTGTAGGAACATCCCTTGATAAAGGATAGAAAAGTATTTAAAGAAGATATAGCTGTAGGATCACAAGCATCAATAGGTCTTTAGAAAGATAAGCAATCACAGCATCATTTTACTCTGAGGTCTAACCCCTACTATAATTTATTAATAATCTTAAAGTTTCAACAGTCCCTTTCAATAAAAGGGTTTTAATTTTTTTTTTTTTAATCCCATTTTGCAGCCCTAGAATGGTCTTTAAATCCATCCATTTCAAGGGAAATATTTTCAAGTTGTTCTGCCTTCACACCCACTCCCTCGTGTTCGGGAATTTTGACTTTGATGTTGGTGGTACCTTCATCTGTACTGGCATCTAGAAAGAGGTAAACTTTTTTTTTCCAATTAAATGTGAACTAATGTTATTGAGAGTGGTGAATTATTCAGGAACAATAGATTAGGGTCTGCAGGGAGCATTGATGGGCACCCTGACTACAACAAATAGATTACATTGAAAAGTGTAATTGCAAATGGCAGAAAAAATGAGTACTTAGAATTTCTATAGTGCTTTTCATTTCCAGGCAATCACTTCCTGATTTCTATACCAGCATTAATTACTGGCAGTTAACCATCACAAAACCTTTTTGAAATAATAGTTATTGTTATCCTTATTTTATAGATTGTTTACTAACTGGAGTTCCTCCAGATCCACACTTGTGTAACTGAGATAAGAATTTCTCCCACAGTCTACTGTTGGCCTTGGTCTGACACCTAGTTCTTGGCTTTAGCAGGTTATGGATAATTGACTGTTTCAGAAAAGAATATGTGAAAGAAATATCTACTCTGTTACAAAATACCCTTTGGATCCATTCTGGGAGTCATTTGTTAGTTTCCTTTCCAAAGAAAAGATGAGAATGGGAGAGGAAGTGCATCCAGAAGGGAACAAGTCTTCCACAATTGTTTTCTCTCAGTTTGGTCACCTGCAAGCAGACTGTAATCAGGAATAGCTCTTCCAGTAAAATTGCAAGTGTGAAATGGGGATAGAGACAGGGTAACATGGATAACAGGAAAAAAATCTTCGAAAGATGCCGTGTTTGGTGCTTCTAGATGGGCATGAGGAGAAAGACAGCAAAAGAAGAAAGGGGAGGGGGGGAAATAGCATTAACCTAGTCATGGGGTTTGGACTCCTACTCTGGCATTTCATCTTAGCCCAGTAAAACTCCTGACACTGCAGCTAACCTTGACATTCTTCAGGGAGAGGCAGACAGAATGCTCTCTCTGGACCTGCAAAAATCTTCCACTGTTCCATCAGTTTCCTCATGGCACGGAACTGGTCAACAGAGCCTCGGCCACACGATAAACTCTTACAGCTTGCACACAGCTGTGCAAGACAGATTTTTTTCCTGTGCTTTGATAGTCTTCTTTTGCCAGGTATTTGAAATGCCTGACAGACACGAACATTTTAATGCCTTCTTACAATCTTTTTAGCACTCTTACAGAATACCTACTGATATGAAAGCATCTGTAGGTAAAGTCTGCATGCCAGCACTTCTACAGGATTCAGAATGTGTCTCTCTTTTTACCTTTTCCTTTTGCGTTCGGTAAGCTTTAGCTGTTGGTGTTGCCTAGTAACGAAATTTACACAGGCTATAGCACCACCTCCTGTCCAAAGCTGGGCTTTGGTGCAAATGACAGAGCAAAGCAAGAAGTTCTCTTAAAGGTGACCTCTTCTTAATGTATGAAGCAAAACGGGAAAATGTGAGCTTTTATTCCTTTCAAATGACTTTTCCTTCCTGTTTTATAATAGGAATTTCAAGTTTGCTTTCACTAGAACATGTTCTTACGGTTGCAAGGGTTACGGTTGCAAGGGTTTTTTGCTAATGTAAATTGCGTTAAGAAAGTTAGCAGCTGGCTGTTTTAAGAAAATGAGTACAAAATGCTCCTTTTAAAATGACTTTATTAATAAACTCCAAGTTCAACGATAATATACACAAGTCCTGTAGGAACTTTTGTGGAGAAAACTACTTGTGAAGCTCTGGCTTATGTGGCTTTAAAGCTTTTTGGGGCAGTATCTGGCATTTTGTTCCAGTTTTGTACACCACCTGGTCTTGATAAGAGTGATCTAAACTCCATAACTTTGGCAGGACCTTGCAAGATTATGTGTGTACACATGAAAAATCAACCGGTCACACAGCTGTAGTGAACAACAGAAGTTGCTCTGAGGCAAGACTAGTGTTTATTTTAGACAGCTTTTCCTAAGCCTCACCCTCTCTG
The DNA here is from genome assembly GCA_013397775.1 of Eulacestoma nigropectus. Lineage (NCBI taxonomy): Eukaryota > Metazoa > Chordata > Aves > Passeriformes > Eulacestoma > Eulacestoma nigropectus. Next base: position 721,047 of record VZTE01004149.1, read on the forward strand.
AGGGATAATGAATTTAGGCCAGACATGATGTGAATAAGACAAATCAGGAGGGATTGCTGAGCAGACAGGTGAATCTGTAGACAGTAATCCATCTTTAGATTTGCAGGAAAGCACAAAATCATACGTATGGCATAGCAATTACACCACGTGTAATAGAGCCCTAATTGGTACAGCCTTACGGGATGCAAACTTTTAACTGAGAGCAAAAGGTGATGGGTTTTTTTTGGAACCATGTACATCTGGAATCAGATACTGAAAGCTGAAGATCCGTTTGCTCTGACTTAAAGATGTTTCTGCAGGCACGTGCACCTAAAACTGCTTTCTGTATAGCATCCACAGATTTATAGGTGTCATCCCATACATTTTTGTGTTTAAAAAGAAATAAAGGTTGCTCAAAAGCCTGGGAAAGACTGTAGGGATACCTTAAGGGTCAAAGCTGTAAGAAAAAAAGAATTTAAAATGCTAAGTATAGGGAAAAAAGTGGAAACCTTTCATGTAATTAAGTCGTTATTTCATGCGGGTAAGTGATGCCTTTGTCTTCGCCGAGTGGCCAGGGGGTGGCCAGCGGGCTCCATCCTGAGGCTGTCCCTGCTGGATTTCCTTGGCAAGGGGCCCCACAGGCAGTGCTGGAACGTGACCGACCTCACTCGGACACAGCTTCTGGCTCTGCCCGAGTAAACAGCTCACTATGACCGAGAATCCACCGGGGCACCACCCCAGGTGTAAAGGAACTTAATAGAAAAAGGCACCCTGCCCATTCTTACACAGCTTCTGCAACAAGTAATAAGGAATGCCTGATCCGTTTACAGACTATTTACCTAGTGCTGACAGTGTCCAGCGTGCATCAGAAATACATCATGATCTCTCCTAAATACACCCAATACAGTGGGGTTTGGCTCCAAACACTTTTAATTCTAGTTGATATCAATCAGGTTTGGCCTGTGTATGAATCCTCGATACAAAGGGTTAGAAATTAAATCAGGTATAGGGTACTTCACACGTGTCACGAGGGCAACATTGCAGCAGCCGTGTGAACTATTCCAGTGGCAGCAAAAAAACAATCCTTCCCTGCCCCGAAAAACTAAAACAAACAACAACAACAAAACCAAACCAAACCAAAACCAAACAAAAAGCCTCAACCAAACAAAAAAAAATCCACAACCCAAAAAACTCAAGAAAGGTTGAATCCTTTCAAAAATCTAGGTTAGAGCCTAGCCGGGAAGGGATAAAATAAGCTGATGTGGGCATGTTTTATGTGGTAATTACAGGAGTTATGACTTCTGTAGAAAGAATGCTGCACACTCTTCCTGTGGTTAGCTCTTCACTTAAAATAGATGTGAAAATGTTCTAGGGAATGCAAGAAATATGAGAAGCATGAAAGTAAATCTTTCAAGCTAGGAAGAATCGGTGTCACTGACACAGGTATTATTGCCTTGCTTTACTCAGGGAAAAAAAGTATAATGCTAGAAAGTAGTATTTTTTCTCTGTAGGAGTTAAGCAAACGATTTCTCTGCCTTTTCCAGCCTGGGGCTCAAATGGTACATTCTGTGGTTGGAAATGTTAACCTGAGGGACACCTGCACACCATGGGTGAGCTTTTTATATAACTTCATTTGTATGTATGGAGAATTCCAGTGGCTTTGAGAAATTTAAGTGATACCTTTTTTCCCATTGCAAACGTAATTTTTCCTCAAAGAGAATGAACATGATCTCTGAAAACCTGTTTATTGAACAACAGGTTGGGAGAGAGTTAAAGGAGATTTTCTTTAGATTCCTGAGACCTATGAGTCAGTATGTCCATGAGCAAAGGTTACATAAACTAATAGATTAGAACAAGATTTAGTTGCATAAACACTGTTACTGCATTTCAATCTGTCACAGAGTCAAGCCTGCAGATTATTGCAGGCAGAGCTAGCCTGGGGCTTACAGTCCATCTTGCTGGACTGCCTCTGACACTGGATACATTTGAAATAGCATTGTTCTCTTGCTGTGGGGCTCCTCTGAAATCTAGGTCTTGGTGCTGCAAGCCTTATTTAATATACAGTGCTGTTGCTCTCAGCTCCTGTCTAATTTGGGATGGCACTCTGGTGTACTGGTTGCACAATAATTTTGTCTGTTTCCTTTAACTAAGGATCATCGTGCCTCTTATGAGACTGGTCCACTATAGGCAGCCACAGGGACGAGATCCAGATCCTCTTCAAATTCCCCCCAACTTTCCTGAAGCCTCTGTCCTCTCTCTTCTTTCTATCATATTCCCTCTCCTGCATGTCCTGGATGAAGTCAGGGAAACCAGTATAAGCAGTTTCTGCTGCATGGGGCAGAAATGGGGATGGATACGTTGCCCAGGCCTGCTGTCCAGGGAAAGGGAGTCTGGATTAGGAATTTTGAGTGGAGTGGAGCTGATCCACAGGCCATGAGACCAACAGCTACATTATGATGGCTGTGGTCTGAGTTGTTTGGGAATATTGCATGTCACATGGGAGAACAAAGCCTTTCTTTGGAGCTGCAGAGCTGTGTTTTTTCAAGATGCATGAGAGCAAATTATGCTCCCAGGCTGCAGTACTTTCCTCTTGAGCAGTGTTTTCCTTTGCGCTTTCCCCAGCTTCTCACTGATCCCATTTCATCATTTTTCATGTGGGAATTGAGGCATCAAAGTTCAAGTCTTTATTTAGATACTTAACTCCCATTAAGTAAAGCAAACTGTCTCTACAGCTTTGTTCATAGCCCTCAGCCCTGGGCACCAGTTAACATCTAGAACAGACCCTGATACTTTGTTGTCCAAAGACCAAGTAATTTTTTTTGAATGACACCATTTGCAAAAGTAAACCGAGGAGCTTTAGCATATACTTGAATACAGTTTTGGAAAAAAGTCAGATCCAAATTTGCAAGACTGTCTTGGTGGGCGAGTCACATAAGGACAGAATTAGTGGTGACTTCTCAAAGTGTGGTGTTTTGTAGTGGTTTTTTTTTTCTGGAAGCAGGCCCTGGGAGCTCTGCCTGCTTATGTGGTCCTGGTTTGCCTGCTTTCCAGTTGAGAGTACAGAGCAGATGGAAGACTAGCAATCAAATGCAGGGCGAAGCTAAAAATGTGATTAAATTATCAAAAAGGCCAAAGCCCTTATTGCATGAAAGGCAGCTTAAAGCTACCCCAAAACTGGCTTGAAGGGTTGGATTTTTTGGTGCAATTATTTGTTGCTTTTTGCTAATGGATATTAAGGAAGTGTAGGGAAGACATTCTGGTGGTTGTGCATGGGAGGAAATGACCTCTGGGAGAAGCAGAGCAGAGTGTCCATGTGATAGTCCCTTGATTTAAGAGATGTAAGGTTTTGTGCAATGTCATCTTTGGCTTATTACAAAACATGCTTTAAAAAGGGAGCTTGTTTTCATTCTCCACAAACAACTGCTCTATTTGTTTGATAACCAAACTAAAAATAGTGCTGTGTAGAGATTCGCTAAGTCTTTGCAATATATGAGATTGTTTGTATTGGTGGGCTGCCTCGCTAGCTGCCAAGGTAAAAGAAAGGCAAAAGAACTGGTCTGCTGTGTTGAGAAAGCTGCTCTTATATCCAAGATGAAAAAGAAAGGAGATGACAGAGCTCAAAACCACCAGTTTTCACAGGTCTAAAAATTCCGACAGCTTTCAAAAAGATTAATTCTGCAAAGAAGAGAACTGCATCTATGCTGCACCTTGAAAAAGTCATGTCAGTAGTGTTACAGCATTATTCCCAATGAAGATAAATGTAGGTGACCTGGCAGATTTCATGGAGACTCTATGAGATAAACCCACACAAATCATTGTCCTTTTCACAGAAAAGTAAAATTGCAGAATAGAGGCTTATTCAGAGACCACGGCTGCTACAATTGGGATGTCTAACCAGCAGTTATCTTCTCCCAGGCACAAGAAGCAGAACTTGCCATGATGCTTGTTGGATAGAAACACTCTATATAGTGTTTATGTTTATACCCAAAACTCCATTATATAGAGTGCTTATAGACAAATTAGTGACAGACATGTTACACATGTGGCACATAGCCTAATGGAATGATATTTGTGTGTGCCTGTCAAAAGACAGAGAAGTTGGTGGTGATTAATTGGGATGTATTGGAAAGTTTGAAGTTAATGTGACATCACTTACCTGATAGAATTGCTTTCTTTATAGAACTCTGTTAGAAATAACCATGTTATTTATTTATGTCAAATGGAAGGGGAGGGTCAGTTTCAGGTTTTTAAACAGTCTCAGGTGCATTTCAGTTGCCTAAAGTTTGTGTGTGAACACTTGCTATGCTAGCTCCTGCACCGGACTGACTGGGATTATTTTGGGTGTCTGAGAACAAGCAAAAACTGCATATTGGCACTGCATACAGAATGCCAATTTCAATAAGGGACAAGGAGTATCTGGAGTGGAGAGCTTCTGACTGGGTATAGGCATAGAAAAAGTTAAATTTGCCCATGGTGCATTAGTTACTATCTTGAAGGCTCTCTCAGACTCTGCTAAGGGGCTGTTATTCTTCAGAAACACTCAAAAATACTTTACAATGGAGATATCCAAAACCTGATCCAAATTGGCTGTGGCAGATGATATTCAGGCAAAGGAGCAGTGTTACCCGCAGGACAGCATATTGTCCTGGAGGGCTGCCTTATTGTGGAGGACTAGAACATATCCCAGAAATGCATTAAGATAAAATCTGCCTGGGTGAAGGTGCAGTTTCACTGGCTTAAGTGGCTTTGAATCAACAGACAACAAATATCAGCCTTCCAGGGTTTGCATGCAGAGCCCCTAGACAGAGATGTAAACAAATTGCAAGCAGTGTTTGTGGGCACTCAAACCTGCCCCCCCAAAGAGCAGCAGAGCTCGGCAGGTTCAGGGCTGATGGAGGAGTTCAGAAGGCACAGTCTGGGTGGGTCCAGGTCACCCACTTGGCAGGAAAAAGTTGCTCTAAATGACCGCAGACCAGGCAGTGCAAGAAAAGGCTGTGGGGTTATAAGTGGGAAGGGGTGAGACAGGGGCTTCAGTACAAGGTTTTAGGTCTCATGTGGAGGCACCAAGCAATCAGGATGGTTTTCCTACCCCATTTCCTCTTCAGAAGAGAACTAGATGGCCAAAGTGTGCCAGAGAATTTTAGGTTAGATAAAGGGCTTTTGGGTTAGGACTGGACTTCTCTCTTGAATGTGGAAGCCCTGGTTCCCTGGATGGAGACTGACAAAAGCTGGCCTGCAGGTCCAACAGCTCTGCCTGGTGATGCCCTTCTTCAGCAGGCAAGCAGAGCTGACTGCCTTTCCTCACACGAGGTGACTCAAAGTTGAGGGGCTGGTGGCTTGCTTTCATATGACCCTTGAGCACCCAAATCAGTAAACAGTAATTTTGAAAGCTTTCTTCTGTGGCTGAGTGTAGGACTTTAATTTCACTAAATTAAGCACATTGTCACGTGTCTGCGCCCTGGGTGGAGTTCTCAGGAAAACATGAATGCTAGTCAGGCTGAGCCACAATGGCAGAACTGTTCTGAAATCATCCTCTTGAAAAATAATGTTTTGCTTCTTACCAAAAGAAATTCATCAGCATTGTCTGGATTTAGCCTAATGGATCTGTAGGCTACTGATTTCTCAGCTTCCTTTAGATATCAACTTTCTTAAAGAAAGATACAACAATAAATTGTCCAAATCTGGATTTGAGGCAATTTTACACCTTCTCTCATCAAATGTAGAACGAGAAAGCTGTGTGCCAAATGCATCATTATGGATGCCCAGATTTGTGATCGGTTGATGTAAAAGTTGGTCACCAGTATCTTCCAGTAAGCACATTTTTATGCTTTTAATGAAAATAGCCAACCTTGCTGGACATAGAAAATCTGGGACAAGGGAACCCTGCAAGTTCCTTCTGTAAAGGGTTTAGGGGAAAAGCTAAGTGCAGTATTGTCCTCTCATTGTATCTTTTATACGTTCTTGGGATGTCATTTGAGCAACTTGGGACTCATTTGGAAGGTGCATTGGAACGGAAGGGTCATACTGAGTTGTTCCATGGCTGGCCACTGGCACTGGAACAATGTTGGAGTAGCTACAAGTGCCAGGGGTGTGTCCCACCCTGTCAGCCAAAGGTCTTTCGCTGGAATAAGAAAGGAAGCTGTAGAGTTGCCCTCTCCCTGCAACACCACTGCAGTCCTATATCATGGGATGGGAAGAGTCACCTGGGCAAGGTCCTGGGCCAGCAGGAATGCTGATAAGGATGTGCTAGAAGGGACAGGTTCAAGGAACTTCTGTTTCCAGCCTGACAGGAAGGATGTCAAGGCCAGCACAAAGAGCTGACTGCAAGTGCCTACTGTGCTTCACTGCTGCCATACATGGTGGGTAAAATAACACAGCCACAAAGCTGCTGCTGGCCCGTGTGTGGCTCTTAACCCCTGAAATGCTTCCTGACCTGCAGCCTGAGGGCGTGATTGCTCAGTGACGCTGTGGGGGTGTGCATCTTAGGAACAAAGCCTGGAAGCACATAGGAAATGACTGTTTTTGCAGCCCTTTCTGAAGACTCAGGGAGAAATTGTATGTTCCTAAAAGCATTGGGGAGGGGTCTTTGTCTCCCTCTCTCAGCTGAGGGAGGTCTGATGGGAGGATGTTGGTGAAGGCTTAGGAACAAACAGAGAACTGCTGTAAGCGGTTTACAAAAATTATTAACTGCTTCCTGAACAGAAAGAAAGGGAACTTGAAAGGGTTCTTTTCTGATGTTTTGGCAGCCTTCTCCTTGCCCCATTAGAGATCCAACCACCCTCCCTTGTGTGAAGTTCTAAATGGAGGGAATAGGCCAGAAAGAAATAAAAGCAGCTCACAATGCAGAAACTTGAAGTGGTCCTTGGGAAAGGACTGAGTGTGGCCCGTCGTAAAGATGAGCGAAAGAGGAGATTCTATACAAAAATGGGCCACCGTGGATGGGGACAAGACTCCTCTGGTCACATCTGTCCTTGATGTTCCCTGATGCACCACAGGTCATACCTGGCAGCTTGGAGGACCTGCGTGCCTGTCTCCTCAAGGCAGGATATTCCTGCTGGGCAAGGATGGGGTGGGGGATGCTCAACAGCAGCACCCTGGGGACCCTGCCCGTGCCTGAGTGAGCCCCTGTGTCAGGCCGAGTGCGAGGACACGGTGCTGCCTCCACGTTTGTGTGCAGGGAGGGCAGGCTGGCCACAGCCTCCGGTAGGCTGGGATCCCCTGAGGGCTGCAGTACCACGGGAGTGAGGATGGCCACAGTCGGTAGGCAACTGTGAGCCCAGAAATACCTGTGGGAGGTGTGGGAGAGAGGGACGGCACAAGCGGGATCCTTGCGGGAGAGCAGCCTCAGCTGCGAGCACCCCGATGTATGTGCTGACACAAACTCTTTGGAAGTCACTTTGGTTCAACTAAGATGTCTTTAAGGAAGTGGAAACAGGTTCTGGAAAATGACTTGCAATAGATAATGTGTTCTAAATTGTGTCCTGTTTGGCACAGGATAGATAATTGTCTAGATAATTGTCTGTAGCATACTGCTTTTTCCCTTTCTCGCTGCTCAGCACAAGCAATCTCGCTCTTTGCAGCCCATGGGTACATCCTTGTTCCCAGTCCGTGCCTACAGGACTGAGGCATTCTGGGCTTGAGATTTGATTTGTTTTCTTTCCAATTGCTCCACATTACCAGAAGCAATGGGTGTTTCCTACTGGTGATTTCACCTTTATATGAGGGTTGATATTGAACACATACAGGATGCCTTGGCCCAGGAGTCAGTTCCTTCGTATACCTTCCAAAATTTTCCTTTAACCCTTACAATTTCATTCCTCCCCCTCTGCTCCTCCTCTTCCTGCCCCTGTTTGCCTCCCCTCCCCGTGCTTCCCTGGTGGCATTGCCAGCTCTGCACAGGCCCAGTTTCTCTAATCAGATGAAGCTGCAGGATTATCTCTCTCCCTCCCTCCTAGGCTCCATTTTATTTCCTCTCCAGCCAAGGGGGACGCCAGCAAGGGGTGCCACGTCGAGGCAGAGGGAATCCCATCTCCCAGTCTCCTGCCTTTGATGCTCTCTAACAATCCCACCTCCTTCCCCTTATCATATGCTCACCAAAGTGTCAACAGCATCAGGCGGATCAAGGAGAGGAAATCTGAGCTCTTTTGGCTTTTGTTCTCCTCAGATTTCTGAGAATCTATTTTTAAATACCCTCCAAGTAACTTGTGCAGGGAAGCTGGATGTGCAATCTCTGAGTAGGGGGAAGGTAAGGACCATGGAAGTCAGGTATTGCCTGTTCTCTCGTCTCCTGTAAGGACACCGAGTGCTCTCCATTTTGCCAGGAGAGTAACAAAGCAGATGAGGGGAAGGGAAGGGAGAGGAGCTGCACAGAGACAGACCCAGGCTTCTGTAAGTGCTGTGTTGGCAGCAGGGGGTTGATAGATGGACTGAAAATCACAGGAAATGGTAGTTTTCTCTTTTTCTAAAATGATAGGAAACTGTGACTCTGGGCTTTAATTGAATATAATGTAGTTGTGTAGAAGGTGGTTTTTTTTGTGCTGTCTTCACTTACATGTGTATGTGTTTGTCTTTTAGTGTTTCCAGAATATACATGTCACTGTTTCTTTGGGGGAGAAAATCCCCCATAAGGTTGTTCATTTTATTCCTCTGCACATCTGTGAGTTTATTAAGATGTTTTTTGATTATCTCTTTTGTATATGTTAGGGTTTGGATAAGAAAAAAACAGAAAAGAGTAAATTGTATTGCTTTAAATTTCTAGCTTTTAGTACTAATATGACAGAAAATGGTTTACTTTGCTGTTTTCCACCATGTGTACCACGTGTTTTTTAAATTCCTAAGAATATCCAACACTAGAAAAATCTGAGGAATATTTCAGTGCTTTCTGCATATCAGCTTTGTTTTACACTTTTCCTTCCTAGATAAATGATCAATTGCTATTTAGAATGGCAAATAAAATTTTTCTCTTAAACTAAAACATGTCTTTTCCAAAGTCACAGATTTGATTTGGTTTGGCTTTTTATTGTCACGAGATTAAATATTTTATATCAGAATCCTTAGTAGAAAACTATTTTGTGTGTATGCTGTGAATAACAGGAAGAGTCTGTGCTGATGCACTCCTGGATTTTAGAGGAGGAGGTTTAAAAGGGAGGGGGAGCAAGCAGTTATTTCCATTTAGAGAACTCTAAGCATGAAAGGTGACGGGAAAGGTAGCCATGAGATAAATATATTTTGCAAGATGTTGATCTTGTACATAAATGAGATGGAGCATATGTAGATGAAAATCTACCTCTCTTCCATTGACTGATACTTCTAAGGAATCATCTCGTACAAAAATATAAAAATATCAGTGGTTTTCTTGCACCAAGACATTGATGAAAGATTGCAGATGGCTGTTTGCATGTTTTAGTGTATGTCTGAATGTTTGCAGGACATAGATTGTAGTAAGATCTGAGTTTGGAGACTTCTGCATGGAGTCTTTGTGTAAAACAATTAGGTTTCGAGAAGTTTTCATTTAGGAGGGTGGATTAGATGAGGGCTTTGTGTTTTCATGTTGTGTCTTGGTTACTCCATAAACGTTTCTCCACTTACCGGGTTTTGTTGATTTTTACTGTCCAGACATTTTATCTTAACTGTATTCCAGAGAAAGCTGCAGTTGCAATTTAGTTTATCTGACAGTTATTTAGGGCTGCATAAACAAGAGCAGTAAACTTTGTGTGGCCTTGTGGTGTCAGAGCTGGTTTATAATACCAAATGTGATAAATTTCCATGAGATAACCATGCCAAATCCACATTTTTCCTTCCACAGTAAATATGCATATTCAAACTGCACTTGAAAAATGAAAGTGTATGAGGGAGGGTAGAACAGAGGAAAATTATTATTGATGATCATTAGACTTCTGAAGCTTGATTTTCTTTCTTGTCTGTTAAGGGCAATGACAAAGAGTAAATTGGAGGTAGCTTCTAACCACTGCAGATGGGCAGAGGTGTTTGCTGTATCAGTGAGATAATGTTATACCTGACTGCAGGCAGGTTACTTCTGAGCAGAACAGCAACAAAATCCTGTTTCTTCTCCAGTGGACTCTTCTGGAAGTTAGAGAGACTGAATTGTTCATTCCTTTGCCGCGGAGTTAATGTTTTTAAATGAGGATGGAGTGTACTTCACTGGTCCTTTGTATTTGGATATTGCACGCTGTTACACAGTTTGCAGGAGAATGCAGCCTAGGAATGATGCATTCCATCTGACCTGTTAATGGTATTCATTCTGTAAGTGTTTTTTCCAGTTAATCAGAAAAAAATCTTATTTTTGTTATCATACCAATAGTTTTGTTGCTGCAAGTATCTCTGGCAGGTGTGTGATATTTCAGTGCTTGTAGCCTCAAACCCTCCTGGCCCAAGAGCAACAGAACAGCAGGAATCATAGGCTGCAAACAATGTTGCACTTTACTTTCCTGGTCAGCCTTGAACTCTGTTTTTTTTTTTTTTTAATCATTTCCCATGGCCGTGAGCCACACCGTAGGGACTGCAGGCACTGGCCTTTTAGTTCATTCTTGCAGTTTCATTGTACAGAAATAAGAGGTGTTCAGCTGCTGCAAACAGTAAAGCTGTGTGCATTCACAGTATCTCTCTGGGATATTAAGATTTTTCTTTTCAGGGAGTGTCAGGGGCAGTGTGTCAGTGGTGGGAGAGAGATCTTTTCTGTAAAAGCAAAATTAGGGGCAGAATGAAAACAGATGTTGGAGTACAGTGGTCAAGAATATCTGCATGAGGGATACAGTGAGAAGGCAGTGAACTGAAAGCTGCTGCTGAGCTTTTCTCTGATTTAGATAATTTGATGCAATATTTCCCAGGAATGCCTTATAACAGTTGAATTAATCAATAGCTATGCAGCTGGTAGTTCATATGTATGTTAAGAACTGTCCTTTAGGAGTATTCTCTGATTGCTCAGGGGATTGTTGGGAAGAAGATGGTCTCTTCCATTTAGAAAAGCTGGTAAAGTTCTTCAGAATAAAGTTCCACTCTGAGAAATTACCTTTAGCAACAGGAACCACAAAAAAAAAAATCACTTTGGGCTATTTAGGTGGATGTGCTCAGAGCACGGGAATTGGGTCAGGCCAACTAAATGAAGCTGACATCAGCCAGGTCTTTCCTAGTTTGGTGTGTGAGCCTTAAGTATGTGAGTTATAGGAAAGTATCATTCTGCACCAAAAAAAGCTTCATAAGAAAGATCACCTTTAAACTGGCCTGTCCCTGTGTGGGGAAGTTCTTGCAAAACGATGGCTTAACTTGTGCACAGTGTGGATTTAATACAAAGCAGAGAAAGGAGCAGGAGTTATTTCTCTACCTGCAGAATATTTGCTAATTAAGCTTTAGCAAGGGCACACCTGAGTGTGCAAATGAAGGTTAATGGGATTGAGCAGTTGTAAGACCTTCATTTGACTTGCAGAGCTTTACTTCAGTCAACAGTGCAGAAGACTGACAGAATCCAGTTCATCTGAGCTGAAGCGAAAGATCCAACTCCTTTTCAGCTCTAACTAAGCAAATCTGACATGGAAATTGGAGAGATGAGGAATGCACAAAGCCACCCTAGCTCTCATAAACTGGATTTTTTTTTTTTTTTTTTTTTTTAGAATTTTAAAATTATTGCCTCTGCAAAGAATCTGCTGGGAAAGTTCGGTGTTTATGACTGAACAGAATAGACCAGTACTTCTTGAAACATCAAGGAAAAACATACATCTTGTTATAGCAGTTTTATTTGGTTCTCAATGGCCTTTAAACTGTGAAAGGGGTGGAGTGATTTTGTTGATTTAGTAACAAGAGAGGTGCTAATGGATTGAAAAGAAACTTTTGGAGTCACTGCCTCCTTCCTATGTATCACCTTGCGTGTAGAATACGGGGATCACCTTTGTGCTTCCTTTCCAAAGTGATTCCTGTCTCATTTCAGTAAAAGGTGTAGGTTCCACTAATCAATTAAAAGTGATTCAGTATTGCAAAATGGCTGCACATTTCAGCTTCTCAGGTTGAGAAGGTACATGGCATTTATTGGCACTGACAGATAAAAGCACATATTTATGGAAAGAATAAAAAAAAAGTAATTGTTTTTTTCATTTTTGAAGAGACCTTGTGAATTCATCTATTACAGTCTCCTGCTCAGAGCAGAGGCAGCTATGAGGTCAGATCAGATTTCTTAGGGTTCTGTGTGCATGAGTCTTGAATGTGGTCAAACCAGTGTTTGAAAAGCAAAGAATTCCTGTAGCAGAGACTTTATAATCAGTATCTTGTGCAGTTAACAGCAGATGCCTGAAGAGTTCTCCTCTAGCTGTCCATGTCACACAGGCGGGATCTTCCTCTGTCCAAATGATGACAGTAATTGAATTGTCTTGCAGCTCTTGAGCTGTTCCTCAAAACTTTGTGATTCTGACATTATTAAATGTTAATAAGGAAGCAGAGAATTCTGCAGCTTGGTTTATGATTGAGATTAATCAAGAGGAGGGGAAATTTGCTTGTTTACAGTGAGTAGGGTGTAAACATTAGTTCTAGAGGAAGTTCTTCACATGGATTTGACAAAGTATTTGCAAACTTTGGTCTGCTGCTCTGGACTGTTACTTTACTCTGTCTTGGCTTTTCTCTCCTTAAGGTCTCTGATGTCAAACAAGCCTTGAGAGGCAGGGGCTCTCCTCTGGCCAAGCTCTAATGCTTTTCTCTCAGTCCTGGGAGAGTAGGGACCTGCTCCCTTTCATCCCTTTCAGATGTTCTCTGAAAACTGCAAATAATAGTTTCCCACACAGGTCTGATTTGACCACAGATGAATTGGGACAGTTGTTTTTCTGAAAGACAGACGTTGCACTTTGACATAATAATTTTTTTATGACAAAATACTAAGTTTGAAATGAAAAGTTATTCTTCTCATATTCCTTGTTTAAATAGTTTCAAAGCTACCTCATACTACAATGGCAGCTTTTAACAGTGCTATGAAATATGCACTATGAAGTTAGTCTTCTTTTTAGTTCTTTTCAATACTCAGCCCTTAGTATAGAGGTTGCCAGCTCTTTTCCAGCTTAAGGATATATAAAAGCTTGCAGTGTGAACTGAAGGCTTAAATTAGTCACGGAATCTCTTTTTCATGAGAAGTTCATCATAGTAAATAAAAGCCTACAAGTGAATGTGGGACAGCAGGACAACGTGGTCTGCAGTTGTGACAGCTCTGCTTAGAAAGGTTTAATGAAGCTGCTTATAATAATGAATCACTGCTACTTAATATACCATGCATATGCAATATACATGTTAGCCTGCATGTTGTATAGAGAGTATATACGTACAACACCTAATTTGAGAAACTCTGCTGAGTCTGAGTATTTGAAATCCTTGAGATTACTTACCCTCCTGTGATGCTAGAAAGTTGCAAGGGGTGCTTTAAGCATATGCTTCTGAGGCACAGGTAGTGTCTGAACTTTACTGGTAAGGTGAGTTTTCTGCAAGTGCAACAAGAATTTCCTGTAGAGATGCTCTATTTATTTCTTTCAATCCAAATATTACAAAAGAAGGGCTGGAATGCATTATCTTCAGCGTCTTATATTTAATAGCTTTTATTCTGGGATTTAAGAGTGCTCTGCAATCATGAATTAAGCCTTTAAAGATCTACATCAGGGGCTTCTGCATCTAATCTGTGAGTCACAGATGAGTAAACTGAGTCACAAAGGGAATGACTTACTCAAGGTCATACACTATGTTAGTGAGCACAGAATTAGAAAGCAATTGTTTCCTCTTTCTAATTACCGAGCAATTGTTTCTTTAAATTCTGGAAGTCAGTTTTCTGTCAGTCTACAATGCAGAAGTCAGTCTTTTCCTACCACCACTGAGAGCAGCTTCTCGAGGTAGATGGATTGTGTTCTTGAACCCTGTTTTATTCCAAGGTTTTGAGTACAGTTCATAAATGCTGTTATTTATAAAACGAATTGAAGGGGATTTTGTGGCCCTTGTATAGTGTTCAACCACAGGGAAAAACAAGGGAGCAAGAAATGAAGGTAAATGTCTAGGTCTTGCTAGATAAGTTGGCAGGTTTTTCTAGGTAGGAAAGAGATTCAACTATTACAGGTTGAAGAATAATGTGCCATCTTTAATTGTTTTGGTGAGGCATCCTTCAATCTAAAATACTGTCTTTATCCTAATGGAGATGTTTGGAGACCTTCAGATTGCTATTACTGTTGTTTATATCACATTTTTCCTGTTTGATGCTGCTGTGGGTATTGCCATCCTTCAATTAAGATGATACGTGAACATGAAAAGCTGCTGTACTTGCGGCTATATCTATTCAGTAGTTTTAAGGCAGATTTGAGCTTCCTTTGTCTGCCACTGCAGCTGGTTACAAAGCTTTTATCTCTGTTGGCACAACACTGAAGCAAGAGAGTGAGTTTCTCGGGGAGGCTGGGCATGTTAGACAGGCTCAGCTCTGTGCTTTTGGCCACCTCCTTCCGGCCAGCACAGAGCACACACACGGACTGTCCATCCACCAGCACAGGCTGTGACACAGCTTTAGCTGTCAGAGGGGCATTCACCTGGCAGGGAGGGGTATCCCACTTCCCTCAGACTCAAAAGTGCAGTGCCATTAAAGCTGGGATGTCCATAGGGCAGGGAGGATAAGCCAAGTTCGTACCTTCCCTCTAGCTGTCACTGTTAAGCAAACAGCAGAAATTATTATTTTAATATTTTCCACTAAAACCCATGGATTTGCAAGTAGCTATTCTAATCACTTAGCCAGTTTGGGTGGGTTTTGTTGGATATGCAAACTGCTGGCCTCTTGTGCAGGTGGCATTGATAACCAGCTGTACTCCCTCACTCCGAGACTGGACGGAGGCTGTAAGCGAGCTTCTGGTTTTCTGTTTGATTTTTAAGTTCATGCTGCTGCCCAGGCAGCTGTGATTCACACAGTTGGCAGGCGTGGGCCTCTGATGGGCAGAGGCTTGCTGAGCAAGCTATGGCCATGTGTTTTCACAGAGTTCCAGATCGACTGGGTTGCATTGGAGCCGATCTGCTCAGGGCTGAAGGGTTTGCACAAAAATGGAGCTCTGAGGAGCTATGAGTTGTTCAATACCAGCCCAATGCTCCTCCAAGTTGGAACATGTGATGGAATAGGATTTGATCCCCTGCTCTGAAGAGGAAAAGGCTTACTAGTGTCTGTCTCTCCGAAATAAATCCAAATGTACATAGGCCACTGTGTATTTTCTGCATTAAAGATGAATTCCTAAAGAGACTATCACGTATTTTTTTCACAGGACTTCTGCACTGCCAGTGGATATCAGTAGCCATCAATTCTTAACAGCATAATCCTGGCATCTGATTAAGAGTTTCATTTTGCTTAATTCTGTTCTGCTTAAGCCAGAAAGACAATTATATTAATATAGCACTTCTTTAGGCATGCACTATCCACTGTAAGCATGATTCTAGGTCAATGTTGCCTGTTGTCATTATATTTGATTTTTTTTTTTAAGGCCCCAGCTGGTGAAAACAGCTGATTACGTGACCATGTCATGATAGTTAATTTGTAATTAAAAGTTTTAAATCTTCTAACTGAAAATATGAGCTTTAAAGAAATGAGCTGTCAAACACTAAAACTGAGCATCAAATATGACTGTACAATATCTCATATTTTAGCTCTGTCGGGTATATTGTAGGGTAGTTTGTATGCTGAGGCAGATCTTCACATGGAGATATAGTGGAAGTAATGTTTTGCTTATAAAATTCTTCTTAAGATCAAAATCCAAGAGATCTTTGAAGTTGTTTCTGGGAGAGATGGTTAAATAATAAAGGTGGCAAAGAAGACGCATGTTGCAGTGGTAAATCATATTGGTGGTGTCATGATGATGTCCCAACACATGCCTCCCTTGTGACAGAGTGCGCCTCTGTGGTTTCCCAGTAATTTATTTACAGCCATGTGAATTGTCCTTCCTGAGAATTTAGCTGAAGGTGTCACTGAAATGGTCTCCTTTGGTTCGTCTGTATCAGGTTCCTCTCTCATGGCACTTTCATTTCAGCCTTTTTTCATTTTTAGAATTCAGAGTCCTCAGCTCTGCTTTGCTGGCTCAGACTGTGCCAGGGCTCTCCCTGGTCCTTAAAAGAGAACGCGACCTTCCTGCATGGCTTTTCTAAGCCGTTGGGATAACTGCGGGCACAGTGGCCCTGTCTTTCGGCACCGAGGTGAATGTGTTGACAAATGTTGGAATTGATTCATTTTCAGATGTGGCAACTCATTTGTTATCCCCTGCTGAGGCCACTGGTAAGCAGGGCACCCATGACACCCTCAGAGTTTGGGGAAGAGATCTCTGCTGTGGTCCTCAGTAAGGGGAGAGCTGAGGTTCATTAACACTCAGGGTAAAGGGGACTCTTCACACTCAATCTTGTTGCTACCAGTCTGCAGAGAGATACCTGCCCAGTGTGCTCAGCCCAGGATGGGGGAAAGACAAAAGTCTTTTAGGAAAGCCTGACAAAATGGTAATTAGCAGAAATGAATGAGGCTGTGACCAGTGGGCTTGTAAGGGCATCAGGCACATGGCCTCTGCTTTGGCAGTGCTGAGCACTGAGGGTCACAGCTCTCCTGCTGTCGTGTTTTCTAGCCTGTCAAGTGTACTCCTCCTCCTCCTTGTGAATTATGGTCCCAGTGACATGCCCCACTGTCACCAGTGCTTCTTGCAGTGCAGAACTGGAAAACAACCCCATTCCTCTGCATACACAATATGCACTTGTCTGTTGTGTCTGTCTATTGGCCTCTCTAGATGCCCAAAGCAATCTGTCCCGTAGATCTGTCTGATACTTGGAAATATTTAGGATGATAGAAAATATTTACAAAAGGGCATTAGCAGATTAAACTGAACAAGGCATAGTTTGTTTATAATGCTATTCCAAAATGGAACGCCTACGGGAAGATGATGGATTAAAGGTTAAGTGATTGGGGTCTCAACCCGAGTCTTTATTATCTAGTTGACAGAATTTAGAGAAATTATTTTTTATATTGACAGAATTTAGAGAATTTTTTTGTTCCCTGACAAGTGATACCTTTTCCCCTACTGTAACTCCTCTATTTCTTCCTTTCACTTATACCTCACCAAAATAAAATAATAATTAAAACCTGCAACAACAAAACTCCTAATGCCAGACACTTGAATCTCTAAGCTTTTTACCGTGGCTAATCCTGTTTTGCCAATGCCTTTCAAGTGGTTTGACTCCTTCTGCCCAATGTAAATGTTAGTGATTACTGTTAATGAGCTATTTCCTTCAGTAGTAGTAGTAGTTAGGGAGAGGCCATCAGATCTCATAATGCTATCATGCCAATCTTTGTCTAAAGCAGAACAGATCTTTCTTATCTTGTGCAAGTAGTTCTCAATGTGGGCAAGCAGGGACAATTTTTAGACATAAGCACACTTATTTTTTTAATATTTTGATGGTATAAGATTCTTTAAAATTAGTACAGCTCTAAAAGAAATGAATGTCATATTAGATGATATTCCTTTTTATGTAATTTTACCACAGTAAACATGTAGCTTAGAAGTTTAGTCATGGATTGCAGTAAGGAAGCCACATTGCTTATAATATAGCAGGCCTGAAGAGAACCCAGTGTGAATATGCTGAATTGTTTCTGGTACCTGAGGGAACTTGGCTGTTTAGGCAGAAATGCAGATTTTCCTGTATCTGCTGTCTTGTGCCCCAGGCAGGGGTCAGCAGTGTTTGTGGCTAAGGGACAGCTGCCCCTTAGGATGTAATTAAAGTTCTGTAATTTTAACCATAAACGTCTCTTGACTTTCAAATTTATAACCATGGTGTTTGTAATAAGATTAAATAAAGTTAAGAACCTCTATCTAGCAGCCTTCTATTCAAGTAAATTTCTTAATTAATATGACACTATTCTCCTTGTGTAAAAGATACTTGTGTTTGTCTTGGGGTTTGGTGCTGTTGCAGAAATTCTGTGTTTGCCTTGTGGAGCTGATTATTGCACAGCAGGGCCAGAATGATGCAAATGAAGGAGCAAATTCAGGACAAAGACCTTGCAGCCCTCTAACACTTCCCAGAAAGTGTCTTCTCAGAAAGTGCTAATGCTGCCATGGAGGGTCCTGGTCAGCATCCAAAAATAACAGTCATCATCCAAAAATGTTGGTGTAGATCAGATTGCTTAGCTTTTCCAAATTCCACATTTGCATATTAGTGCTCTCACCCCTGAAACTGGCTCTGATTTTATAACTTTTTTTGGAGTCAGATTCTGGTTTTGAAAGCATAAAATTAAATATTATGAAAAAAAAAAAAAAAGGTTTTTTTGATTGTATGATCAGCCAAGTGAAGATGGGTGAAATGGCCTGCAGCCATTATTACAAATCTTGTTGACATGTGGGTTGACCATCAGAGTTATATAAAGCAAAAATAACTGTGGAAGATTTAGAGAAGTAAGTCTCTGGCATTGCATGCATGTTTCTAGTAAATAGTATTAAATTTCTCTGACTCTTCCCAAATTCTGCAACTAACTTGTGTTGTTTAACGTATCAGGTGATTCTCACTGCCTCTCTGTCTGTTAACTTACTATAGTAACAGACTACTAAATGGAGGGTTTTAAAAAAGAGGAAAAAGGACTTTCTACACAGGCAGATAGTGACAGGACAAGGGGGAACAATTTCTAACTAAAAGATGAGAGTGTTTAATTAAAAGTATGTGTGTGGAATACAAAAATACCGAAGAATTTTAGAATCACAGTTAATTTACAGTGAATGTCTTTCAATTGATAACATACATTAGATTTAATATTTTGAGACTAAATTTACGGGTACATTAAATAGGTCAAAACTTTAATCATAAGTCATAGCAAAATACACATTTGTTGCTTCAAAGTAGTTCAGCGGAATTAGTGAAAGCAGCCTACATCCCCTCATAAGCTATCTGAAGCTAAGCCAAAAATAGTGGATGTTAATTCCATTTCTATCCTAATCCTTTCTCTGCTTGTCTAACAATTTTCTATATATCCATAGCAGAGTATCTGCCTCAAAAGTTCATGCTTTCTTGTATATGTATTCAGGAGTGGATCTCCTTTGAAATTTCAAATTGAAATCTTTCAGACAAACTCAGAACCTAAAGTAGATATTTCTGAGTAAAATTCCTTTCCTATAAATTATATTTTTACATTTTAAAAATGAAAGTTAAGCCAAGCAGTCTGCTCTGCCCAGCACACACAAAGAAAGTTGGTTTGGGTGCCTAGGTACCCACAAAATCAGTGTGTTTCTATCCATGTTTCGCATGGGTAATCCATTCCTGTAGCCGATACACAAAATACAAAGGTGTTGCATGGCTGTGACATTGGAGAGGTTCCATGTTTGGAGTTGGATGTTTGAAAAGTTTGGCACCTTGTTGGGGAGGATGAAACAGGAAAGCCTTATAAGTATGACTGCCTGGCAAAAGATGCTGAGAATATGGAAACTATAAGTGACATTGAAATGAAAGCACACTTTGAGATACCAGACCGTAGCTACTGAACAACTGGAAAACAATGGTATGGCCGACTGAAGGTAATCCCCTTTGATTGAACAATACCCTCTGCCAGCACAAGGGTCCAAGGGTTAAAGCAGACCCTGCTAGCTTGGCAGAAGGGGTCCCAAGAGTAGTTTTGGGGTTTAAAATATAACGCAGTATGGTAATGCAATGATTCTTATAGGCTGTATGTAAATGCTATAGGATTTGTATCTTGTACTAGATTCGTTGATGAAAATTAGACTATTCAACACAGAAGAAGATTTATTGTATTGTAAACGAGAACCTCGCGCTCTTACACCTCTTACACATATGCTCTTACACTTCTTCTTTACTCTCTCTCTCTATTGCTTCCTGCTTTTCTGGCCTGCTTCTAGCTGCGGCTGGCAGCTTCAAACAGGCCCCCTGTACCCAAGCCCTGAGCAATAAACCTCATGGTGTAAGACCTGATTTTAGAGATCCCTCGTCTCCATCTGTCCCGACCGTCCAAACCGAGGCAGATCCTATAGCACCTCATTCTCGGTACCTGACCCGGCCCCTCGCTGGTAGAGGTGTCGGAAGGACCATCCAGACCCTTCTGCGTCCCAGCCTTTCCCTGAAGCCATGGGCTGGACACCGGGCTCACGTGGGAGATCCGGCACTTCGGGGGGTGTGCATGCAGCATTGGGCCTCTTCTCGGGGGATCCATGTGCACCCTGAGCAATCACTGCCAGCAGTGCTTTGTGTGAAACGCAGAGTCTGGGAAGGCCCAAAGCCATGGGAGAATTGTTACAATTGTGCTAGCATGGAACACTGCTCTGTCTGAGCAACAATGTTCAAATGCTGTTGGGAGTAGCTAGTTAGAATATTCTATATGTACACATGTAATATATGTCGCATTGGCCAATGTTTGGTCTTGATGTCACCTGCAGTGGGACAAAAATAAATTTCTTCAGAGTTCTCTTTGGAGGTTTCATTGCCAACATCAGCCTAGATGTTGTTTTCAGTAATATCACTATATTTGGACTGTTTCATCCATCTGAATGTGTTTTGTGTGAGGTGATGAATCAGTTTCAAATGCATCACCTTTCAATTACAGAGGTTTCTGCAGCCATGTCCATCGCTACATAAAGCAAGCAAATAGTGGCCTTGGTTTCTGTGTACATGTACGTATTTGAACCTTGTAAACTTTGTAAGAGAGTCCTTCAAACTTCCCACAGCCTCGTATCATTTGGAACAGGGTACGTTTGAAGCTTCCTTTCACCTGAATCTCAATATTTGTGTCTGAGGATTTCCATTAGTAAATGTTGTTTCATCCAGGTGTGTGTGAGAGCCTTTGCAGGTGTTATCTTTTAAAGAGATTAAATGTAAGGTTTTCACCTTGTAGGCAGCTATTGCTCTGGTATCTAATCCTCTTGACTCCTTTGAACCCTGTGTGGCAGACTATACTCATGTGGAAGTGGCTGCAGGAGAGGTAACATGTATGTAGGATGGGAAATGACCTTTTTTCTGCATACAGTCCAAATTGGAGCAAACCCTACGCTAGAGGACGTTGCTGCTGGTCACAAGTCCCTGTCACACAGCCCACAATGAGAAGTTTCCTAAGACTGTGATTGCAATTATTATTATTTTTTAATGTTGTCATGCTCAATTTAATTTCATTATGGAATACAGCCAACACAAGTGGATTTCAGGTGATGGGAAAATTGCAACCTGTTAACCTGCCAAAGTTAACAATGGAAATGGAATTACAAGCACTGATAGGTGGTGCCTGGATCAGCTGTAGCGCTCTTGGCTGGCAGAGGGAGCAAAAGGCATGTTCCTATCAGTTATGTTGGTACATGACTCTTGGAGCCTGTAAATATCACATTAAAAGGATCACGTATGAGAAGCTTCTCACTGAGAGGGTGGAATGTGAGCCCTTGCAGCCACCGTGTGTTCTGAGTGAACTTCCCCATTACATTTGCAGAGTGCTTTTGTTCACCAGGTGTATGTACCTTCTCTGTTCCACACATTCATTTTCTTTCTAGTGATAGAGTACACAAGAAATTGTGCAAGTTTCTGTAAGACACCTGCTAAGGAGGCAGAGTGCATAAAGTGTATCTGAGGGAAAGTTGTCTAAAAATGAGAAATTCTGGCTTTCGCTCTCTACATCTGCACAGCAAAATCTCCAGTAGTGCTCGGCCTGGAAGCAATGCACAAGTAATCTGGATCTTTCTGTTCAACACAATGAATTCTTGTAGAAAAGACATATATGTATATGTGTGCATAGATACAGGTACATGAGCATATTAAAATAACTTTAGTTGTACAAATGTTGCAACACCTCTGTGACACCAAGGGAATATGTGTAGTCAATCAGTAGAATATCTGATTGAATCAGAAAAAGTGGATGGCGAAATCAAGTGACATTCAAAACCTTCAATCACAACTTCTCTCAGATGTGAAACTGCTAACATGAATGTTAATAATGTATAAGATACTGTACCAGCTGGTAGAAACAAGGGTTTTATAAAAATGGAAGTGCCTGAGTGCACTAAAAAAAGAACAGAAAAACTGCCAGACTTTGGTTAAAGATTTTCTTGTTTTGTTTTTACCCTGCCTCTGGTGCCATTGAGTGTGCACCTTCCACAGCCAGCATGAACTTGTGGATTTGCAAAGGTGACTGGCCCAAGAGCCCAGAGCACGCACCCCTAACAGAGGCAGTGCTGAGGTGCAGACTCCCCTTACAGAGAGAGGGGAATTTCACCTCCAGCCTTTCACTGGATCCCTCTTTGCAGCCACCTCCTGTGGTGCCAGTGGTGAGTACAACCTGGAGTGCTGCCCAGCATTATTTGTTCTGGGAACACTGGCAGTGACCCTGCACTGGCCTGGCAGAGGTAATTTCCTTGGGTTTCATGTCATCTCTGCCACAGGGGGTCAAAACAGCTTTGTGCATACCTACTGTACATTTGTGTGGGCTCTGGGAAAACAGTGGACTGAAACAGTGATCTTCTTGTAACATGAAATATCAAGAAGCTTGTTAGGAAGGGTATGGGGAAAAGGGAGAACTTGTTCAGTTGTTGAGGCTTTAAGGTTTAAAAGCTCCAGCAGCGACTGGATAACTTCTGAAATGACAATGTCTAAATAAAATGCCTAAAAACTAAACATTTTTTTTTGTTTTGACAATACAGTTAATATCACTGGCTTAGTGACCACCGTGGTGAAAAGCTATCTAGTTTGAAAATACTTCTGTCTTTGCTTAAGTTACATGACATCTCCGGATGTCCCAAAAATGGCTCCAGTGAATTTGGGGAGATGATACTTAGTAATGTTGAGATAGTTATTGTTAAAAGGTAGAAACCAAGGAGGAATTTTTCCTTTTGTGTTTCGTGAATTGGAAAAAAACCCCCAGAACTACAATAAATCCTGGATCTAATTTAGGGAAAAACTCTTTGGGGAAAGTGAAAAGGGAAACTGACTGGTCTGAGTACACCTAGACTAGAGTACTGTGCTTTTTAAAAAGTGCTTGTGAACTGTGAAAAGCAAGAAGCCAAGCAGAAGTTCAGTAGAGATTATAGTTTCCAGTACATTTATTTCCTACTTAAATTGCTTCTTTTTCTTTTCTACCATTTCCTGCAGATCTCTCTTTTTTGCCATGTCAGCTGACAGCCACCAGCTCCACACCCATTCCTACCAGGACTCGCTAAGTTCTACTTGTCACAGTCTCTTGAATGTCAACAGTCACCCCCTCTCCAAGAGCTCCTCAAATCTGGCCTGTATTGGGCACTCGAGGAGTTTTGAGGAAAGGCAAAACAAACAGGAGCTGAAGAAAAGCCATAGTAGCACCATCTGCCATATCCCAGAAAACAGGAGTGATGCAAGGAGTGTGCAGAGTCCTGGATGGTCCTTCTCACAGCCTGGCATGATGGGACCTGGATCAGAGGTCCAAACCATAAATGACCAGTCAGCCAACGACCATTCAGAGAGCAGAACTAAGAATACAAACCATGTTCTTGTCACTGAACCGTCCTCAGCATCCTGGGGAGTGGGGGACACTAAGATGTGTGTAAGGAGCAGCACTGTTCAAAATGTTTCTTCAGCCTGCTTTGTTCACCAGCACAGCATGTGTAAAATGGAAGAATCAGGAAGCGCCTTTCAGAGAAGCCACTCAGACCTAACCTGCAGCTGCAAACAGCAGACTTATGTCACTCACATAGAAACCAGTGCTACTCACCCCAGCCTAAGCTCTTCTGGCTGCAGGCATGGTCCGCCAGTGGCTAGGCTGTCTTTCCAAACGCAGAGATATGGATCAGACACAAATGAAAATACATCTCATTATCAAAACCTTGTGGCTCATCTTCCAGTCCTGCCTAGAGATCAACAAGTACCCACAAATACCTTTGACAGTGGCAGTATTCCACGTAACACTACTGTTTACACAGATCCTGGAACATTCCACACTGCTGTTCTAGGACCCCACATGCCTGGAAATGGTTTCCCAAACAGGACAATGTTCAGTCAAGCCCCTGGGATTATTCATGGTGGTCTGACTTATGGTAATATTCCAAACTCTGTGTACTCCCCCATGGTGATGACAGTTCACAACAACTCTGCGGGACCCTGCAGTCTCAGGCAGGATGCCCTGAAGGCAGATGCCACCATCCCAGCCTACTGCCACTCCTTGCCCATCCCGTCCATACAGCTCGTCCCACGGTTGGTGTGCTCCGTCAGTGAGACAGGAAAAGAGCAGGCAGAACCTGGCTACTTTCATTCCTTTTCTGCTTCAGACATTCTGACATATCCTAAGCTGGTGTCTTCAGTAAGTGAATCAGGCCTGGATGCCAAGAAAATCCTGAAGTGCTGTAATCCTGGAGAACAACTGCAACATGCTCAGCAGGAGAGAGCTCCTCCAGAAGCCAAGGCTGCCTGTGTTGTCCTGAGCAGCCAGCAAGGTGCAGACATGGTAGTGACAACTAAGGATATGTGGACTATGACTTCTATGAATGACATAACCAAGGGCCTGAAACCAGCTCTTGAGCGTAGAGACGCCGAGGTACAAACTCTTCCAACCATGGAATGCAAATCGGTCGCAACAAGCCCCGCGGCTACAGTAGAAGGTCACTCACATGTGTTCCCAGAGGTGAACCTGGAGCAAGACTTGGAGGCCCCCAAATCTCCAGTTCGTGAAGTGAGATGGGATGATGAAGGAATGACGTGGGAAGTGTATGGGGCATCTGTGGATCCAGAAGTCCTCGGGGTAGCCATTCAAAAACATCTCGAGTTCCAAATAGAACAATTCCAGACAGAGCCTGCTGAGGCAGCTGAGAAAAGTAATGAGGAGCCACCCCCTGAAAAAACTGGGAAAAAAAGGCCTTTCAGAACAATGATGCATTCCCTGAGATATCCAAGCTGTTGTGCTCGCTCCAGTACTGCAGCAGAGTGAGCACAGCTCTAGGGTGTAGGATAGTTGTGCTGCTTTTAAATTGTACATAAATGCTGACTCTTAAGTGTTAACACAGTATATGTGGACAGCCCACATCAGGATGAGTGGGAAAAATTCAATGATCATCAAATATACACTAAAGCAAGGAAAAATCCATGGCTGGACCATATAACAGAGAACATAAAATTATTCTTAAATAATGCCATCCAAATGCTCTTGACTGTATGTAATGTAGCACTGTTTTCTTCTGTATTAGTTTTAAACTGTATTGTAAGGAATGAAACTTCTTTTTTAATGATGCATCTTTTTGAAGTAATGATGATTTTTTTCTGTATTTTAATAATTTAGGGTTAGAAAACAAAGTTAGAAAATTATGCTTTAATCAGAGATCTTAGCTTTTAATCATATTCCCTTAAATTGTTTTGGCAGCTGTTTTGCTGTTAATTTACAATAATCCTCACTATAAGCCCACTTTAACTGTAGACAAAACAACAAACTAGTGTAACATTCTATGACGAAGAATTGTAACTTTCTTCTACATAACTGTGAAGTAATTTCAGTGTTGCTAGTCTGAACTCTTCCCTTAGCAAGCTCATGTACAGTTGGAGGATGCTCCATCAACTTTCCAATCAATTTGTAGTTATGATGAATTACACTCTAAATCTCCAGAATTTATGTTTACCAAGTGATTGACACAAGTGTACAGTATTACCAAAGATGACTCATGTAATGTGAATTACTTACTGAATGCTTGTTTTAGAGACCTGAAACAGAAGCTGTTCAGAGTAGTCTGTGGCACCATCATACCCTACAACTCAAGAGCAGTTTTGGTTTGCTTATATTAAAAGTAATTTCCAGTGAGTTCTTTCTATGTGCATCTATCCTGAACTGTGTTGTTTGGCTGTTGCATAAGCCACAGGGGACATTTTGCAAGTAACCTTTGCCTGTCTTGTGTTCCCTCCCTGGTCTGACGTCAAGCGTCTGCTGAAAGTGAGACCTTGTGTCTTCCCCAAAGTACAGTCCTAAGGTTATTCTGAGTGCCTTGATCATTTGGACAGCTTAAAGATTTATTTTCTTCTAAAAACAACTTTGCAAACAAGTTTTCAGTGGGAAACCTGTTATGATAGTGTAATGCAGCTGTAGTGCAGGGCCTGTTTGAAATGAAAGGTTTGTCAAGGAAGCTGAGAATACTATTTCCAGTGTCCTGTGTGCCTTTAGTCAATGTCTAAGTTTCTTTGGGAAACAAGATGTGCAATGGGTTTTTTTTATGAAGTGAGAAGAGAAACATTCATTTCTGTCTCAAAGGAAAATTTCCAGTGTCTGAGAACTTACTGCTGTGGAATTACCCACTGTTACTTTAAATGTGTGTGGTTGTGCTGTGTCGGTTTGGTTTGGTTTTTGTTCCAGTAAGTTAGCAGGCTGTCTACAAAATGTTCACCTGACATTTGTGTATGAACAGGAGCCCCTGGTGATTAGGACAGCTTTAAAATTTCATCTAGAAAATCCTTAAATGTAGGACCTGCTAGCTGGAATGTCCCGTGATGCATTAATTTAATAATGTAGAGTGGTTCAAGATCAAATTTTCACTCCTGGGCAAAGTGGGATTTAACAGAGCTGACTCCTGTGAAATTCACCTTGAGTTGAGGAGGCTTCTTTCAGACCCTGGGACTTTGGCCTCAATGAAGTCTGAGCTCAAAATGAGTTTTATACAAACCAAGTCTGAAACCACTGGAATATAATGCCTTACTCAGGATGCCTCTACAGCTGTGAGCATCCAAGTTTTGATAATGATTGTAGATGTTAAAATTCCTTTAATTGAAGCTTTAATAGGAGTAAAGAAGTAATGAGTAACTAAACAAAATTACTCTGCTGTTATTTAGAGTTTAGCTAAGCAGTTTCTATACGGGCTTATTTTATGGTCCAGAATATCGAACATTGATTTCTTCCTTTCTTCAAGCATTACAGTTTGGGAATTTTAAGCACTACAGTGGTCTAAAAACTTGTGTTGTCTGTTAGCTTGTCTTTGGGTGTGCAGGAGAATTAAAGATTTGAAGAATCAAACTAAAGCTTTAAAATAGCAAGTGTACCTTCCTCCCCTGACCATTGTAATCCATATTTTTAAACAATTTGACATGTGGAATAATCTGTATTCTCCTTCCCACCCCTGCCATTCCAAGCACCTCTCCAAAATAATGCCCCCAGCTGTAGGAAGATGATATAATTGGACAGTATTAAACTGGTCAGAAGGAGAGAGTTTGCAGAAGAGACTGGAATAATACAGCAAAGTCCCTTGAATGCTTTGGCTATAAAACCTGCAACAACTCTTGTATTTCATACAGTTCTGGTGTCATTTACTTATGGTTTATGCATTGGTATGACTTGCTACTACAGTCCTAAACACTGATTATCGTTCCTGGATGAGAAAAATAAATTACAAGTAAAGGGAAAGGATACCAATGATTTGTGAGTCCAGAAAAACAGATGCTCACTCATTACGGGCATTCTGAATCTTCTGGTTATTAATCAGGGTTGCTGTTATTTACAAAAACTAGTGTTTGTGTTTGAGGACTTCCTACACTTTTGCAAAGGTTTCAAGTACAAGAATATAATGCAAATCTGAGAAAAAAACCCCAAAAACAAACACTCTGAATATTAGCTACAGGGATAACATAAGTTGTTTCATTTGTACGATCGGAGCCTTAAAAAAAGGGCTATCTGGATTCACTTTGCATTTGGGTTCAATTTTTAAAAAAATTTAAATGCAGCCATTTTGTATATTAAGTATTGTCTGTTCAAGTGTTACTTTTGTAAATGTGAGAACTCCGACTATGTTTTTTAATGTTTTCTAACTTAGGAAAATCCAAATCCATTACATTCTACTCTTAAATATAAATACAGTAGCAGGAAAACTCACACTAGATTTATAACTGACTGGGTCGATGTTGAATACAGATGCTTGCCAAGCGAGAGTGAAATCAGGGTATATTATTTTCTCAAGCCCATTTAAAAACCAGTTTGCATTGCATCGTGCTGCCTCTGCTCCCCAGCCTGAACGCTCAGGTACCAGTTCTAGCTGAGCAGATTGGGGCTGCCTTTCCCAGGAATCCTCAGGGAGGGATGCACTGGCACACTGGGTGCTTAGCCCTTTTGCCTCAGTGTGCCTTCTTTTCCTTGGGAAACAGCCCCAGTTAATGCAGTATTTTGTTGTGCCTAGACCCTAACTAACGTCTCTAGAAGGATTTAATTGTAAATTGTACATTGATACTTGATGGCTAAGATTGATAATGGGCTGAGATGCTTAGCTCAGTGGCTCAGCACAGATTGAAGGGAATTCACACTAATATCAGTATTCTGTTGAAATAGTTCTGAAAAGGTGTTAGAATAATTCATGTCATTCTGAAATAGTATTTACTGTTACCATTCCTAAAGGAGAGGCCAAAAGCTGTCAGATATTTGACACTGGCTATTATCATTGCAGTTTCAATTTGAGATAATCTTTGTCTGTGGGGTTAAATACTGAAATAGAGGGTATTATCACAATACTGTAAATAAAAATCTTCCATAGTTAAATCAGGTCTTTAAAAAAAGCCAAAACTACACACTAAACAGTTGCTTAGTCATTGTCATATCAGTTACTTTTAAAATCATTGTATTTGTTTGTTTGGTCCTCACCTGAACAAGTTTTGCTTTAGGAACCCCTGATCCAGAGAAGGCCTATCTTCCTTCCAGACGTAACTTAAGAAAGTTTGTGTTGTACAGCTGAGCCAAAAGGCCCCACAGAGCAACACTTCTGCACAGTCCTCCGAGACGGGCGAGTGAGAAGAGGACAAGGCAGTCAGCTGTTCTGTACAGAAATGTAACCAAGATGTTCCAGGGAAAAAGAGCATCTCCTCTGTATGGACAGAGCAATGTATTTCTTCCTGATCACTTCTCTGCTTAAAACCAGTAAGAATAATGACAGGCTGGACTAATTGCATTATTGGATAGACATTTAGTCTTTTAAATCCAAAGCAGTAACAACCTGTCTGGAGATGTGCTGAGGTAAGAGGCCTTCTGGAAGGATGTTACTCACCATTAAAGATTGAATAAGAAAAACAGTATAGCTTTGCTCTAGGAAAAGTAATGTGTGGTGAGGTTGGGTTAAAGCAGAAGCTCAGAGTGGAGGTGAGATCTAGGGACCCCAGCTCCACACATGGAACAGGGCTAGGTGTCCTCCAGACACTGCTACTGCCCCCTCTCGCAGGAGCTTTTCCAACTGTGAAATTGCGATGTTAATACTTCATTGCCATCTGTTCCTTTCAGACATGTTGAGGTGATTAATTTGTCTTCTTAAGCCCCTTGAAAATGAAAGCAGTTTATTAGTACTAAGCAATACTGTTAATTGGCAAGAAAGAAAGAGGCAGCATGTGGGTTTATGAGTTGGAAATAAATAATTCTAATCAACTCTCACAGTACCAGTTAAATAACTTAGCGGAACTTGCTGCGTCAGTCACTTGTGTGTTTCCCTTTCAGGGGACTTGAGGGGTCTAGGATTGATTTCTAAATTTTATTTCTTTTCTCTCCATTCAGAGCTATGGATCTTAAACGAAGACTATAATGTGCCTATTCAGCTTCTTTCCAAAGCTTTTTTATTTACACAGGCCACAAAATCCAGCTGACTCTTGGCAAAACAGGGGAATCTAATGCCTGTGAGCCTCTGTGCAGAGCCGTGGGCTGCTTGTGTCTGCAGGTACTGCCTGTCCACAAGTACTGTGTGTCCTGCAAGCCCCTCATGCCTGCTGAGGGAGGGAGCTGTGGTGCTTTCTGCTGATGCTATAGTCTGGGTCATCCCACTCTCCTGCCCCTCTCCAGGGGCAATTCTACAGAGCCCTGTGGTTCTAAAGGGAAAGAGTTGGGTGGGTGACATGTGGATTGGTGAGAATTTTGTTCCTTTTCTTGCTCAGAAGGCAGCTTGCAGACAGAAGTTCTGCCCAGTATAAAAATGGTTGTGCTCTCTTTTCACCTCTGCCAGCTGGAATGAGTGTGTCCATTTTCTGTGGGGCAGCACCCTGCCACAGGCAAAACCAGTGCTGTGCAGTTGTTTCTTTCCCCTGGAACTCCTTCACCAGACTTGGCACACAGTTACTTGCAGCTTTTACTGCATCAGTGAAGGGAATGGTGCATATCCTTTGCCATGGTTGCTTCGCTTCCATCTTTCTCGAGCTGTAGAAGTGCTGAGTCTTGAGCTGACAGCCATCACATGTACCAGAGCCAATGTGTTCAGATAGCAGAGTACTAAGCTGTAGCTTGTAAGTCTGGAAGCATTAATCCTTTCTAATATGTGACCTAAACAGATGTCATCTGTCTTATTATCAGGCTTTCAGTATACTACAGGCTATGCCACTCAGATGGCATGTGAAGGAAGCTTAGAAAACAAAGGGGAGAGACACAAGCAAGGAAACGATTCTGCAGATTTCCATCCCCTTCCAGCCACCGCCCGCTCGCCTACAGGCACTAGAGACAACTCCAGTAACAGTCGTGTCACAGGTGTGATGGAGGGGAGATTTTGTCCCCCGCGGTGTTAAAGGTAGTGGCACATAAGGAATGTGGGTCAGGTGCTACGGTGCACTCCTGCTGGCCGGGATTACATCTCCGAGCTCCACCTGGCGCTCGGCGCGGGCGCACAGCCCCGCAGGACAGACCCGCTCTTCCTCTCTGGCTTCTTCTGGTCCCTGCTCACCTCCTACAGTTTTTACTGTAACGCAGAGATGGGGTCACAGCTTGGGGTGCAGTGACCCCTGCCCGAACACCCTTTTGTTTGTGCTTTCCAGCACACACCTGCTGACGGGCAGCTTTTTGTGGTGCAGGGAACAGACAGAACTATCCAGGCCTGGGTGGCAGCACCTGACCTGTGCTGTACTGCCCTCAAAGCAACGGCAGGAGCTGGAGTTTCTGGTCCTTCCCTTGACACAAACACAACACCCTCAATGATGACACGCATAAAAAGTCAGGCCTTTTGCCTCCTCTGATGGCTCTTTGCAGGCTTGTAGGTAATTTGCTTGCACTGCCTCTGGTGCTGGTTGTAGAGCGAACTGGTGCACTCCAGATTGGGACTGGGCAGAAATTCCTGTGTGCAGGTAATTTGAATGCTGTCTTGTGTTCGCGTTGTCTGGAAAATCCTACAAATGCCATTGCCTCAGAGAATCCAATTTCAGAAAAGCTTCTACATTGATTTAAATTCATGGTGTGATGTTGTAATTTGTTATGTTGTAATTTCTTCCTTGTCCACATAGTGATCTGTGTTTTTTACATTTCATGCTTTTTTTCAGCATCAACTGCACTCTAACAGCAGAATGAAGGGTTAATTTAGTGTTGTGCTGCTGTAGCTGCTTTCTTAAAAAGGACCTTGGGAAAAGATGAGACAAATGTTTCTGAGAAAGCAGAAGAGACATGTTTCGATTGTGTGATGCCTGTTGTTCAACAGCCTGCTTCCCGACTCAAATGAGAGTAAAATCTAGAGCTGTAATGCAGCCCTTGTGTTCCAAGTCTGTGCTACAAGTCCTTTCCTGCTCCAGTTTTGACTGGAATGTGTGTGTGTGTGTGTCTGTGTTTATATTGGGGGGAGCTGCAAAATGTTTAGTGACCAAAATCACATTGCTGTTTTACTATAGGTTCAATCTATGTTTGTGATAGAACAAGTTTTCTGAAGCAGGTTGAAGCTTTATGAAAACAGTTTTAGTTTAGTTAAAATTGTTTCTACATGGTTTACATGCCTCCCTCCCTCTAGTGTGAGTCTTTTGGTGCTGTGCCTGTTTTTTTTTGCATTGACAGGTTTGGGCCATAACAAGTAAGAGATTTGTTCACATCTGTGGTGGGACTCTAATTCACAAATGCAACCTATTGCTTCCAGAAGTTCTGCCTTTGGTTAGGCTGCCTGGAGAAGCTACAGAAGACCTTCCTGA
Source organism: Eulacestoma nigropectus (assembly GCA_013397775.1). Lineage (NCBI taxonomy): Eukaryota > Metazoa > Chordata > Aves > Passeriformes > Eulacestoma > Eulacestoma nigropectus. The sequence continues at coordinate 752,868 of VZTE01004149.1, forward strand.
GAACCTCTTTAAATGAAAGATTAGTGTGGAGTTAGGTGTAGTCTGTACTTTTGTTTGATGTGAAGTGGGATAGATGAATAGACAGTAAGTTAAAAGTTTGCAGAAATGAGAAACCCCTAAACTAGAGAAGGGAAAAAGGCTGTATTTGATGTGCAGGAGAAGGCTATTAAAACATCTGTTTACAGTCTATATACCCAACCGTTTGTGTGGGAGTTCAAAAACACTTCATTCCTCTCTGGCACTGAGGTAGCTCGACACAGAAAGCAAAGATTCAAGGTGAGTAAATACAGCGCAGAGAGCTTTGAAAGTGCCCTGCAGGGCAGTGAAGCCTTTGGACTTCAGCACAAGTGGCGGCTGCTCCGCTCGGCTCCTTGGGCGGGCTGGGGGCCGAGGTCGCCCCGGGGCCACGGGCGGGACGGGCCCTGCGGGAAGGCTGGGGATGGATCTGGCGCACAGCTGTGGGACCGAGTGCCAGGTCACGGCCTGCCTGGAAGGGGACCAAGGACAGACGTCAGAGAGGATACGTGGGAGGGAGGGTCGTGCACCCGGGCTGGCAGGGACAAAGGGAAAACAGTCCCTTTCCAGCGGCAGAGCTTGAGGAAACTGGCGATTCCCGCGGGAGCTGCGCGAGGTTCCCTGACGCCTACAATGACGACTGTTCTAGAGTTTCACACTCCGCCTTGGGGCTGTTGCTGCTTCCGACAGGAGCAGCCGGCAGCTTGTTCGTCTGCCTCGGCGTCCGGCTGCACCCGCAGCTGTGCCGGGCTTGCTGCTCTTCCTTATTCTCCCCTTACGAGGCAGGGATGGAGTGCTTACCTGGTGGTAGCATTGCAGAACAGGGAAAGCACATTCCGGGGCATTTGACAGAGAAGTTAACACAGCTGATGCTCTTCAACTACATTATTGCAGCTGTTGAAAGAGGAACGGTCTGAACAGAAAACAGAAACATTCTTTAAACCCCATAAAATCTGCTCTAAAATCATTGCACCAGAGAATATTCTTCAAGTTCTTTGTGGTTTGAGTGGTGCACAGTAGTACAGTTTTGCAGGCCCATACCTAAGAAATGCAGAAAAAGCCTCCAGTTCTCTATCAAAGCTCATGTTTCCAAGGGATGGGAGGGGATGAATCTCTCTCTGGTCTTCATTCCCACGCTGCAGATGAACAAGGAAGAATATCTTTGAGTGTGACCAGGGAGTCATTATGCACTCTTGCCAATTCAAGGAAGGATGGGCATTATGCTGCAGAACTATATGTGGGATTCCCATTCAGCAAGAAATAGCACTGAATCTTTGGTATAGGCATGCATTACATGGTGTCACACTTCTGAAAGGGAAAAGCTGCAGGCTTTTATCCTCATTAAATATTTCTGATGTGTATATAGATCCCTTTTATGCCTCCAAAATGCTTTTCTTCATACTCTGGTTTGAGGTTTATTGTGAACACTGATACACAGTTTTATCCAGTGCTGAGGAACTGCCCACTACATGTCTCCATCTTTGGTGCTGTTTTAACATGAGCAGATGATCTTGTTTATTTTCCCATAAAATTGCATCTCTACCCAACCTTTTGCCTCTATTTTAGTAGACTACCAATTTGCCTTTTGCTTAAGCCAACGTAATTTTAAATTTCTGATCTACTACGTAGGTTTATGTAAAAAGGCACATCTGGCTTGGCAAAGGGTACGGCTGAGGGAGGAGCAGTTTGTACTGCCATGGGGGGTGGGAGGAAAGAGACCATTAAAATACACACGTGGTTCCTTACCCTTGATATTCCTTTAGGGGTAAGATGGAAGATGTATACAAAGAGCAAACTCTCTTAGGAAGGCATGACCTTAACCACAACGAATTCATACAGAAAGTGTACTGTGTGAAGCAACTCTACCAACAAAAAAGCACTCAAACCATCTGGATTATGATATTGCCTTGGTCGAGCCCGCAGAAGACATGACAGAAACCTGCCATTGTCCACTCTGCCTGCTTGCCCGGGAGAGGCAGCTTTCTTTTCTTGGGAGAGTCCTGCTGAGTAACTGCATGGGGAGACACAACAGCACTGCTGGTTTTCCAAGGCCAGGCAGGGTTGGTATTATTTTTCCTCTTAAATCCAAATACACAGAGGAGGATTATATAACACACCCTGTGTCTCCTACGTGTTTAGACAAGGAAGCCAAATACCTGAAATGCTGGTTCCTAGGGTAACAGCACATCTGGGATTAGGTGGCTGATTTCTACTTTCTCTTATGTCAGCACTGAATAATTTGTACTTGTAACCGAGAGTAAGGTCCTGTTCAAAAGAACGGCTCCTTGGTCTGTGCCCAGAGGAGGAAATGTGTAGGAAATTGTGACTCAGCTACCACATGTGCTCAGCTACTTAGATTTCCATTTGAAGTCCTTTCTGCTTGAAGCCCCAGTACATTCTCTGTTAAGCTTTGAGTGCTGTGCACACACCTACAAAAGGCAGCACTTCACAGATGTGCTGGCCGGGTGGTCATGGAAAGGCTGAATCTCACAGAATCACAGAATAGCCTGTATTGGAAAGGACCCACAAGGATCATCGAGCCCAGCTCCTGAATGGCCCCCACAGGATCCAACCCACGACCTCGGCGTTATCAGCACCAGGCTCTGACCAGCTGAGCTGATCTCCTCGCCCCTGACCAGCTAAAGCGCGAGGGCAGAGAGGAGTAACCGGATTTTTTTTCCCAGCTGGAAAACGGGATAGCAGTACTGGGAGGTGTTATGCCGTGCTTCACACTTGAGGAAAGGAAAACCCAAAACCTGTACTGTGTAAAGCCAAACCAAGCCACGTATACTGGGAGATTTCCAGTGGACACGAAAAAGCCCCACACCGGTGGCTCGCCCCCTGATACACGCTCTGTGCTCCGGGGATTTGCCGTGCCGGGTCGGCCGTGAGCCCCGCATTTTGGCTGCCGTGAGGAGCAGCAGCAGCACC
>VZTE01004149.1:755840-774762 GCA_013397775.1 Eulacestoma nigropectus
CGCAGCCGCTCCGCCGCGCCGGCAGGGGGCGCGCGGGACGGCGGTCTCGCGAGAGCACGCGGGGCCGGCGGGCGGGCGGACGGCGCGGGGCTGAGGGAGCGGCGCGCGGACGGCGGTGAGGGGCCGGCGGGGCCGGGGAGGCGTGCGGGGGGGATCCGAGAGCAATCCCGTGAGCAATCCCGTAAGGCATCCCCTTAGGCACCCTGTAAGGCACCCCGTGCCGCGCAGCGGGAAGAGCCCAGGCACCTGGCCTGAGTCGGGCAGGTGGGTCAGGAAATGGACGCTCCGCGGCGCTGGGCTCACACGGGACACGGAGACGGGGTTTTGTACTGACCTCGCTCTCCCTTCGTGTCCCGGAGAGGTTGTGTCGCGAGGGCTCCTGAAGCCGCGTCTGTGGCTGCAAAGGCAGAGCCTTTTGTTAGCAGCTGCGCTTCTCAGAGGTTATATAAGCAGTGAATGTCTGGGTTAGGAATGGTCGGGGTTGTGCCGCATCGTGTTTGTTGAAAGTTTGTCAGACCTGTGTTGTTCGATGCCGGTAAGTGGTGTGAGCCAGAGCTTCCTGGGGCTTGCTAAGCATTCTGACAGCTTTACACTCGGTGTTTATGGCTGGGATTAAAGAGAAAAGCTGACAGAGGAACAAGGTTGCTTTCCCTTGAGACTTTGGGTAAGGTATGCAGTCACGGGAGCGGAAAGAAGCTGGCAGCCATGTAAAAACCACTGTTCCTCACGCTGCAAGTGCATAACGTTGGATAGATGGACGTGCAGAGAGCATGGCAGTGCTATCTTTGGGGCCATACGCTTCAGGCAGAGCCAGGGATTTGTCACTTGTTTTCCAAAGAGTTTTAAGTGCAAAAGTCTGGAAGATAGTTGTGTTGTAATGTGCGGTCTGTGTTAAGATAAGCGTGTCTTTCCCACTCTGGGGTATCTTCTTTGGTATTGTCAGTAATTATAGCATAAAGATTTCAGGCCTTCATATTCAGATACTTTGTGATTTCACTTACATGTCTGTTGTACATAAAATACATATTTATAATAGATGCAATGAAATGGTGATCAGACTTCTTCACAGCTGCACTAGTGACTCGTGACTGTTCAATGCCCAGCTCTTGTGAGCGTGTCTCAGTACAAGTGCTTTGTGCACTGGCTGGGCTGTTTCGGGACTAAAACAGGCAGAAAAGTCACACGTGTTCAGGTCTGTGGTACAGACCATATACTCTGGAGACAGGTGAAAACTACCTGAATTTTAGAAAATGTAATACCAGAAACTTTTGATACTATTCCTTAAGGTGTTTATTTCACTTTCCGTCTTACTCTGTTAGAGGTTATTTTTTTTACTTCAAATGGCTTGTGACTTAAAAGAATAGGGTGTTATATACTTGCTTTGGAGTAAAATAATCCCCCCAGCAGGAGCTCCATACAGATACTGGCATGTAATGCTGATGCTGCACTGTACAAAGTGCTTGTTATGCTTGGATGTAAATGGGAAGTTCTGAGATTCAGCTCGTGTACTTAGAGTACTTCGCTCCCTGACCACAACTCCCATGTACCTAATTTGGGAGAGCTTCTTAAGAAGAACTACTGTTTTTTGGTGGGGTAAGATGGAAATCCATAGGGATTTCAGTTCAAACAAGCCAGCTGGTTTAAAGCCACATAAAGACAGGTCAGAGAGGCCTTTGGAGCAGCCTTGTCCTGCCAAATAGAAGAAATCATTCCACATTTATAAAAAGAGCCTGTTTGATGGGAGGCTTCGTTCCCTTCAGAAGCTTTTCCCCAGCAAAGGCTCTGCACAGCCATGTTTTTGAGGTGACCCGTTTGAAATGGAAAACAATGCTCTTCCCAAGGGCAGTGGGGATGGTTGTGTTGAGAGTGAAAAGCTGGTAAAACCAGTTTCCTGCCGGCCTGTTTGCAGACTGTGCAGAAGAGGCAGGGTTGTCTCCTCCTCCTCTGCTCCCCAGCCACCAGATACTTAAGTAAAAGCTAAAAATTATTTTTGTCCAGTAGTTTGCGACCTATGGGAATTAACGCCTCAGGGGTGGAGTGTAGGCAGCCGGGAGGTTGCACAGAGCCCCAGGAGAAGTAATAGTGTGACCAGGAGTTGTGGCTGTGACAACTCTCCAGCAAGCCAGAAGTCTTCCTGTAAAAACTGGTAGTTATTTTACTATTAGGAACAATAATACCATCTTCCTGCATCATTCAGGCAGTTCTTTTGGTTTCATGGCTATAACATTTTTACTGATTACATGCAAGCGAGGACCCGTACATGGCCCATCCCTGGGAGTGTTCAAGGCCAGGCTGGATGGGGTGCTGAGCAGCCTGGTCTAGTGAGAGGTGTCCCTGCCTATGGCAGAGGGGGTGGAACAAGACGATCTTCAAGGTGATTTCCAACCGAGGCCATTCTGTATGCTTTCCTCAGCTGGGTGTGTGAAATTATGGAAGCAAGAGTAGGTCTGACAAGAGTTGTGTATGTGTGCGTGTCATTTTGGTTCTTCTAGGAGCTAACTTGCATCCGAACGGCTCAGTGTCAGGATTTCTGGCACATCGCAGGCTCAGTGCTGGATGGGGAGCCTCACTGCCGGACTGTGCATGGCCAGGGACGGAAGGTTGAGCTCGGCAGCTGGGTCGGCTCGCAGCTCTTTAGCTCTTGCTGCTGCATCCACGCTGGATGTCTTGGCGCTCGGGTCTGCTTTGTTGTTGCATTAAGAAGGCGCATTGCCACACTTCTGAAGTTGCAAGAAATAGCGGTTTTGTTGCAAAACGTTGAGGTTTCGCGGTTTGAACTGCTAGTGGGATGCTGGGAGGCACTTGGTGTTTTGGCCGAGCGGAGCGGGGCCAGGGCAGAGCGGATGCGGCTCGGCCCAGTCCCCGGCCGGCACGGGGGTCGTGGCCGGCCCCGGGCCCGCCCCGGCGCTGCCGACGTGCGGGCTCGGCCGGGCGCGGTGGCCGGGGAGGGGCGCGGGCTGGGCCGCCTCGATAAGGCGCAGGGCCGCTCCAGCGAGCCAGGGCTTGGAGCGGAATTTGCAGGGTTGGGAGCGTTCCGGAAAGCATTCCGGAGGCCGTGCCTCAGCGGAGCGGGAGGCTGGGAATGGAAGCCGCGTTATAAACAGGACGTTGCGGGATTGCTTCCTGAGCGCGGAAAGTAAGTGCGAGCTCATCTGGTGGGGGGTGTGCATCCCGTGACGCACACAGCGGGGACTGGTGGGGACCCCCACCAGTGTGCTTGGAAACAGTTTGTGGGCACGGAAATGGCCAGAACGAGTGACTGTGTGTTGCAGCCGTGTGTCTTCTTGCAGAAGTAATTGTATTTTGTTACTGTTGAGCCGAAGTGATCTCGGGTGTTTCAGAGAATGTGACCTGAAAACGTCTTAAATTCTCAGTGCTATCTGGGAGTAACTGGGGAGCAAGGAATTAGGTGCTTGCCCCCACTTAGTTTTGTTAGAGGCTTGTGGAAATTGAAAAGAAAGGTAGATTGGCTCTCATGCTCAACATGGCTAATTTTTGAGAAAGCCTAAGAACAGCCATTTTAACAGGAGTTGGCTGGCTGGAAGAGCACAGCATTCATTCCCCCTATACATTCCGGAGAGAGTCTCTTGCAATCATCGAAAAACAGGAAAAGCAACAAACAATAGTTTCAGAGATCATTAGAGAAGCGTGTGTAAGCTTCTTAAATTTGATTGTGCCATTATGAAGTTGCTAATGCAGAGTGTGATAAAGTAGTTAACATAATTTTCACAAGAGTTGTAATTGTCTATTGTCTATGAGCAAATATGATAGTTATATTTAGCCTTTCAGATTTTGACTTGTTTTGTAAGAATATGATAAATGAATTAATAACCAATATGATTTTTTAAAATTTACTTTTGTGTTTATGATAGTTTTTTTAAACTAATATCCTTGTTTTCTTGGCTGGGTGTATTGCTGTAATCTACTTGTTAGATTATATCTGAGAACTAGGGCTCCGCTCCTACTTCCTGTAGGTTAAACATGGGAGTTGAAAAGCAAGATAAAGTCTAACAAGTGTTGTGAGGAGAAGGCTTAGCTTACCCTTTATTGAACATGACTAGCATGGTGAAGTTCATGAAACCTTACAGAAGTGAACCTGTGAACAAGTTAGGATGTGCAAATACCGGGACAAAACTGGCATTCATAGCATGGAGAATGATGTATTTTGGACTTCTGCACCCTATCTGTTTTGGTGCAAAATAACATAAGCTTAAAAATTAGATTTGCGTTCTCTTCTCTTGTATTTGTGCTTTGCAGTCCCTAGAAGATGAGATGTTACGGTGAGGATGGGATTGAGTTGCGTGCAGGGTCTTGGGGTGGCTTCTGTGCCTAGTCCATGTCTCGTGTCCGGAGGCACTGGAGAGACAGGAAGCCCGTGGTGTTGAGGGAACTAAGGGAGGTGCAGCCTCTGCTCCTGCCCCACAGTGAACATTGCTTTTTCTGTTACCTTCCACTTGCAAGCCACTCTTAGCCACTCTTCCTGTCTGAAACACACACTTATATCTGTCTGGTGGATCTTGGCTGTAGAAGGATTTTTGTGTTGCAGTTTATATGATCATGGGGCTTGGAAATTGCAGACTAAATAGCTGCTCAGTAACACAAGCTCATGGCTGTCTTGTTGTATTCAAAACGACTTTCAGTTCCCTCCAGAGCAGTGGTAAAATCTGTGGCATTTTAGATTGGCATATGTGTACGCTTTAAATCTGCTGGGAGTTTCCATAGCTGTCATTGCTGAGGACTTGTTTTAAATAGAACGAATACTATGAATGTTTAGTGCTTCAGGAATCCCATGAAACTGACAGGAGAACTCAAACTCTTTGGTAACAAAATAACCCACTTTTTAGGAAAACTGCTTACACTGATCCTTCCCATTCTTAATAGAAATCCATACTATCTTTTTCCCCTTACTTGCAGAATCCTTACCAGTATAACTTCTGTAGAAATTTGTATTTGAGCCCCTTTTACTTGAGACTATGCTTAAGATGACTAAGTTACCACAGCTATCACCAGGACAAAATAATGGGTAGCTGTTAAAAGTTCTGGCCTTTGCAGCTTAGTAAAGAGTGATCTCTGTAGCAACACGTGGGTCTTCAGTTGGTGAAACTGTATTGGAATTTTCTCATGTATGGGTGCCAGCTCATTTGCCTGCAGAGGAAAAAAGGGTGACTGAAATATTTCTTGACCCTGGCCAGGCTATTGTCCCCTAGCTGTGGCGTTGCTGCTGAACCTTCCCTGAATCTGCCCCTCAGCTCTGGAGTTTGCTGGCTAGGCATAAAAGCTGGGGGAAGGTGACTGGCAGGGGAGGATTGCCTAAACTCCTGCGGCTGAAGCTGTTGTCAAATATCTGTTAGTTTTCCTGTGATTGTGCAAATTCCGTGGGCTGAGGTGTTTGAGAGACTATTGTTGCTCCTGGAGGAGAGCTTTATCTATATTTAGGAAACTTGCATCTGTGTAGGGTCTTAGGGGTTTTTTTTGTTCACCTTTATAGTGAAGTAGAGCAGATGGTTTTTCATATGATGCCCTTCCTCTTCTGTTAAAGAGGAATAGAAACTATTAAGAAATCGTTTTTTCCATTGTGTTTTAGGAACACTTCGAGAATGAGTCCACCACAAGATAGAAATAGAAATTCCTGCAGCAGTGAGACTCTGGCAAAGTGCCTTCAAGCAAAGAAGGACTTGGAAACAGCTATATCTGGAATTGTCAAAGCTGAACAGCAGATTAAAGAAAACTGGCAGGAGGTAATTTTAAATTACTTCTTAAAGATATTTTAATAACTAGCATGACTTAAATGAAAGTTTCTATTATTCCAGAATACTTACTATTATCATGGTGGTGTGAAATTTTCCTAGCGATTTGCAAACACACTGCTGTGTCATTTGGCCATGCTCTTCATACAGGTATTCCTGTATTACTAGCTTAGGCATGCAGAATTTCCAAAAGCTGTTGGTTGAAACATCAGAATAGAGAGAGATTACAAATAACATTATTCTTTGATACCTCTTTAAAGGTAGCCTTGGAACTGTTACTGACCTGAGTCATGTGGTGCTGTGGGTGACTGTGATGAATTTTTGAGAAATAAATCACTCAAAAAATACCACTTGCCACTGACGAACAGTAGTTTGTAGTCAGTGCAGCACATGCTTGTTCACTCTGCTTGACAGATGTTGTAGAAATGTGCGTGTTCCCTGACAGGTCAAGGCCAAGATCCACAGCCACATCAGCCGGCAGCTGGAATGTCTGCGCAGCCGTGAGGTGTGGCTCTTTGAGCAGGTGGATCTCATCCAGCAGCTCAAAGAGGAGGCCTTACAGCAGCAGGCGCAGCAGCTCTACTGGGTAAGCCTTGGTTGTTGGTTGCTGCATCGGCATTTTCAAGCAAACTTCATCCCTGCAAGTATTGTCTCGCTTTTGATCCTGGAAGCCGAAACAATAACGTGTATTTTGTCTTCCATGCAGTACTTGGGACAGTTCAATTGCCTTATTCATCAGCTGGAACGCTCCTACAGTAACGAACTGGCAAACCAGATTTCAGTTTGCCTGGAGAGGTAAATATATTTTATGATGCAAGTTAACAGAGTTGAGTTTATTTTAACTTACGAATTTAATCTGATTTTTTATTCTAATAAAACTAATGATAGATCTCACTGTTCCTACATTTTTAATAGTTCCTAGAAATATGAACTTCAGAAAAGTCTGAGGTGATGAACCAGGACTGTAATGAGCAGGAGAGGTACTCATTTATGCAGATTATTTCAAATATTAGTTGTTGATGGCAGTTGAAGTAAGGTGAAACTTGTGTTTTGCTGGCAATTTATTCTAGTCTTGGTTTGTAGATAGCCATTTCTTTCTTGTATGCCATATTAGAAGTCTTTTTTTTTACCTAATAACTGCTAAGTAGCTTGAAAGCCTTTTTATGAAATAATGGACTGACTTCCAAAGCAGGATGGATGAAGAAGATTGTAATTTCTTTTTCTTTCTTTAACTATCACCTTATTCTTTCAGATTGGAAAGTCTTACACTTAAACCTGAAGAGTCTTCCATCCTGAATTTTGAGGCTGACACATCTTACCTTCGCCAGGCTATTACCTCATTTGGTTCCATTAAAACGATGGTAAGCACCAGGACTTCCCTGGGTTGGAATACTTGCCTCAAAGATTTATTTTCAGTAGTGCAGTATATTCCAAGTGCTATTTTTGCTTTTAGTGACAGCTTGGATCAATCCTGTGCACTAGTCATATAATTTTAGCTGTATAATAAATACATAGTGGTTTATTAATTGTTCCATGTAGTTCTCACTTTCACTGAGTTTAGTTATGTACATGTTATTTTAATGTATTTTGGCAGAGGCTGAGGGAATGACTCCTGCATTCTTACTCTATTCCAGCAAATGAAAATTCACTACTGTTCTGTTTAGATAGCAATAGTTAAAACATTGTAGATGCTTTCTGTGATAAAAGTATTTTAGGATTCTTATGTAAGCCGCATGTTTCCTGTATTATTGGAGACAATTCTGTTAAAGGAAGCAGACTCAAGGTAGTATTTTTAAAGTCAGTCTCCATTCTGTTTATAAACGTTGAAAACACTGTTAGCCATAAAGCTCTGAGCAGTTGTAACTGTGCTTTACTTCTGCTTTATTGTAGAATTTGTCCTAGAAACTGGACAAAACAGATTTAAATTAACTTTTGCTTTTCTTTCAGCAAACCTCAGAGAGAGAGAATGCTTCTCCCTGGTTCTCAGGGCAGAATTGTGCCCTAATGAACTGTGAGCAGGTAAGCTTGACCCATATCTGAGTGTTTAATTGCATTAGAGGGAAGAGGAGAACTCAAGCACGTTATGTGAGCTTGAGTAGTGGCTTGTGTTTGTTTGTTAAGATGCTTGAGTAGCCAGTGGCTGTGGTGAGCAGAGTGGTCTGATACTGTAGCTGCTCCAGGAACAGACAGGCAAGAACATAGTAGGAATGTGTACGTGGAGTGTGACTGAGAGAATTTTTTAATTGAATGTTCCTTAATGTTGGAACTATCCAATTCCTATGGGATTTTCGTAATTAGAAGGGCCTGTTTTTTCTTTTGGTGCAGAAATACTGATGCATGCTGAATGCCTGTGTCGATGTTCACCATAGATTGGCTCAGCAATTAGTCTTTCTCCTAACCAAGGACATTGTCTCTCAGCAGCAGACACTGTGTGGGACAGTGAGCGCCTCGCTGGCTGACTGGTTACTCGGAAGCAGGCCTGTGGGTGTGCGCCAGGCTCCCTATGTTCCCAGCACCAATCTTGACGAGTGGGTTACGCAAAAATGTGTGTCAGAGCCCAGCCAGGTAAACCTTTTGTGCACTAACCTAGTTTTTAACAGGGGAAAACCTAGTATCTGATTGCAAGCAGAATGCGGTGGGAATGAAACCTTCTGTAGTACTCTTCATTCTGTCTCATGTTCAACTGATGCTTTGGAAGTTACTAGGTGAATGCTCCGAGCTCTAACTGTGCAAACAGTAACTGAACATTGTCTTTTAGTGTTAATAGATGTATTTCAATGTGTCTTTACTAGGATTTAAATTCTTCCAAAGTCTGTTATTTTGAGCAAGCCTGGGGGAATCTGAAGGATTTGGAGAACTGGCTCCTGCACAATCAGCAGTGTGATGTTGCTGGGAAGACAGATTCCCTTGGTTGCAAAGACTCCACCTCTACTCTCAACTCGTCCTTTTCCACTATTGAAAAGGTGGAGGAATTAGAATCCCTTGGACAAGAAGAGATGGACCTTTCTGACTGGCTGCTTACTCCTGACACAGAAAATGGAAGTATTGCTTCAGATGAGAAATGGAAGAATGAATTTAAACCTTTCAGGGAAGAATGCAATTTGAACGATTGGCTCCTCAAAGCTGAAACATGTATCAGTTGTCGTGGCAGCCAGAGCAAAAGTGTGGAAATTGAGAACCTGGGAAATCTGAAGTGCCTGAATGAGCATCTTGATGGAAAGAAGTCGCCCACTACATCTGCTGTAAATGCTTGGCTTCTTCAGCATCCCCAGGCCCCCTTTAAAGTGGAAGATGTGTGCAAAGCTAATGATCTGTGTGCCAGTTTTTCAGAATGTGTGTGTGATGAAAACTGTGGAAAAGAGGCTCTTTGCAAATGGCTTCTGAAGAAAGATGGGAAAGACAAAAATGGAGTTCCGGTCAGCCAGAAAGAGGTACCATACCCTGAGCATGAGAAGACCAAGTTTCCTGCCAGTTCCTGGCTTAGCCCTGCACAGCAGCTCCCAGGGGAACCCATGAGTGCAGAGAAAGCAGATTATTCAGCAGAGATCGCAGAACCCTGGAAAGCATTGCTTGAGAGGCCTCTGACAAGCTGGCTGGCCAAGGCTGAGCACAAAGCAGAAAGCACAGAAGAAAAGGAGAGTCGGGAAAAAGCAGACAAGAGTTTCAAGAGTCCTTTCCTAGACCTCTTGGCTCCATTCCACCTTCCCTTAAATGTAAACAGTTGGGTGTTGGCTTCAAATGACCTACAAAATGCAAACCTGCCTCCAGCAGAAGATAAATGGCTTCTGCGCAAGAAAGCACAAGTGAGCATAAGTTTTTGATACTTTTGTGTCTTACGTGCTGGGTTTATTGCTTTACTGAATTTAATGCCTTCCTTCTCTTCCAAAGTCTTAGCTCTTCTGGATAATACTGACTGAAGGATTTTACGTTTCTCGGCTCTTTTAATGTTTTCACAATTATTAGTTACTTAGCACTAAACAAGTTAATGTTATACTAAATGAAGAAAGAATCGCAAAGACAATCAGTTTTGGTTTTGTTTTTGAACACTACAGAAGATACATCAGAATGTAATTATGTTCGGTTTGGTAATTAAGGTGACTTCTCTTTCAGGACTTTGGCCTTCCTACAGTTTGTGACCTTTTTGCCTGTATGAAACTCAGTGGAGATAACGAAAAATGGCTGTATCGGTCTCCTTTACAGGTAGGATGCAAAATATATTAGAACAGCTAAGCCTGAATATAACTTGGGGGTACAGAACACAGACACTGGTAGCTGATGGTCATCTTCAGTTCTTTAAATGTGATGTTTAACAGTGTAGTAATTCGCTCCCCATAGACCTTTTTAACAGCTTGGACCATTCTCTGTTATTATTCCTTCTCTCTTGATCACAAGCCAGGGAGGGAATTGCTTCTGTTCTTGTGTAAATCTCTCAACTGATTGACACTTGGTAACTTCCACTGTAACTAAGATGTGGAGTCAATGTGTAAATCTCCAGGCAGCTTCTTTCTTATCTCAGTAATGTATTTACAGCTGACATCATGTTTTTCCTTTCGGATGATAACTCGAAATTAATGAAAACGGTCCTTAGCAGGAGTACTTCAAACCCTAAGAGGCAGGATACTCAGTTCTAGGAGGAATGTTAGTATCACTTTTTTTCCAGGGTATCTTAGAGTTGTTTTTTTTTTTTCCAAAGTGTTGCTTTCTGATTATCAAAGTGAAAAACCTTGTTTTAAATTTGTTTAGATGTGAAGAACTGGAAGTGTTGAAATCATCCCCTTCCTGCTATCAGTCGCACATCATGCTGAGTGACTGCAGCCAGCTGAGTGCTTGTGTTTTGTGTTTGGCCGTCTGCTTTCTCTTCTAAAATTATAACAAAAAGAAAGATTCCTTATCTAACAGAGTTATGGTGCAGAAGATCCCTTTTTGTTGTCATTGATTCTGAAATGTAAACCCACTGAGCATAAGCAATCTGATGCTATAGAGGTGTTAGCAAATTTATATCTGTTACGGGAATACAAGGATCTTTAATGGGTTGTCACTTGAAGTGTGTTGAAGCCAGTGCAGCTATAAAGCAGAATCTTCCTGGTGCTTCCTGGAACGTCCACCTTTGACAGTGACTTCAGAAGTGCTGCTGTTTCTTTCAGCTGCTACAACTTTGTCATGCGTTGGGTTCCAGCTTACTTAGGCTGTACTTGGAAGCAATTTGTTTTATGGAGCAGTTGCTCACTTTGGAGGTTTCGTTTGCATCTTATGTTGGTGCATTTCCCAGCTGAGTATGTGTAGTCCAGATCTTGAAAAAGACACCGATTTATGGGACCTAACACTCGACAGGAGAATTGGTAACTTACTTTTGTATCAAAACTACTTGTGTATTTTTGAGCCTTTCAGAGAACAGGTAGAGTGTTAATTTTCATGCACCAGTAGATCAGACCCTACTGTGTCCATTTCAGCATTTACAAACAATTCGAATGTCACTGAAAAAGCTGTAAAATGAAATGTGTTTCTGTTAGTTCTAGATACTTCATAATGAATTTTTATTGACTAAACCACTGGAAAGCAGGCATCTTAGCCACCTAATTTTTAAAGGTAATATTTGGGGAATTAGATGCCTTTCAGCAGATTGATGTCATGCTGTTTAATTGGGAAGCACTGACTTGGCAAACTGTGGCTCCCACTGATGCAGTTTAAAGGTATTTAATCTGTGGTTTCCATGTGATTATGTATGTGAAAGTGGGGTCCAGTAACTCGGATCTCCCTGAAGCTGTGGACATAATATCAGCAATACCTCTTCAGATATTTAGCCTTTTGAGCCTGTAGGAAAGAGTGCAAAGACGTTAGATGAAAATGTGGATTATGCCTCTCAGGCTCCATGGAAAAACTGTGAAGTTCCATAGTTTCTGGTGCAGCTTCTACTCACTTAACAAATTGCTCTTAACGACTATGAAAATAGGCCCCCCTTCTCCCCATCCCTGCTGACTGCTGGGGAATAAAAGTGATCTGCGTTCTTCACAACCCTGTAGAAAAGATCCAACCTTGGTATCACTCTGCAGTGTGAACACATTCCTGTCTGATTGATCTTGTGCATTCATTTTAAAGTAAGTTTTTAGTCTGAGAAGGGGAGACTGCACATCTGAAACCAGACCCTGAAAGGGCTTAACATCAGCAAAACACTTGAGGCTTTTGTACTTTCATAGCCAGGGCTTTCTGCTGGAGGCAGAGAGGTGTTTTAGAAGTTCACTTCCCCCTTCACATGTGTCCTTGTTGCTGCATGGGAAGACTGCACTGTGGCTAACTCCAATAACAGCCTGATGTGATTAGCAGTTGAACTTAATGAAGGTGATTGATGTGCAGCCCACCTCTTCTAATTAATTCCGTGTAGTTGTCATTGTGTGCTACTTTGTCAGTTCATTATGAGCCTTTAAAACTTGGGGGTATGTATTCCTTTACTTACTCAACTGACTTGCTGTCACTAACTGATATTTATGTAAAACATTGATTAGTCTTTTCCATTAAAAAATAATTGCAACCAAAGTGTGTGTTATGTCTCATTTACAAGATGGTTAACAAAAACTGCTGTGGCACATGTCCAGTTTGCCTCTGTCTGGAAGCTGCTGCAGTTGTGCTTCCATCCCGATGGGATTCACTTAGTTCATTTCACCACTGCCTGGAGCTGCACTGAGCTGCAGCACAGGGAAGCTCTGGGAGCAGGCACACCCCTACACACTTAGTGGGAAACTCCGGCCAGGCACTGCCTTGCAGTGTGACTCCCCAGACATGCAGCTCGGTGTGTCTCAGTCACCTGGGCTTTGCTCAGCTATTGGAAGAAATAGAGACTTGGACAAAATGACCCATTTGCTTCTTCCCACTCTTGAATACTTCAAGAGGACTAATGGATTTTAGTAGCCTGTGGTCCTTTTCTCCCATGGCTGAAGAACATCTGTGGTCTGGCTGTGCAAGTGGAAGCGAGTTCCTCTCTGCCTCCCTGGTGTTTGAGTATCAGCCTCCCTGCATGCTTGGTTCCTCCACTGAGGATTTTTCTAGTATTTAAACTCCAGCCTGCATTGTTCATTAAGAGAACATTTGCAGCTGGGCCTGGCAGCCTTTCAACTATGATACCTTAAATTTCATGTGGGGGTGCGTGCACACACACACACTTTTTTGAAGTGGACTGGAAGTTCTTTGTTAGAAGTAGTCACATGCAGAACTCCTGAATGTGTATCCTGAATATTTAGCTTTCAAAGACAAGGAAAAAATACTTTAAAATTATCCCAAGACAGGAGGACAGAGTAGCAGGAACAGAGAATGCCATTCATGGGTTCTCAAAGGGCTGGAGAACTTTCTTTGAACGTGCTGAGATACGTGATTGATGCCCTGTACTGAGGAATGCTTCCTTCCCTCCCACACCGCCCTGGAGCAGAGTGGCCACAGGTTCCTGGGGCACCAGCTCCCTCACCTCCCTGTCCTCAGACCAGCAGTGGAGTGAGTGGGGCAACTGTTCCCATGGGGCAGGGAGAGAGGGGGGCTGAGAAAGGGGGAAATAGCCGTGAGGAACACACAGCAGATATTAATCATGCTGGGAAAGTACCAAAAAGGGTTGGGGTACCCTCTGGTGTCCCTGCGCTGGCTGGCATTCAAAAGCCCAGACCAATACTCACAGAGTACAGAAAGCTCCACTTAAAACATACCAGTTTCCTATCTAGAATTTATTAAGCACAGGGGGAACCTTCTGTTAGAGCATACAAAAGGATTTCCCCCCTTCCTTTTGAAGTCCCATATTAGATCACAGGAAACAGACTATGAACACTGGATCATTTTTCTGCCCTAACATTTATTTGCCTCCTGCTTTCAGAAGCTGCTTCTGCTTCAGGGTGCCCAGAGATTTCCACCCTAAGTAGTGATTTTTTGACAAATTCCTCCAACCGTAAGAGAAGTCACCTGCTGACTGGGAATGATGCAAGTGGATTTGCCTTTCTGTTCCAGAGACTAAGCAAAACCAGCTTTGCAAGACTCAAAACCCTTTCATTACACCTGCTGTCTCAGCTCCCTCACTGGGTGCCACAGCATGGAAAGCTGCCTTGTGGATCTATCAGCAAAGATACCACGACTGGCACCAAAACCCCGCTCTTCCAAGACAGTGCAGGACTTCCATGCTCACGTTTACGTAACACTGCATAGGAGGGCTCTAACTGGAGCCAAATCCTGTTTTCAACTTGATTTTACATCTTTTTATTCCTACTCAACTTGGATATACTTTTGGTCACAATTTAAAGTAGCAACTTTATACTGATTGCCGGTAAACTGTGAACACGGTATGCCATGACACAGAATATTGTAAACACGTTCTCTGTAATTGTATCATACAATTCACCTCCCTCACTGCTGTCTCTGTGCTGGTTGTGTTTCATAGCTCAAGCTACAGATTACTCCATACACAAACAGATCATGAAGCAAAACTTTTAACAGCTGTAACACAGCTATTTCAGGAAAATGCTCTCAGCTCTGCCCTTGAAGTGAGCAGTTCCAGGAAATCTGAGGGCACTGCAGACCAGATAACATGCTAAGGTGTTCAAGAGTCAGCCTAGCCTTAAGGTTGTGCTAACTATGAACTTGAAAAGGCTAGTTTCTATATTCTCTCCAATGTACCTGAAGAAGGAAAGACATTTGTTAAGCTTTACGGTTTTCCCACTTCAGTTAGGACAGACAGTTCCTGGGTCACATTTTAGTCCTGAAAAAGTCTTTAGAAAGCCTAAGATATATTGCAGAGTTCCTGACATTTAAAAAGCCACCCTTGCCCACCATCAACCCCCAAAGCAGTTCTCAATCCTTCATCCAGAGTGGTCAAGAGTGCAGGAACACAAGTCCAACCAATGGTGACCAAGAAACATGCAGAGGAGGAACTCACTGATGCCAGTGGAGAGAGAAAAAGCTCAGAACAAAGTGCACGTGTTTTCCTGAAGGCCCACGTGACAGCGCTGTGCAGATGGAGCCCACATCACCCCTCTGCAGCCTGCGAGTGGGGGACAGGTTCTTTGGTGGTGCAGCCCTCAAAAAATGCATGCTAGGAAGTCCAGCTCTCACACCACAACAGCAACATGCAGAGCACTAAAGACTGTGAAACATAAGGCTTAACAAAAACCAGCATTGACAAAGGGGCTGAGAAAAGGCCTGTTTTCTTTATGCTACTTTAAGTGCTGGCATAAAGCATCTAATGTGACCTGGTAGCCAAGCAAAGCTAATTGAGTTCAACTGTGAGGGCTCGTTAGCTGGAGCACTTGCTCTATAAAAAGCTGATCTCAGTGATTATTTGCTCCTAAAGGGGCTTCTTAGCAAAGCTGCATTTCTTCTTGGGTGAAGGTAAGAGCTACCACATTCCCTTTACTTTTTTTTGTTGTTTTTATTTTGTTGGGTGCAATGTAATTATCAAGAGCTATTTCAGTAGTGAAAACTCCAAAGTAAACTTGGTTTGCATTGTCTGCTGACCAGTAAGTTTCCTGTTTTTTCCCTTACTCTGCCTTCCCTGTCTTTAGACCTCTTTAATAATTTACCTGTTTAATTATTTAAACGTGGAAGGAGTGAGTTGTTATACAGTAACTCTAATTACTGAACTAATTCTCAACTTACTGTTTAATTTATCTGTAAATAATGCTTGGTACATGGTTTAATTTTAACACTGGAGAACGTGTGGGTTCATCACGGTCTTTGTTCTACCAATAACCTACAAATGGTACTTCAGACAAAAAGTTTCCTGCTAATTGAAAGTCCTGTAGTAGATAATGAGTGGAGTCTTTATACTGTTTGGTTTCTAACTATTGGCTAAATGAGTTCTGAGATATTGGAGCACCCAAATGTTGTGATAATCCACTGGCAGCTGTTCTGCAACATCAACTGTATTTCATCCATAAACAACCAGGTCCTTATTTATTAGAGCAAATAAGGGAGTGAAGTCAAGCCCCGGTCTGCCTTACCATAACCACCCATCAGGAGATGATGAGCTTGCTTGTCCACTTCCCCTCACCCGCCAACTCCCCCGGGATTTCATCACACTGGTCCTTTAAAATGAATCCATAAATAGGTCATTGGATGTAGCACACTTTTGTCTTACCAGCAGCAGGAAGAGCAAAGGATAGAAATGGTATTAAGTACCACCCTTTTTATTCTGATGATGTCCCTTTTGATAGCTTGCCTTGTGCTGTCAGAAAAGCAAGGCCTGCCCTGTGCCATGGCTACTGGGGCTGTGCTGCTGGGCTGGCCGGGCGAGGCTCTGGGGCTGCAGGGAATGCTCTATGACACAGCCCTTGCAGGCACCCCAACAAACCTGGCAGCGAGCAGGAGCAGCTATGGGGGCCCAGCATGCCTGGCAGCTCTGGCCAGGGCTGCCTGGGGAGCATGGCAGGGAGACTCTGTCTCGGTGGCCGCTCTATTCACTTGCAGGTCCAACAAATATTGTTGCCTCTCCAGCAACTGGCTGGTGGGAAGGGCAAGTCCAGCTACACGGTGTCAAGAGGTTCCTCCCAGCACAGCTTCCATCAGTTTCACACTAATTGTAAATAAAATAGCAAGGGGCACCAGATAGATCTCACAAATGATTTGATTGGTGACTAAGCAAGCGTGTCCTCTGCCCTGCTCACAGGGACTGCCGGGCTAGGGAGCCCTTCATGTGCTCCCAGTTGTTGTACAGGGCGTAGAGGCCAGTCAGTGTCAGACCTGCGATCCCACCTCGTGCTATCCCGCGCACTCCACCTGGAAAAAACAAAACACATTACAGCCCATTAGTGTTACTTTGCAGGAAAGGGTCAGTGAACAGCAACTTCCAAGAAGGTGTTTAAATCCAGAGGCATCTTAATGAACAGTCCTTTCTTGACTAACTCTCCAGAGACTCTGTGCTTTTTCTACCTTCCTCTCAAACCTGCTGCCAGGCTCAGGTTGATTCTGGCAAATCAACCTGATCCTGACACTAATTCTGCTGGAATGACTTCCTCTCAAACTGTGTTAGCACTACTGCCTCAGGGAACCACTATGGAGCACTGGAAGCCAAGATGGCTTTTCCCAAGTCCTACTTACTCTATTCCATCTGTCCTTAATACAATTGTTTTTACAGTTAGATATGCTCTCCTCCTGTTACAAAAACTCCTCCATTTAGGTTTTCACCTGAGGTTTTCAGTTATGGTA
The DNA here is from genome assembly GCA_013397775.1 of Eulacestoma nigropectus. NCBI lineage: Eukaryota > Metazoa > Chordata > Aves > Passeriformes > Eulacestoma > Eulacestoma nigropectus. The sequence continues at coordinate 772,757 of VZTE01004149.1, forward strand.
ACTAGCTCTGGGCAGAAGGAGAAATGCCAAGAGGGAAACAAGTGAACAAAACAGCACCTGATACAGACATGACATTGGGCTCCAGAGATTCATTAGGGCCATCATGCAGAACCTATCACTGCTTTTGTGTCTTTGTAATTTAAAAAACTTTTGATAAAAAAATAGGAAGTAGATGAAAGGGATTAACTGGCAAGAATTTACTAGGGTGTATATTGAACAGCTTTCTTTATTCTTACTTCTATTAATACTCAAAATGATCACCTTGCAATGGTAAAAATTGAGTCACACAGGTGATTAAAGTTTAAGGTGCTGGTCATCACCTTAGTGTAAGGCAGAAATATAGGGCAAGTTTGGCTACTGCCTGCAGGCAGTGCACCTGGCTGAAGCTGGGAGTCAGGTGGCATCTCACTTCCACTCCATCCATGTGAGGACTGGGGTGTACAGGGGCACAAGTAGAGACTTCTGTTGCTTTTACTAAACAGCAGAACCCTTCTGTGCCTCAGCAGAGCTCACAGAATGTACTATAAATGCACAGAACACCTGGGAGTATGACCCTCAGTGCTAGGAAAACTTCAGTGAGTTTGATTCTGCAATGTTTATCATTGCAGCTGAACCAAGCTAGATAATGTGTAGAGTGTATAGAACAAGGCCAGTTTCTGCTGACAGTGAGATAAAATCCCTGCCTGCTTTATTGGAGAAACTGGCAGTGCAGTTCAGGTTCCTCAAACTTGAAAACAAATGCATCTCAGTAATCAGAGAGATTTTTTTTTTTTCTTTCCATTATGGGTCATAAAGTTGTCTCACAGAATTGCTTTTTAGGCTTTTGTGAGGCAAGAAGCTGTTGGCATCAGCTAGACTGAGGCTGTGTTACCTGTGCTGCAAGGTTAAACAAGTTTCACTGGAGTTGTTAAAACTCCCCATATTGCCCAGGCATGCAATGAAACCAAGAAACTGCAGAAGTGGGACTTGGTACTAGAAGCCATGCCTAGCCATAGTTTCTAGAAATTTCATTGCCAGACCAGTTGTGACAATTTGGGGGTTTTTTAGGGTATAAAGTTAACTGAGTTCACTGCTGTAACTGTTAAGAATTCAACAGCTCTAAGGAAAGCCCTACTGAACATGCTCTATGTGCCTAAATCAACATTTAGGAAAGCGAATGTAAATGTCTGTGTTTGCTAATTGATCTTGAATATGTTGCACAAAAAGCTTTTCATATGAAGGGCTTGCAGCTGGGTACACAAAACTAACCATGTGCAAGCAGTGTCTGGCAAAAAGCCACAGGTGAAATTTAAAGGACACTTTGTGCAAAACAAGTATTTGAGATGATCTGTAAAAATACTGACTCCTCATTCCTGCTGGAGTAAACTAATACAACATTAGAGCCCAATTTACTGCTGTTCATATCAGGATTCAAGAGATCACAGCAGAATCCCCCAAAGGGGGCTCATGACCATCAGGTGCACAAGGAAATGTGGAACATCCCCACAGAATGTGATGCCCTACAGAGCTATGACTATTCCTGTAGGCTCTTCCCTCAGCCCCCAGCTTCAATTCTTCCCCTTTCCCCTCAAAATCCTATTCTTCCTATGCAAGAACAGGTAGTTAAAGGCTGATCAAGCCTGGCTTCAGATTCTGTGAAGTTGGAGTTGTACAAGAAAGGTGTCATCTTTAATTCGGATCTCTGAGCCGCTTTCTAGCACCCAAGTATGTGGACTTTGGATGTGCTGCTCCTACCACAACAAATGTTGGTGTTCTCACATGCTGAGCCAGCCAGGCAAGGATGGCAGCTCTGAACCCACTGACAAAGGGTCAACCATAGGGCCTAAAGCCATCTGTAGGCCTGCAGACAACTTAGGGACATTGCTGGAGATGCTTCACTGCACTTGTGCAGTTGGTAGAGGTGCAGGACTGAGAGAGAAAATATCCAAGAAAACATGCAAGAAGTGTTTTCTCACCAGTGTTTCTATACTATGCTTTTGCTACAAAATGTCTTTTTTTTTTTTTTT
>VZTE01004149.1:774786-789558 GCA_013397775.1 Eulacestoma nigropectus
GGGGTTTTTTTGGGTTTTTTTTTTTTTTTTTTTTTTTTTTTTTGGTAGCAGTTGCTCCTGGTTTCTGAACTACCCACACTAATTACAAAAAAAGGGAAAGAAAACTTTCCCTAACTGGTCAGATTTGCATTTGAGTATGTCCAGGCCTGTGGCAGACTTCTAACAGTAATGCACTTTTTTCTGCCCTGTTGCTGGGCAGAAAGTGTGAGGCCCTCTGAGAAAATTAACTTGTTAACAAAAATAAAAAATAAATTCTCCACTCCCATCCCAGCTGTGTTTGCACGATAGAACATGTTCCCACCCCTCCTCTGCAATCACTCCCTGCAAGCCTTTGATACCAATACTGCCCTGACAAACCCTGCTGAAACATGGCTGGGAGCCCCTAATCTTGCATGTCCCAGTAAGATAAAGGTTCCAGCTGACAGACACTTCTGGAAGCAGGTATTCGGAGATCAGGCACCTTGCACAAGAGTTGAGAACTGCTGTGGGTTTCCAAAGAGAGATCTGATGCTCTCTAAATGGGAAAATAGTTCTCTGGCTTCAGCTGCTGCACCCTTTCACCACCAAGTATTGTCCCTCTATGCATTTCAAGTAGGTTCCAGCTTACACTGTGCCATGGCACACAGCATTCCAACAGCACAGCTCTGCACTTCATCATGGCAGGAGCCACTCCTAACTGAGCTGCACTTGTCCAGTAGGTAAAACCATGAGGGTAAAATCTTCCCTTTAGAACCTTACTGCCTCTGTTTTCAGAATGTTACCTCAATGTCCTGGGATAGTTCCTGGGATGTTTAAAGCAAGAACCATCCAACAGTAAACATTAGAAATACCTTAACCAAAACCTCAGACCCACATACTTATGCCAAACAAAAGAAGCATAATCTTTAAATTGTGATCAGTTTTCTGTCTCCCAATCTCTCTCAGATACTCTGAATGAAAACAGTTTCTCTTCCTTCTGGGCTTTCAGGAACAGAAATACTTTTCAATGGTTTAAAGGGCTCAACTCAAATGTACAAGGCAATCTCAGTTTTGCTCCAAATTCAAGCTCACTAACCAGACCATCTGAACCATCAAGAAGTCATTTGTTTGAACATCTGCGGGTGGCCCAATGTCATTACAAAATATCAAGAGTTTCCTCCTGCTGCTCCATGGGGTTCATTTTATGAAATCTTTTAAGTAGTGGACAAGTCTGTGGATACAGAAATTGCTGAGGAAACTGATAAACTTCTATTTGGAAGCAAGATATATTCCAGAAAAGCATCTTCCATTTTCATATTGCTGCAGCTAAGGCAGTATTGTGCTTACAATACAGAAACAAAGCCTGAAAGAGGGAACATTTCCTGTAGTTACTGGGTATGAAGGCTGAATTAGAAAAAACAGTAGGAATGTACTATTTAATATACTAGTTTAGAAGTACTACAGCTGTTGAAATTACTTTGCAAACATGATTAAAATTTGCTGACTTCTCACTGAGTGAAAGCAGCAGCACCTGACTGACAAAATTTTGGCTACTTCAGCTGCTGTAAGTGGCACCTGCAAATCCCTGCAGCTCTGAGTTCACTGCTCCTGCCTGGCAGAGCTGGGCAGCACTGAAGGCAGCACTGCTCTCACTGGCCATACATACTCTTAGACATCAGTCCTCAGCAAACTAAGAAAGACTTAATGAGCTGTTACTTGTAGTGCTGCTTGTACATTATCCTTAGCCCTTCCTTGTTTCAGACCTGAAACAAAATCCTTTCTCTAAACACCGTTGGATTGATAATCCTATAGACTTACGTTAAAAGAGGTTTTAAAAGAGGTTCTTAATTTCCAAAATGCCTGAGAGCCCTAAACTTAAATGTTGACAAGCAAGTTCTCTACTTTTCTACAAATGATGCAGAAAACTAAGATATCCCAGGCCTGTACCTGCAGCAGTCCCCCAAAAGCTCTTCTTTCCCCCTCCCCAGCCAAGAGAAACAAGAAAACAGCCCTGTCTGGCCCAAAGGAAAACATGGGTTGGGCTCAGACAACAGGCTTTTTATAGCTCAAACAGTTGTCAGCCAACACAACTTCCCTGAACTACCCACTGGATGTCACAGAACTGATCTTTAGCTCCAACCAGATTTTACTGCTGGCAATTAAACATTTAGCCCTTCTTAATTCATAATGTATTGACTTTTCAGGGTTGTGTTCTGAGGTCTTAAAATGACAACTACTACCTTCAGCTATTGCTAGCACGCAACTCCTTTCTTTTCAGACACACACCATTTTCTGTACCAAAGTAGGTAACACCTATTGTTCCAAAGGCATGAGATGCTGTACCTAGGGTCGGGTTCCTACTGCACAAAAGTAAACAAAGGAATTTAGTTTGTCCAAAGCATCAGTTTACTTTTGTTCCTATCACCCCTAACCTCAAGAGAGGAAAAAAATTATCCAAGAAAAAGAACATCTACAACCTGTGTAACCCTTGGATAAGAGGTAAAGGTTAGTTAACTTTTTTGCTTACTGAAGTCTGTCAGGAATTCCAGTGAGAAATTAACGGCTGTCACACTGGGTCAGGCCAAAGTCCCACCTAGCTCAGTATCTTTTCCTGAGTGATCAATCCTGCATGCTTGAGGAGTGTAGTAGCCTCAGCCAGCTGCACCTTTGGGCCACCTGGAACCATGTGCATTTTCATGGTGGGAGGGAATAACAGCGACACAGTGCACAGTGACAATTGCTTTTGGTTTTTTTGTTACTTTTATAACTAATACAATTATGAGAAAACCAAATAAAGATGGTTGGTTTAGAAAAGAGGTTGAAAACACGTGCAAGGAGGCTAAACATTTGTTTTAAGATGTGCTTTGTAACATTTATCATAAAACTCCCTAATATTATGATATTAATGTAATATTTATTATAGCTGTTTAATTATTATAACAATTTTTTATAATAATTATTATAAATATAATATTTAAGATATTAATTTCTGCCTTTGCTTAAAATTGAAGAATAAAGAATAGTATCTTATTAAATGGAAAAGCCATCCTTTGTGGACTTAGGCTATCAGACCCCTATTAGCAAAACTCGAATTGACTGAGTCGCAGTAACATTTCTATTGCATATGCTACTTGCAGAGGAACCCAAAGGGTTTTCTTCTGACTGTTACCCAAACTGAATGTTCTGGGTAGAAGTTAAGCGGTGAGCTCAAAAACCAGCTCCTATAAAGTTTTAAGACTGGTGTAACAAATTAATATGTACTCTTATTGCTGCATTTGGGCTAAAATCTAGTCAGTAACTGTGGCATTCAATTTAAATTGAGATCAACGTGAAAGCCGGAGATCACTTTGGTCAGATGAATCAAGCAGCAGAAGTTTCAAAACCCCTCACACCAGTTCTCCAGTCCCACTCAATAGGTGTCTGTTAACCTAAGCCACGCAGTAATGCTGAGATGGAGCCCAGCTATCACCTGCCATTAATTGGGATTTAACTGCTTCAGTCACTTCAATGGGGAATCTTCAGTGACTGATGCCACTCACAGTGAACACAGAGAGGGGGCTGAATTGCCACTGTCCTCACTTGCAGAGTTTTCAATCCTCTCTTATCTTCTCCCACACAAGCTGTGTCAAGTAGCTTCGCACAAAACTGCCCACCATCAACGGCTTTAGAACTTGCACGTTCTGTTTGACTGCTGGCATTTTGGTAATGATTAACACTTCTACAAGGACAAATTGTGAAAACTGGGACCAGTTTGGGGCAACAAATCTCAGCCTTCACAAAGTCTTCCCACTATTTTTTTTTCCTGTCCACTCATCAAATGCTTCATCATTGGTTTCAGAAATTCAGTCTGGGCTTTGCAGTGTACATAGGATTGTTTTTCAGTGCAGCAGGGCTGCTGATGTGACTCCTCCATCAGTGCTGTAGTTCAATGTGAAGTTACAATGGAAGACCTGCCATACATTATCTTGTTTCTTCTTAAGTATGTTCCTGATCTCTTTACAAGCAGGAATGATGGAAGTGGAAATCTGAGTGTTTGAACAGCACTGCCTGCCAACTCTGTATCCACCTCTTGTGGACTACAGAACAGTCTTGATTTGCAATGGCATGTTTGTGTGAACTTCCAGCTGACACTAAAATATGGAGACTTAAAACTCAGTGTCCTTGACAGTTTTTAAATTTTCCTCTTCTTAATGCCAACACATCATGGCATTCCATGTAACACAGGTAATTATTACAGTCTTGATACGTCACAGATGTGTGCTGATCTTTTGCATGGTTTAAATATGGTTCAAATATTCAAGGTTTTAAGGTAAATATAGACACTAATGCATTGTAAAGACAGAAGTTTTACCATACAGAATAAGAAAGGGTGTTCTGGCATAAGGTGACAGGAGAGGCAGCAGTTTCTCTGCACTACGGTTCACATGCACAAAACACACTTGAAGTAAAATACTGTAACGAACAGAGATTTACTGACTTCATTTGCCTTTATCAGGGCTACTATTAGCTCTGTAGATCTTGTGTTACAAAACAACAAGTCCCACTGTGCTCTGGTAATAAAAACTTCAGTAGTGTCAGATGACTGGGCATATGATTGGAGCAGTTACCCACGGTTGCACTATGCCAAAAAAAGATTACACATAATGCCAGCTCTCTACTTCTGAAAGGTAAGAGAGATGCTTCTCCTGGAGTATAAGATGACAATTCTCCTTATTAACAAACTCCTACAGAAAATACTAGGCTTCTATATGCTACCCTTTCCAGCTGTTCTTGGTCATCTGTTACATCACTCATGAAATCCCAAGGAAGTAATGGATTACAGGAGAGCTATGTGCCCTTGCAAAGTTAAGAGTCTCGTATTTATGAAGGCTGCTCAAGCCAATTATTTTTGGCTTCAGGTAGTGTATGCCATCAGGAAAATAAAGTTACTCAAACTGTTTTGCCCCATATACAAAGCAGGCTTTCAGGAAAACTTTTAAGACATGGAGGCTCAGTTAGATATGCAGAAGTACATAGGTTAATTCTTCCATTATCTCCTCCATAAAATGCAGGTGAGTCATGCAGCCAAACATTTACTGAGGTACTTAAAACATCAGACTTTTTTCCCATGTGGTAATGTCAATCTGTGGTACCCAGCAATCCTCTAAAAAAGATGTCTCCAATTGTTAAGCTTGGAACATGTGTTGACAGGCATTTTGCTGATGAAGCTCAGACCCTCTCTCCAGCAAACAATTCAGTTTTCATCAGCAAACTCACCTTAAACTCATGCTCTTCCCACATGACATTGTTTGTTGGTTTTGACCACTTTCAAAGACTAGACTCCTACCACAAGACAACAGCTTCATGATCACCTAAGTAATAATTTCATAAATACATCAATTTCTCTGTGTGTAGGGTTTTTTGCAGCTCCAGCTACCGCTTTCATGTGAATTACTGTCAATTAATCACTTGTAATAAGTTTCATCTTCATGCAGTCAAGCTCTGCGTTCTGTGTATTCCTCTCCTAGTGTCATTCACTTTGGAAGGTAGTTCCCATTTGCCTGCAACCAGTCATAGACTTGAGAAACAATTAGTTTTATTCCTGCTATTGCTGAAAAACACAGCTAGGAATGAGGTGCGCATGTATTTTATACAACCTCACCACATATCTGAGGAAATAAATGAGTGTTTCTTCAGTATACATGTGTAACAGTCATAACTTGGCTCTCATGGTTACTGTCAGTCCTGTGCAGCTGGAAAGAATCAAATTTGAGCTGGATTTTTTTTTTTTTTGGTGCAAGTTTTCCTTAAGTAGCCTTAGTTGTGTGAAAAACATTGTGGGTTAGGGGACGCTGAGCTCACAGCCATTTTTACACTGTCAATTTTCAGAGCAGGACAGTATTTAGTAAAAGTAATGAGAATTCTAATAGATAGGATAAGCAAAAGAGAAGGGAAAGGAGAAACATCTTGCTACTCTACCAGTGCTTTTGTATAGCATTCCTGTCAAGGTTCCAGCAGCTATGGTGTTCAGGTCATCTTCTGCACCTCGTGTTTTTTCAATGATGACTCCAAATGCACTGTAAAGTAGAGCTGGGGAAAAAAAAATATTAAAAAACCCTCCCACTGTCTGAGGCCCAAAGCTTAGAATTCAAGCTTGGTGCAGCATTTAGACTATGCTTCTGAAGCACAGATTTTCTGCTTATTTGAAGGGAATCCTCTGCAAAATCCCATCTCTATAGTGTTTCTTTTCCAGATCTCTTTCTTTATAGGTATTTCTTCTTTCTCGAGCTATAATTTGGTTATAAAGTAGCATTCTTCATGACAATGTGATATAAAGCACTGAATGAAGTTTAAGCCTATTTTGGTAGTTTGAATTTGTTTAAAAATTCAGGGTTTAAATTTGTACTGGCATTTTCATACTGTCTTCTGTGGAGGGCATGAAACTAAACTCAACACTTTCTGGGTAGCAGAGAAAATTGCTGTCCATGTGTGACAGTGATGAAATGTGAGTTAAGTACAGCATTGAGATCATGCTACTGCTACCAAGAGCTGGAATACAATGGGCTATGTTTCTTTTAAAAATGACTATTAGAATGCTTGGGATCTGACATTTGCAGCTGTTTCACCTCTGCTTGTGTATGAAATCTTTATCCCCAGAGGGCCTTTTGCTTTGGGATAAGTTTAGGAACTGTCCTGGAAAAGACTAGAAAGAAAAATGCATGGGCTTTTTAGTATGGATGCATTTATCATTTAAGCTTTTTGATGAAGGGAAAAGCCCCCCACCCCATCCTCACCCCTCACAATATACTCATATTTCATGCTGGCCAAGAACAGTAGAGTATGTAATCATTTTAAAGTGATAAAGACAATGCCATTTAATTCTTTCCTTGCCCTCCAAGAATTTGCAATCTTTCCTTCTGCTAAAAGGCAGTAAATCCTTCATAAGCAACCACAATGTTAATGAGTTGAACAGCAGCATCGTTCTCCATTCAGCACAGGCAAGGGTATTTTAGCTTGTCTTAGCAACAAGTAGATTAACAATGAGGGAAGGAAAAGCTGAATTCAACACAATTTTTTGAAACAGTTCAATACAGATGTTGCCTCTGTTCAGGAACAGAATGCCAAAAATTGTCAGTAGTGACAAAAAGAATCTCCGAGGTACAGAAAGGCTGCACAAGGTGAAGTAAGATGCAAAAATAATTCAGCTCCTTGAAAGGAATTTCTCTGGTAGCTAGGACAAGATAGAGCTCTACCAGAACCCCAAATATAAGGTTCTGCTTAACTCTGTGATTTTGGAGGCCATATTTTGTAAGAAAAATAACAATTTGTTACTGGAATGTACAAACATTTTCTTGAGTAATCTTTCTTCAAACACAGCTGAAAAAACATGTTAATGTGTCACTTAAACTGAAACCTTGAACTGCAGTCTACCTGCATCTCAGTTCTCAGACATGTTTTTGTTAGATTTGGAATAAAAAGAAAAGAAAAAACCCAGCCCAATAAAACTCGGTAGGCAACATGCATTTCTTATGGAAAAAGTGCCATTCCTGCTGTAGTTCAGAGTCCTGTCTCTAACTGTGCCCCCTATATTATGCCTCAAAAGCTAATGTCTGAGTTAAATGGCAGCCAATCTGCTCTTCAGAAAGAAGACAGAAATAAAATGTCATAAATGCAACTTAGCCTATGCTTTGATGCATTTCTCAGAAGTCAAACAGATGTAGAGTGGGTTATAATGTGATGTAGTCTCTGATTTAAATAATACTAACTTCTACTACAACTTCGTAGGACAACAAGTTCCATCATTATTTTTCTCCAAAACATTTTCACCAATTTTGGATTTCTCCTTTCAAAGTAACTGCATCAGTTTTCATTTTTTTAGACTGTGGAAGACTGGGGAGAGGCCAAAAAATCTCTAATCTCTAGGGCATTAGTTATTTCACTGACTTTTATGAAATAATTTCATTTTTCTGAGGCAACTGATGTGATTTTATTGCACGGCCCCCTCCCCACCCAAACCTCAGCTCACAGAAGTTCCTTTCTCATACGTCAGGCTATTGATCATTTTATTTTCTCTTTTTTTTCCAACCCACATTAGTTATAAGCAACATTTAGGTTTAGAGTCAGTGGTATCATGTGTGATTTTTCTAGCTAATGTAATGTTTCTAGCTAATTTAAAGGATAAATCTTTGTAGTGACTATCACATTTCTTCCTCACATAAACATTTTGTTGACTCTTTAACAGGAAACAAACATCAGGCAGTTGATCACATGAGCTCAGTCTCAATGTAGGTTATTAGTTACTTCAGAAATATCAAATTATATTTTTTGCCTTAAGTCGTGAATTAACTGGAATTTATTAACAAGTAAACATTATCTGTAATTTCTAGTTATTTCTGATATAGTAAGAAATCCGGGTTTTAATTAAAGGCTTTTGGCTCCTTATGTTGCAAATCCTATTTTAGCCTTTAATTTCCTTTTTGATGTCTACTGAAATGCCCTCATGTCCCAAAGAAAAAAACCTGCACTTTTTCCTGATGGATTTAATAATGAAAATTTAGAGAATACTCTCATTCAGATAATACACAAATATACTTTCCCAACAATTACATCTTTAAATTGTTTTCCCTACAAAGGAATGATTTTACTTACCCAGTGATCCCAGAGTGTTAGCCCATAACGCTCCTTGCCTTGTCACCATATTTAGAATTCTACAGAGGAGTTAAAGAGGTATGAAAACCTTTAGCACTCTGTGTTTACATCAAGACAGTGTTTATGACAGTAGGGCTTGTGTGTTTACACTATATATCTGGTTAATAAAACTGCAGTAATGAACTAAAAGCTCTTGAAAACAAATATTCAGTCCTCTCAAGTCTTAAGAAAATCTTTTTCTCTTTCCAAGGCAAACTTGACCCTCACAAAGACTCAAATCTCTTCCCTTCAAAAGACTCTCTAACCCGAGCTGTCCTTCCTTACGTGGTGACTGCACACAGCTCCTGAAATGACTGATACACTTACACAGACTTAGCTGGGTAAAAGGTCTCCAAGAAAGCCTCAGTGCTCCTCTACAAGGACCATGTGTCAGGGAGTGTGGGGATGCCTGAGCGAACTGTGTAGGTAATAAAACAGGTCTGGACTGCAGCAAGTCAGGAAGAAAAGAAGCAGTCCCTTGCAACCACATCTGTCCACTCAGCACCCAGCAAAAGGCCAAGAGGTGTCTGTGTGTATGGGCTGTGTGTAGGCTTCCAGACTAGCACTAAAGAGGGCAAGAGAACCTTTAGTGCGCTCTCAGGGAAGCACAATGCCACTTCTTCTCGGCACCAGCTGTCTCCAGAACAGTGACAACAGCAGCCAGAAGAAATGACTGATCTTTATCTCCCAGCAGTGTAACACTATCACAGGCACAGTATTGCTCTGGACAGCTGACTACCACTGGAACTTAGTTCAGCATTTAATATGTGACACTTCCATTGCTTTATGTTCCTTCTGATTTAATTTTCTAGTATTTATCCTTATTTTACAATTTTTATTAGGACACAGGTCATTACTGAATATGGTTAGGCAATGAACTAAACAATAATGGAAAGCTTCATTTTGAAACAAGAGAAAGAAAAAAATCGAAGAGGCTAGGGTATTGACAACCTCTCCTTAATTACAACCCCCACCTTTTAACTTTCTATTCATTCTAAATTGGTAAGAAAATTAGTAATTTTAATAACCATGGCATACTGTGAGATATTTTAATGACAAGTGAATAACAGGAAAATTAAAATTCATTAAGAAAGAAATCTGTGTACATTAAGGAAAAATTTGGAGGAAATCTAGCTAGGCAAGTCTGTTCTTTGCATCTGATGAGGGAAAAACAGAACTTAATGCACTGTTGGAAGGTGATGACCTTGAGCAGACCTTTGCCTTGCAGAGCCAGGATAAGAGCAGCGTGTGCACTGACTGCCACCTCCTGGGCTTGACTTGCCAAAGTTTGTGCTTAACATCATGGTTTTGTCCAACTCTGCTCATTCCAAACACCTAAAATATAACTCTGTTCATCTAGAACATTATGAAAGAGTCATAATTATAGTGGTGAATATTTTGATAAAGAAGGGGATGCATATACAAGCAATTTTAAAAGGAGCAGAGCCAATATAAACTGTACCAGGAAATATTAAACTCCTCTTCTAAAATTCTCTTGTTCCAAAGTATTCTGGGAGTGAAAATTGTTTTCCCCCAGTTATTCTGTTCCTCAGGTTTCCTGTGTCTCTTTCACTTAGGTTTTCCTACAGCTGTGTCTAAGCCACCATTATTTTAAGAAGAGGCATCCTGTTGAAACAAATGTTTCTGTCTTTACTGTGTTCTTTCAAACAATCAGGTGAAAACATGGCAATGTCATGGGTGTTCGTGGATGCCATAACCCAGAACAGCTCCCCCCATGCAATGCCCGCTCAGCAGCATGCACCAGTGTCATCCCTAATGCAAACCCAGGCAGGCCCAGCTTCTACATTTGAATCTCTCCTGGTTGTGAAAAGCTTGGGAAAGAAGGGAGATGGGAGATTCATGCTCAGATAAATTACAGCAAAAAATAGCTCAAAGCAAACACTGCTGCTTTTGGGAATATTTCAACATATAAAACCACTGCTTTGACTTCGAGGTAGATTTTTAGTAAGCATCAAAGTAGTAATTATTTCTCAAATATTTAAGGTAAGTCAGAGGACACACCAATTGTGACTAAATAAAAAGCAAAAGGTTGAACTGAACATCACTATAACTAAAAACTCAAGTCGTAACTTGATGAAGACAAATACTGACTCACATTTGTCCCCACTAAAGAAAAAAAACCCAAAACATTTATTTTTGCAGTATATTCAGATCTAACCTTGTATAAGCTGGAAGAAACAACTCTGTCACTAAGAAGTACATTTTTTTATTAGATGAAACACTTACTGTACGTTTCTAGGTTTTGACCAGGCCATATTCTGTGTCTCCTTCAAGCCAAGTCTCAAACCATTCAGTGCACCAAATGCTGCCCCTAGTTGGAATAATATCAGTTATTACTTTTTAAGAAGAGAAAGAACCAACAATGCTAGAAGCAAATATTGGTGAATAGAATTCAGTGTATAGGCTAAAATCAAATACCTCTTTACTTAAGACTAGAACAGACAATGTCTTGCAGAACAAGACATTTACAATCTCATCAATCACTGTAGTGAGTGTAGAGTGTAGGCGTCACCTATTCTCCTGGGAAAAGTGAAAACCACAACCACCTACCTGTCATACAACATCCTCCAATGGTAAAAAAGGCCAGCTCAAATCTGCCTCGAGTTTTGTTGGCTCCTGTGGGCAAGATAAACTCATCTGTATCCTGGGGGAAAACAAAAACAAATGCTTTTGTATTTTCCAAGTCTAGTTCAAAATGCAGGCCATATTAATTTTTTTCTCTAATCCATGCAATAAACTAAAGATGGATATGAGTACTCCTGGAAAATTCCTGCCTACAGTAGCACAGAGATGGAATATACTATGTACATACTTTATCAAGCATGAAAAAGGAGTGTAAAAAGATAAATTGACTGAAAGCTTTTTTTTATCCCTAGCTGTCCTAACTTTTTATAAATTACACCAGTCAGTCAAGGAACTCACACTGTGTGGGTTGTTGGTTGTTTTTGTTTTTAATGACTAGTTGCTTAATTATTTATTACATCTTGCAGCAGGCAATACAAACCTACCAAAAATCTTCCTGTTGTCTGATCATACAGCACTGTTTCCTCACTGAGCAACCTAGTCTGATACAATTATGCATTAATTAACGTTTCCCACTACTCTGATGCTAAATTAAAACTGCCTTTATACAAAAAGAAGTATTTCCTTGCACTGAAATAAGTGACCTGTTTTGAAGATGTGAAAAATGCAAGGAATACACTCAACACTAGTGATGATCAGGCATGAAATACATGATGGTTAATTTTTCCTTGTCTATCTTTCTCCCACAGGGACAGGCTTGTGTTCTTGTAAATCGGTGGTCTAAAAATCTAGAGAAATGGCCTAGAGAAACCAGCATATGTGTAGAGATAAGATGTGCCAAGTATGAAACATTTCAGTATGAAACATTGAAGATGCCTGTTGTTGATACGGTGCTAAAGCAGCAGATCTCTTTCAAGCTTCTGTGCTTTCCAGTCACAGTATTCTCCACCCCCCACTTAACTGCTACATGACTCCAACAGCTGCAGGCTCAAGGAAATGCATTCTAAGGGGTTTTACTGGCCCACACTTGACACTAAATGTGAATGGTAATACAGAAAAAACAGCTTCTAAAATTGTGAACACTGTTACCAATAAAATGAATGTATAATATGGTTTATATCTTCCTTGTAACTAGACAGTTAGAGAAATTCAGTGTTTACAGTAGTTAGCAGTTTCTAACAGTTTTCACTACTGTCCCAAAAGTCAAGATGAAGCAATCCTTGTCCATATAATATCTAAGTTTCTAGAGACAACCTCAAAAGCCCATCCCCTAGGCTTCTGCCAAAGGCTGACATGCTAATTTATACCACGTTACCTGCTGCAGGCAACACAGCATTGCAGAAAACACCTTGTTCTGTGCCTGTATTCACGGACCAACCAAAAACATGGGGTTTAAAGCAGTGAGTACCATTGTACCATTTGTTATTATGGGAAGACCAGAACCAAAATGTAAGATTCTCAACAGTAAGGCTGACTTTCCTGCTGCATTCTGAAAGCAAACCAGATGGTCTTTCAACACCAGGAGACCCTCACCTCGCCACACGCACCTTTCACAGAAACCCCACATTTAAAGGCTAATTCAAGTTATTGTATTCTGAAATATTAGCTCTTTTTCCGTCAATATTTAGAATCCTAGGAACCTGTGGAGACTGTTTACTGCAACCCTCACTGTTAAAAGAAGGGTCAGCTAGTGCTGGGCACTCAGAGCCACTCCCAGGTCTTGTGCTTCTCTAAGGAAGGAGACCTCACAGCTTGTATGGGCAACTTGTCCAGGTAAAAAAAAAAAAAATTCTCACATTTAAATGGAATTCCCTTTCAGTTCTATGCACTTTCCTTTTACTTCAACACACTAGTGCTAAACATGAAAAGCAGTGAAGTGTTACAACACAGACTGCAGCCTCTACTGTTACATCATATTTTTAGAACTGTATCATGACACTAATGCCAACACCTTTTCATTTAAAGCAAACTTCTCTTCTGTTTCTAAAATCTATTAGTATACACACAGCTGGTTCCAAAATCTCTGCTATACCACTTATAACACCAACATGTTCTCAGACAAACTGTACTAACTAAACAAGACAACTTCAGAGCGTGTTTTTGGAAAAAGTTTAAATAATCTCTTAGCTTCTTTCTGACAACAACAGCAGCCACAGCAGTGAACCCACTCCCAACCAGAGGCACAGCGGCCTTTTTCTATCCTTAGGGGAATGGTACGTTGTAATCTGGATTACAACAGCTTCTAGGACCCAGGACTGCATGCAGAACTTCCAGTCACAAAAGAAACAGTGACCTAGAGCACCACGAAACAAGGCACAGAGGTTAGCAGATGCTACTCAACTGCTGACCTTAAGTACTAATTCTACAAAATTTCACGTTCCCAGATAACATGAGCCATATATATAGAAAAATACTAACTAAATAAAATCATTGACATGCATCCTAATTGGATTAATTCAAACATTTTAAACTACAGTTAATATTTATGAAAAATGAAAACATCACTTGGGATTTCAATTCTTTTTTTTTTTCCTTATGATGGCCTTGTTTTATATTAACTGATGTTAAGATGTGCAAGTGTGACAGCTAGATTATTCTGTAGAATAAAATGGAAAGTTTTACTGATGGTCTCCCTTCAGTTGGGTAAAGACATAAGGAGAGTGATGTGAAATTTGCTGCTGCTGTGATGGCAAAGCTTGTTATCAGGTCTAGGCTTTGGATGAACACCTCAGTACACTGAATTCATCAGCGTTCAGAAAACTCATGCATGAAAAGAGAGATTCTGGCTGCTTTTACTGATTGAAGGGGCTCAGTGAAGGCTGGGAGCAGTGCCAGAACTTTTGTGAGTGGGTGTTGGGCTGTCTGCCTCAAGGCAGGGAGGGAGATCTCTTTTCAACAGTAGCAGGCTTGTATTGACACAACAGCCCTACCTATCCTCTGTATTATCACTGGTCGTTTTTTTCTAGATGTCATGGCACTGCAAGCTTTTTTTTAGGGACAATACTCAAAAAATCGTTTCTTTCCACTGTTCTTCTGTTCAAGACTTCAGTACTGCAGCACTGCAGGAGGTTTAAGGTGTTCACGTATGGTCACGCAAACACTGAAATCGAGTTCACAATAAAAACAAACCACCTTCTCACCTGTACTAGGTACTTGGGGTCCAAGTTTAAATACGGTGACAAAGGGCTCATCCCAGTCACTGAAAGGAAACAAAATAGAACACTTTAACACGAACTTCCGCAGTAACAATTCACATCCTGTACGGCAAAAAGGGGCAGATCTCGTGCGTGGCAGCAGGGAAAATCCTGCCGTGAAGTCGCCCAACTCCTCAGAAGGCGGCACCGGCCGACAACTCCCCCTTTCCGGGAAGCGGAATGGGAGCCGCTGGGACGAGGTGAACACGATGTCCCTGTGACCAGCGCCCGTCGCGACACGCGGCCCCTGCCGAGGCCTGGCACCTCCGTCCCCACCCCCGGGAAGCGCCGGGGGCCGGGATCGGCTTCCCGCGGCCGGGCGGCGGCGGAGCCCCTCGGGGCCGCCTTGATTCCCGGGATCGGCACCGCCACCGCTCCCGGTCCCGGCCGCCCGGCCCTGCAGCGGCCG
>VZTE01004149.1:789777-806193 GCA_013397775.1 Eulacestoma nigropectus
GGGTGCCGGCCGGCCCCGGCGGGCAGGGCGGCCCCGCCGAGGATGAGCGCGGGCTGCGGGCGGGAACCCCCGCAGAAGAGAGCCCGGCCCGGCCCCGGCAGCCCCGGCGGCGGCTCCCAGGGAGGGCAGCAGGAGGGGCCCGGGGGCAGCAGCTCCGCCACCGCCGTGGGGAATAAAGGTTTGTACCGGCCCCGGGGCGGCGGGAGCGGCCGGGCGCGGAGCGGGGCTCGCTGGGGTCTGTGCCGCCCCCGCCTCCTTTGGCCGCCCGCTCGCTGTCGGGGTGCGGGGACGGGCCGGCGGAGCCTGGGCAGCGCTGAACTGGCCCGAGCCGAGAGCGCTGCTCGGCGCCCCCGCCAGCCCGACCCGCCCGCGGTCGCGCCTGGGGCTGGGCGGGAGGAGGAGGCGACCGGGCCGGGGGGCTCCGCCGAGTCGCCGTGTCCCTCTGTGCCTGTCATGGCATCTCTGCCGTGCTGCTGCCGGCGTGGGCGGCGTTGAACGGCGGGGGCCGCATGTGCCTGTGCGCGGAGCCTCCCCGGAGCTGCCCTTCCTCGTCGGGCCGGAATTGTCTCTAACTTTGCTTCCCGGTGCCATCGTGTCCCCCATATCCCAGCCCGGTGGTCAGTGCGTGCTGCTTCCCCTTGGAGACGGCTTTGGGTGCAGGATCTTTATATTGGTTTTATGCCTGGTTCTTTGCAAGTTTCCACTAACAGTGCAGACCGTTGGAGAGAGGTGTGAGCCGCTAAAGGTAGCGTGTTCCGCGGGAGCGGGGACGAATACTTGCTGCGGGAAAAAGGGCTTTTAGCGGGGGTTGTGCCAGGCTGTCACACAGGGAGAGCCAAACGTAATGACAGGAGCTCACGTGAGCACGTGGCTGCCAGCCTGGAGCGCTGCTGGCCCCGTGGGGTAGGCTGGCTGCTCCTCCTGCCGCCTAACGAAGCTGTGTAGACCAAGTTCCCACGTGGCTTCCTTAGTTTTGTTTTCTATTTGGAGCTAATGCTGTCGAAATAAAATTTTAATGCACGGTAAAATACCTCATTCAGGAGTAGAGAGGAATGCATGGAAGGGGAAAAAGGCCACAAAGAGATTTGCTGTCATCTGCAGCTGATGAGTTAAACATCACTAACCCCTAACTATGAGGCAGCTTTGAGTAGATGATAGTTTGGAGTTAGAGGTGTACACTCCTACAGAGTAAATGAGAATCTTCTGAAAATTAAGGTGTTTTCCTCAAAGGTAGGTTGTAGGGGGTGGTTTGTTTTATGGGAATGATTTGGGGAATCTTGAGTAGAAATAAAGATGACACTTAAAAAAACCCAACAGCGAAGTCTGGTTCTGTTGTTTACGCTGAGAATAAGCATGTGTTGTCTTTTTGTTGCCTCTTGTTTTCGCCACCTTATCTGTAGCAAAAAGCCATGCTGGAAGTATGAAAGTAATGTGTGTTATGTTGGTTGGAGGGCTTATATGGCTGCTCAGATGTTGAAGTTCAGACTAAAGCCATTTTGTTCTGTTCTGGTGCTGCTGCCATCATTTCTATTTATTGTGCTAATGAGTAAGTATTTCTTCCTCAGCACAAATTTAAACCTCAAGAGGTAGTCAGCTGCTTTTGAAGAGGTTTATTTGTCCCATGTTTTAACATGTCTCTTCAGGTTTTTTTGTTTGGTTTTTTTTTTATGGCTGCTTACCTGTAGGCAATTTGGATTAACACTTCAAATGTAAGAAGGTGAAATTTGCTAATCAGAATGACTACTAGATTTAAATTCAGTGCATCTTTGGAAATAAAAAAAAATTACTTCATAAAATCTGTCAGTCTGTTATTTTTGTCTGGGTGGGGAGAAGCTGAGTGTTTTTTGAAACACTCCATGGCTGATGATGGCACAGGTATCCTTGTGCTTGGAGCCTCCATCCAGCTTGGCATTGCTCCCTGGTAACCCAGTCACATGGTGGCAGTTTTGCACTATTGTTTGTGCCATTGCAGAAGAACTGAAAGTGATTTCAGTATTTTCTGGAGATTGCTTCTCATTCTAAAAATTATGATATCCTCTGATGAGGATATTTGATAAGCAGCTGTGTAAAAGTGTTCGAGGCCTTGAGTGGTAGGGAAAGTGTTTATGAAACAATGTCTCTTAAGTTACCTATGGCCTAAGCTGTCTTTGTTACAAGTTACACAACCCCCATTTGCAGAACACTGCTGAGACTTCCCACTCTCACTCAGAATCAGAAGAGCCAGATCTGCTTTACTGGTTTTTCGGTTCTGCAGAGCTATTGTTACAGTAAGGTATTCCAGCTGTTACTTACCCGATTGAAAGCAGTGAGCAAGAACCTTGCACAGTCAGCAGTGGCTTTCTCTTGGCAAATGGAAAGAAAGGGAATTGAAGCTAGTTGCCAAATTTGCAGAATATCTTTCAATAACAACAACAAAACGAAACACCCCTTATACGAATAAAGACTGTTTTCCAGTTTTGAAAGAATCGCTTTGAATTTTTTCTCCCTATTTCCCCCCAAGTCTCTGCATAATTAGTTCACATGTTGCTGTTCTGTTGAAAGCTTGTCTGAACTGCAACAACACACAGATAAGACTGGAACTATGTTGTTGGTAGTAAATCTGAAAAAACTGTGTCCTTCATTTTCTTGCTGTTTAGGGGAGTAAGCATTGAAAAGCTTCTCAAACTGTTTATGGATGGAGGAGAAAAGAAAAAGTCCTTTTCTGAGTGCTTGTCACTTCTAGTGTATGCTATGCTTATATTGAGCCTTACTTTTCACAGTATGCTACATACAAATGAAGTTCTTGGATGGGTCCTCAAAGATGCCTTGTTGTTTTTTTCTTTTTTGATTTTAACTTATGTTAGGTTGCCTTTTCATTCCAATATTCAGCAGACGTTTTTGGGGCTCACTGTGGTGGTGATTAAAGGTAATGATGAGGGCTAGAAAGTTCAAATTTCTTTGGGTTTTTTTTTTGAATTCTCCACGTTCACTGTATATTTTTAACCTTTTAACTATATTAAAAAAAAAAGGCTGGATGAAACAAATCCCACCACAGACCAAGCCTGGAATTTATAAAGATTATTACAAAACCTACAGCTGCTGACTGATGCAAATTAAATATTGCATCACATGTAGTTTTAATACTGCTAGTGTCTGGATGCTCCTTATAGTAGAGATGCTAATGAGGGCTTAATTGGAGGTGTTTTTATCTTCACCCAGTACAAGTTATCTTTTTCATATGTGATGATGTTGTAGTTTTATCATATTTCATGTAATAACAGTGGACTGTGGTTTTTCAGTTTGTAAACAGCGGACAATTACCAGTTGGTTGGAGAAAAAAGGACCCAAGGCAACGGAGTCAAAAAGGTAAAAAGCACAACATAAACCTGTTCAAAAGTTGTATTCTTTGAGGGGGCCTGGTGGGAGCTAAAAGTGCAGGCTGCCGGTACAGCTGGCTAAATGGAGGCAGCCCCATTTCTGCTGCTTTCCTTACCTTGGCACATCCTCTTGAGTAACAGACTGAGACACTTTCGCTACAAACAGCTGCCTAGTCCCCACCATCCCCTCTAAACACCCAAGCCCAAACTTACTGCTGACATAGGCTACTGAAACACCTCAGTGTTTAGGGGAGTACATACACCGGCTCCTGCAAAGAAAAAGATGGGAACCTGGGGCAAGGGAAGGCAAAGTGGGAGTGTTGCTTCCAGTGGCAGCCAAACACTGGGTCAATTTAGCTGTAATATCAGACTATGTCTTTGGTCAACAGTTCTGCTTTCATTTTTATTTGACATAGGACACTAACAGTTGCAGATTTTTGCTGATAGTCCTGTGATCAACTCACTGTTTTTGCTGTTAATTTACAGACAAAAATCTGTTTTGGTTTGTCTCATTGGACTGTGATTGTAGTTTAAACGTGTGCAGCTTGATTTAATATAGCCAGAATTTACAGGTGCTCAAATGTGCATTGAGGTTTTTTTATGAAAGATGATACAAACTTTTGCTGCTGAATAGTATCAGGTAAAGTTCGATTTTTAAAGCTTGATTTTTGGCTGATGTGGTCTGTCAGGAGCAGTGATTGCAAGGCAGCATTAAAATTATACTCCAAAGAATTTAACTATCTGGTGCACAGGAATATCAGATATTATTTTTCTGTAGTTGCAGTTGTAGATGTGCTGGTTTATTTTTCACTGAAGTTTGCTAATAAATAGAGATAGAAGTCTGTAGCAGTGTTAAAAACAGCTGGGAAGATTTGTGATGATGATTAATACAGATGTATGTAGAGCTAATTGCAGGCTTACAGGTTGCACTAAATCATGGATGTTAAGAAGATTCTTAAGGAGGGAATGAATTACTTTATTTTTTCAAAATTTCCTTTACAGTATTGCTGTTCTATGCCCTCCTCCATCCCTGCTGACAGATTAGAGCCTAGGCAGTTCTTCTTAGAAGTCTTTAGTTGTTTAAACATTTCCTGTGCCTTTCTGTTCTAGTTAACATCAAAATTTTAATTTAAATTTGTCTTTGGGTTAGGTTTAATTTCTCAGGTTGGCAACAGATATTGTCAATACCTTTAAAGAGTCATTGAGATGGCAGCAGTATTGTAACTCTTGGTTTTGTTCATCAAATTTTGTAGGAATAAATGCATACATGGGAAGTAAAATTATTGAGAAAAAAACCCCTCTAAAATCCTTTTGTTTTCAAATAATCATCCTGTGGATGAAGTTCCAAGCTATCATCTCTCCTTACCCTGAGTGGTCTTTTAGAAGAGGATCTGTTACCATTCATGAGAATTAACGCCTTCAGGAATCTATAATCTATTAAAATGTTCAGTGGCTGAATTTAGGATTGTGTGGTAATTGCATATTTTCTTATTTAGTGTAGATGGGAAGCTGGGCAGTGACCAGGCAACCAGAGTTTAGTGTGCTCAGTTTGCGTTGGGAATATACTGTGTTGTAACAATACATTCAGGAGAAGATACTGTTCAGAGTGATGTATTCATCAAGACTAGTCAGAT
This sequence comes from Eulacestoma nigropectus, assembly GCA_013397775.1. NCBI lineage: Eukaryota > Metazoa > Chordata > Aves > Passeriformes > Eulacestoma > Eulacestoma nigropectus. The sequence continues at coordinate 794,768 of VZTE01004149.1, forward strand.
TTTTTTTTTTAATATTCATGTGTCTTCTAAGTAATTATCAATATACTGACACATAAATTAATGTGTAAATGCGAAACAACTTTCTGACATCTGGTCATAGAAAACTCACTTCATTTCCCTGTGTAACCATTAGGACATGTTTCTATCCTGCACTGCCTTAGACAAATCAGGTTTTATTTCTCTTAAAACCCCCCTGATTTAGAGCATCTTTTAATTTTTTTATCAGTTTGAAATATATTTTACCCTTGAGCTTTTGTGTGGAGTTTTTTTCAAGAGTCATGGGCTGTTTATAAGAGTAAGGGAGTAATAGGAGACTATGGACCAGAACTGTGCCATGCTCTTCTAAAAGATGAATTTGTAGCTCTGGGGGAATGGCCATAACACCATTGATTTCCTTGCTCATTTATTTAATGGATAAAAACGGAAGTTATGGAGGACTTTATCACAACTTCTGATTTTTTTTTCATCTGGAGAAAATATCTAGATAATAGCCTCATACTGTTTAGATTTGAAAATAAGGATAATGAATGACTGGAATAGATTCCTGAGGTAAGCAACTGATTGATCATCCTTTGGAGCCTTTAAATGGAAATAGGTTGCTGGTGAGCTATATTCCTTAGTGCAGTAAAACTTGTTGATCTTGGTAGTGCTCATTTACAGAGTAGAATGAATAAAAATCTGTACTTTCTATTGTTTGTTTATCATTGTTCCTTATAAAAAATATGCACAGAAATTTCATTTGGAAGTACGACATTAAATTCCCTTACTTCTCTTCCACAGCTTACACAGCAAAATTAATAACAATACTGAAGGAAATCCTAAGATGACTTCCATTAAAAAAGAGAACTTTTGTGAGCATGATGTGAAAAAGCTAGAGAATACTTGTCAACAAAATTATGCAAAAATATCTGTGGAAGTTGGTGCAAAGCAAGTAAATTTGCCTCAGACAGGCAGCATGTGTAACTGGGAGGCTGAGGACAAAGATGCAGTTTTAGATACAGATCCCGTGAAGGGGCCGCAGTCTGGAGATGTCTTTAAAAATGCCAACATTGATCAGATGCACAAAACTGGCAAGCAGAGAGGCTGTGAAGAAAGCAGTGCCACTTGGACTCAGAGGAAGTTATCAGGCCGGGCTTCAAAAACAGGAAATTCAAAACCTTCTTCAAAAGACATTGAGACAGACGGACAAGCGGCTTCGTGCAATTCACAGAAGCTGAAGAGTTGCAATTCTGTCTGTTTAATAGGTGAACAAGAGGAAGGGGATGTAGTTCCAGAAAGTCCACTTTCAGATGCTGGTTGTGATGCCTGTGTATCTGAACTTGGAGGTCCTGGGAAACTGAGCAAATGTCAGAGCAGTTCAGGGGACTCGCCTGCTTTTGAGAAAGAAAGTGAACCGGAGTCACCGATGGATGTGGATAATTCTAAAAATAGCTGCCATGGGTCAGAGGCCGATGAAGAAACAAGTCCTTTTCTGGATGAACGAGAGGAGATTAATATGTCAAAACCCATAAACAAATCTTTTAGAATTCAATATGGAGATGCTGAATTGGAGTCAAGGAAATCACGTTTTTCTGCCAAGGGCTGTGAAAGCTTTGAGGAAGTAGATAATTCCGCTAAAGAGGATGGTCTGCATACAAAGTCGCCTGGGATCTCTCCTGCTCCATCATCAGAATGCAAAGGTGCAAAACAGAGTGTGAAGAGAGACTCCAAAATCACTTCTCACTTCATGAGGATACCTAAAGTTGAGGAGAAAAGGTAGCATTCTGTCTGCCTCTTCATCTGTTTTTTTCATGCTTGGAAATTTCCTCTTTGGTGATAGAATTTCAGAGGCTGGATTGTATAAAGAGTTTTGCAAAATGTATTTTAAGATACAAAGACAACTGATGTAAGATTGAAATAACTTATTTTTAATGGGGCTATTTGTGGGGTTTTTGAAGGATATGTTTGTCCAGTGCAATTACAATTCTTACTAGTTTCATTTGTCAAAAACAGTGAATCTATTTTGTTAAACTGTCAGTGCTATTGATGCTTTGATTGAAATAGACATGGAAAAATTTGCTTTTGAGAGCCGTTGTAGAGATGTTTGGAGTTTTTTGTTGATGTTTTTGGGTTTGGGGTTTTTTTTTGTTTGTTTTGTTTTGTTTGGCTCTGTTCATAGTTTGAGAGAGAGAAGGACTGGTGATTACACACTGCAGTAATGGAAATACGAGTCCTGAACATGGCACAGGACTCTGCATGCCAGGTGTTGTGGAAGGACAAAAGGATAATCTCTGCTCTAAAGGCCTTAGATTTCAGTGGGAGCTGAGAAAGTGAATAAGCATCTAAGGAGTGAGCAGAAACAAAAGGACTGTGTATTTTGGTATAATATGCAATTGTTTTACTTGACTGAAGTCCTTCAAGTAGGGCAAGAAAGTAGTTTTACACATCTTTACTGGGGCATTGTCCATGGATAAACAGACCCTGTTGGGAAGGAGCATGGCTGTGCAGAGGAATACTCTGCCTTGCTAACCCACTGCAGTTCTGTGGAGGGGTTTGTCAGCCTGTAGAGAGGAGTGTTTTTGTAGACATGTACTTTGTGTATTAGGGAGGGGAAGGTTGGTGGTGGCGGGAGTTCTCCCCAAATAAAGCTTTGGCCTGAGGCCACAGCAAGGGCTGGCAAATAAACTGACTGCTATTATTGTAACCCTGGGGTGGAAGTTTGTGTATTTGCCTACCAGTTTTTTCAGTGGAAATAAAAAGTTTCAATGCATTTTATTTTAACAGCAGGAAAGAAAAGTGTGAATTCAAACCCCAGAGGCCAGGAAGGAAGATTGCTAAATATACACCACCCCCTCTTCCAACCAACAAGAAATGGTTTGGAACCCCGATTGAAGAGATGAGAAGGATGCCGGTGTGTGGGGCCCGCCTGCCTCACCTGCGACCCTCAGCCAACCACACCGTGACCGTCAGGGTACAGTAATGCACTGCATTGCCTCAGATCAGAGTTCTGCCTGCAGTGTTCAATAATATGAAATGCCACATGTTAGTCTTATATTTCACATCCTGCTTGTACTGTGTCTTTGCCATTCCTTGCAAGCAGATGGGGCAACTGATTATCCTGAAAATTGGCTATTCTGGTCTATAGGATTAGGATATTAAGAACCAGAAGAAACATAATCATGGTTTTACTGCCTCTGTCTTGTTAGGGGCAAGTATTTTTCTTTTGCATGGGGGTGTGTGTGCTTCCTTGACTGAGTTGTTAAGTTTGGGAATTTAAATACGTCTACGAGTAAAATTGGTACTTCCAACATTTTCATGCTCTGTTTTCATTTTAATGGGATTCTGATTTGGGTTCAAGACATACAAAAGGCTCAAGATATTCAAGATATGGAAAAGACAAAGAATGAAGCAGAGTTTCTAGCAGTTTTACCACTGCATTTTAGATCAAATCTGATATGTTTGCCTTTAATCCTTTTGAGTAATATGCAGCCTAATTATTGTTGAGATAAAATGTGACCAGAAACCTGTAGGGTCATGGATAAATCCCAACCAAAAGAAAGGCACATTGAGTTTAAACACTTATTCTGAGAGTTTTAGTGCTGCCAGAGGGCTGTATAGCAAAATAAGTCTTTAAGAACATGGTATTCTTTATTTTTACTTTTTTTGATGTTGTGTGGAGTAAACTTGAGATACTGCTCTATCTGTAATGATTTCTCATCCCTTTGAGTGTTAGGTTAAAAATACTATTTCTGCACATGACTGTGGTTACATTTGTAACTACATTTTGAAAATATTTGGATGAAAATATGTAGATACTTAAATTGATTACTGAGGAAATCTTTAGCTGGTGATTGGATATATGGTAATTGACTATATTACCTTTATTTGAATGTGTTTCAAGAGGTCGAATGATAAAGTGGCATTCTTTTCAACTAGTATAATGTAAGATTAACAGATGGGTTTTTTTCTAACCGAATAGCTATCATGTGGTCAGTTTGTAGCTTTCCCCTTTCCAAAAAAGATGGCTGTAGATAAGAACTTTTTAAACTGTATTTTTGCTTACTTTTTATTTTTTCCATTTAAAAACTTGAACGTAGAATCTAATTTATTTTTCTGTCTCTTGTGTTACAGGTAGATCTTCTGAGGGAAGGAGAGGTACCTAAACCTTTTCCAACTCACTACAAAGATTTATGGGACAACAAGCATGTTAAAATGCCCTGCTCAGAACAAAATTTATACCCTGTGGAGGATGAGGTAAGATTAAGTATTTACAGTTGTGTAATCAAATAAGTTTGTTTACACATAGATGAGTTTTCATTTTACTGCATTTGCTCAGTTGTCAAACTGACTATGGAATTAGAAAATCAAGCCTGAAAAGCTGGGTTTTGGGTCATGATGCTTCAGACAGAGCAGAAGACTTTTTTTTTCCTGGTAATTATTTTGCCTAGCCAATGATTTGATGATATATATATTTCTGTACTTATATGGAGTGTAAACTTGAACTCCTTAAAAATGATATATTTATTTACTTATGTATTTATATGTTATATATTGTGTGCATGTGTGAAGTAATTTGCAGTTTCAACAGATGTGAGTGAATTTGTAAGCCCAGTTTAATTATAATACTCTGACAGGTATTGCTGATAGTGAGGTGTATCTGACTGTTGTTCTGCTAAAACTGTGGCAGAAATGAGAGTTGGCCCTGCATGGTTTGTTGATCTGGTATTTCTTGTCACTGCTTGAGACATAAACATACCCACTGAAATACTTCAGACTAGGGTGAATATAAACAGCAAGTGTGTCCTGTAGTAAAAGCTCTATAATGGTTGTTGATACTTGACTCAGGAAAAAAGAATTCTTATAGCCTCTATTAAATACACTCAGTCTTTTCACTTACCAATTTTACAGATGACAGTTACTAGTCAATGTGTCTTTCTGTTTTGAATAACTTGATCTGACTTTGTTTTGGGCTTTTACTTTGAAGAATGGAGATAGAACTGCTGGAAGTCGATGGGAACTAATCCAAACTGCCTTACTTAACAAATTTACCTGCTCACATGATTTGAAGGTAAGATTGTCAGTTTGCAATTCAGTCTATATGCGTATAAATACATTTGGGTTGTCTGTATACTGCCATTGATTCTGGCTTGGTCCTATTTGTTTAATCACTTAGAAGAATAAATGATGAAAAAATCTCTGCTGTTCAAGGGATTCCCTAATGAATGAAGGTTACCACTGAAGTGTTACGACTGAATTTATTCATTATTATTAAAATGAATTGCCATTTTAAAGTCTACACAAAACTGTGTTTGTCCAGCAATATATACTAGCCTGTGGTAACTATAGCGTGAGGGTTTTGTGTAGCCAGATGGTCAGGGATGCACAGGGGAGAGAGTTGGAAATAGTAACTCTTTGCATCAGTTCACTCCACTAAAATCACAATTTAAGCTGCTGACAAAAATCTGTAGATTTTGGAGACTAATGCTCTTTTGATAACTCTTACAGTTACATTGGCATGAAGTCTTACAGTTACATTACATGAATTGTGATTTGGAGCAGCTTAGGGTGGCTGTTACGTTTTTTTGTGAAGAATGATGTAGAGTAGGGAAGGAGGAGGATGCAAAAGCCATAGATAAACTTTAAACAAACAAATAGAGCTTCCCCAGCAACTGAGGAGACTTTTCTTGATGTTATTTTATTTGGTATTTTGTTCTTGTCAGTTTTTTAAGGGTGGTGTTGTTGTAAAATGGTCTATTTAATTTTGCTGTGGTTCTGATTCTTTAAGTTCCTAAACTGATGCAACTTCTGCTATATTGCTTTTATACCTTAAATACCTTTTATTGGTACTTTTAACAAGAGCAAGCAAAGGGTGGGGAACATTTATGTTGTTTGTTGGGAGATACAAGCATGCCTTGTCTTTTTTTGTGTTAGGACAAAAAAAACCCCATAGACTGAAGCTTATTCACTGCTAAACCCAAAATAGAGGGTTCAGTATCAAGGATTTGCACTGTATTAAGAGCGTTACGGATTTTGGTAGGCTCTGTGGCAGGTGTTAGCCACCAGATGGTGCTGTTCCTTCAACAAGGAAATTGCTTAAAATGGTTTTTCTTCCATTAATAATTGTCTCTAAGCTCTGTTTTGTTGTGCTCCTTCCCTAGGAGGCCATATTGAGGTACAACGTTGCTTATTCCAAAAAATGGGACTTCACAGCTCTTAGTGACTTCTGTGAGAAGGTAAAACAAGTGGATTTAAAATAGGAAGAAAAGTAATATAAAGGTTACTACTTTGCCTATATGTCTCAATGCTTTTGGATTTATTTCCATTTTCAAGAGTAAATGTTTGCAGTTGTCATCTAAGTGAGCAGCTATTTAGCTGGTAATTTCTGCTGAAACAATAATTATACTTTATAGACTGGCTTAATTTTAAATTTTATACATGTAATTTGAGTGCTTCAGTAGTACCTAAGCTTCCTGAAGGTAAGGTGAGAAATGCCCTTTTCCTGTTTTATGAAATTTAGATTTGTTAAGAAATTATATTAATATTTCCAGTGTAATGGGTTTTTTTGTTTTAAAAAGTCTTGGTCTTTTTTTCCTTTTTTGTAAAACTTTAATGTTATATTGCAGTGATGTTTGTATAGACTGTGCTTTGCTGGTGTAGCAGGAAAATTTTGCTGTTTGGTGAGATGGTGAATTTAAACTGTAGAACGTTTGAAAGATTAGGGTGAGTTTTATGGCTTCAAGTGTTAGGTATTAGTACTTTCATGGGGAGGATGGAAAAGAGAAATGAATAGTAGGTCTCAAATGCAAGTTGGACTATTATTAATGTACATCCTGATTGACAATCAGAAACTATGTTAATTAAACCGTAATGAAAGATTAAATGAGATGCAGTAGAAATTGTTTTATTTTTCTTCAACACTTCAGAAGTACTTCTAAAACACACGTGCTTGTTTTCTTGGGAGGGGCTTGCTAAGCTCTGTTAAGATTCAGTGGAAACTAAATCTGAAGTGAATTTTGTTTGTTATGTATGTAAGTAGGTGTCTGTTTAGGCCCTGTGATCAGAGGAGTTGTTCTGTTCTCTCTGTTGCCTGTCCGCATTGCATGTGGGGACTACTGTTTCACAGAATGAATTTTCTTTTGCATGCAGCACGGTATTATTACTACTGACAAAGGGCACCTGTAAAAATCCCAGTGGTGTCATAGTTGCAAGCCACGAGAGCTACTGTGCTCACCTATCTTGCAGATTTAGTGCCCCCCCCCTCATCTCTGGAGTTGCTGATGTGGCTCCATGGTAGAGGCTATGGACAGTTGGTCTCTGCTCCTATTGACTGTTGTGCTAAGCTAAATTCACTTGGTCTGTTCAGCTGTTCACTCTTGTGTTACTGAAGTATACGTACTTAAGTCAGAATGTTTTAAAGTATGGGTGCTGTTCAGTTAAAAATCTGACTCAGAAACATACCAGATTTGCATCATATTGCTACAAGCACAACTGAGCTTATCCTGATGTGTTCACACTGTGCATTTGGGATTTTGGAAACTCTGGGTGATTAGATTCAGAGATCATCAGCCAGAGAGCGTAAGTAATATCAGCTGTCTCCAGAGGAGAGAGAACAATAGGGAAATAAACTATGGATCGAGCATCAATCTTTCATGAGGATGAAAAGGAAATTTCTGTATCTTGGGAATGATGATTTATTTGTGTGGTTCCCAGACGAAGGGAGATCTGTTTAGTACACATATTTTAGACCAAGTTAAAAGAATGTGCAGCAGTATTTTAAATAAGAAATAGTGAAGAGCTTGTGGCAGAGCCACCTCTTGTAGACCTCAGGAGCAAAACCTTGCCTTGGCTTGCTTTATTGAATGTACTGAGTTTAGTGAACAGGGCATGTGGAGTGGATACATTTTGCAGAGAAATGCTTGAATCTTTTCTATTATAAAGGGATGTGTGAACTTTCCAAGTTTTGTAAACTAACAAGGTATCTGCTCTCAAAGATTGCTTGCAGTCTGCTTAAGGGAGCAGTTCTTGTGTGAAAGTTGACATCTGCTGTGGAAATTACCTAAATATACTGGCTGTAGTGAGCTGTAGTGCTTTTGAATTTGTTGTATTTGGGTGTTAATGGTTAAGGGCTTACATTGGCCTGTGAATGTTCTTGTTTGTCCTATGATTTTGAGGATACAGAGGAACTGTTTCATGTTTGCCCAGCCAAGGTTGAGGGGGTTGGTTAAAAGGAAAGCTGGCCAGAGTAATCAGCTCAAAGGGAGTGGCAGCAGCTCAACAGAAGAAGTGGTCACAAATATATATTAAAAGAAAAAGATTAAAACAGAGTCTGTGATTGTCAGATATGTATTTATATAATTGGGCACTATTGACTTTCAGTGCCTGCTTAACCAAGGATTTTGTGGTCTGATTTGGAAGGGAGCTGTCCTTGTGAATCTAATGGTGTCTGTTTTAAGGATTATTCAGATATTACTTCAATAGGTCCATGTTTGGTTATAAGGTGACATTTGTTATTTTATCTTCTGATTGTGGGCATAGCTCACCTTATCTATTATTCTCTTGAATACTGCATTGGGTTTCCTATTTTAGGTAGTTCCTTGCCAGTTATACTATCAAAATATGCATTATTTTTAAACACTACTTTGTTAGATTCAAGTAAATTTTCTTATAATAAGAATAATTACCAGTTTCTTGGGCTTAGGTTTATTTTCCCTTAGGATTAAAACACTCTCAGTTTTCTAAACTTATAGGAAATAAATATCATGTATGTGAGTCAAGATTTTTTTCCAAACAACACAGCCTACAAGTTCTGCATTTTGGTCAAAGTTTTGTCAGAAGAGGGAGCCCTCACACTTTTCAAAAGATTCTCTTGCATGTCAGTTAATGTGTGGAAGTAAAATTCCTGTTTGTACAGTGAAGTAAATTCAGAAGTTTTGATTTTTTTCTGTTTCTTTTGAAAATTTCATGGAACTTGTACATAGAACATAGAACTTGTTCATAGAACAATGTATGTAAAGATCTTGGTGGCTATTTACTTCAGACATCTGATTGTTTTGCTGTTCTCTACAGAATTTCCACAGTGTTGTATTAACTTGTTTTGCCATCTGTCTGTTGTTATTGGCATGCATGCTTAGGATTTCTTTAAGTTATTACTTAGTGGATGAAAGTTATTAGTGCTAATATGTTTCTTTGTACGTGCAAAATTCTTGTCACTTGGAAGTCATCCTGGCGTCTGTTTTTCCAGAACTTACTTAGGAGCCAGGAAAGAGTAAGCAACAAGCAGAAAAGGAAATGTGAGGAAACCACTATGGATGGAGCTGTATTGGAACCCACAATGTGTTATAGATGAGCTTTATTTTTGGGAATGATGATGGGTTAGATATTAATTACATGCTTTTGCTCAACAGTGCTATGTACTGTAGTGGTTTTTATTTTTCTTTCTTCTGGATTTGCCATTCCACTTTCAGGCAAAACCAAGTTATTTCTCTTTTTCCCAAGTGCATGAAATAAAAAGTCTAGTTAGGTCATTCAGGGCTTATGCCTTAGACTAATCTGTGGCAACAGCAACTTTATCTAAAGGGAAAAGTAGGGCTCTGTCATTTAAGAGAATCACGTGGTCTGCTGCTTTAGATTGGGCCTGCTTGTGCTGGACATGCTTTGTTTTTATTATATTGCTTTAAAGTCTCTTAGAGCTTACGAATAATTCTTGTCAGTGAACTCTTCCTCTTGTTGCTTGCAATGTGTCCTACCCTTTCAGGAACAGAGGAGTGTTTAAATCCGAAAATGGCATAGACCAAAGATTGAGTTTAGGTAAATTTGTGTGACCCAGGCAGTGGTTGTCTCTGAGCTTCTGCAAGTGGTCTGAAAAATGGATCACGATACATCTTGCAGATACTATACAGTGAATCCATAACTATATTTTGTTTGTCTGGACTCTTTGACCTTGATCTTCTCAGTGGAAAGTTTGGGAAATGGAGAAGATGCAAGGAGGGGAGTCAGGAGTGGTATAAAGATATGTAGTAGTTTCCATATGAGGAATGTCTAAACAAGTTAGGATCATTTCACCTTTTCATCTTAGTTGAGGGACATGAGTAATGGGTGTAACAGTGCTGTCCAAAAGAAATGTAAGAGAGGGTGAAGAGGAAATGACTGTCCAGTCTTCTGGTGGACCAGTTAAGGGACAGAAGATGAGTGTTCCTAGCAGGTAAGGGTTTTGACACCAGACAAAAGTAATTATTGAGATACTGAAAAGAAGTGGAACCCCTTGCCAGTGGAGCTGGAGGATGCTATGGCCTTACATCAGGTGTTGAAGGAATTTGGAGAAATTGCTGTTAGAAAGATCTCATTGACACTCACAGAGATATTTTGATGGACTCTGGGAATTTCTGAAACTGATTACTGCAAATGAGGAAGTGCTGCTGATCACTTGTGTTTCTTGCTGTTAGACTTTTCTAGGAATGTTTTGTTAATGAACTTTCATTGTACTATTGTTCTGTTGTACATGGAACTATTGTCCATTTTTACATCCCTTGGGTTGAAGCTGAGAGTTGAGACAAGTGGCCTTGTCATGCGGGGTCTGTTGTTGCACAGCGTGCAATATGAGATGTTGCTGACAGGAAGGTATGGCATCTATACAGTAGATTTTTTTTAAGAGAAAAAAATACTAAAGGTCATTGACATTTTAAATGCTTGAAGCACTTAAGGCACTTAGACCTTTCAAAATTTGCTTTTCCAGACTCTCTTTAAACCCTTGGTGCCCACTTGACTCAAGTAGGAATACTTGAGGGGGATATGCTATCAGTATCTTTACAAAGACACTCTCCACTGTGTAATACTCAGTTTCCAACTGTTAGATTTGCTTCTAGTATAGAGAAAAGCATGTGTGTGTCTGCAGTGCCTGTATATGGATGCCTTGTGGTCTTTTTATCTTTAGGGGAAGCTGTTTGAAGCCAATCAGTCTGTTTAATGGCCAGTAATTGCATATTTGCTGTTGGTTCCCATGTAAATTCAGTATTCAGGAAATCCTTTTATATTACAAAAGAAGCTGTATAACTTTTACCTTTGGATTTTTTCTATGAGATTGAAAGAAAAATGATAATGATGTCTAAAAAGACCAGTCTCTTCCCTGTTTATACTTAATTACGAAGAACCTTCAGCATGAAGGAAGAATGTACCAGAGTACTTCATCTGTGCTTCTCTTTCTCCTTTTCCAGTCAAGCATGAGTTCACTGGTTTTAGCCTCAAAACTGACTGTTAGCAGTTGGGGGTTTTTTGTGGCACAAATCTCAGCTTATTCTAAAATCTGATAAAAAAGCCACGTAGCAAGAAAACAAAGTCACTTGTCAAACTGAAGGAATATATTGCTATTTTTCTTCAAAAAAATAAAAATATTAAATATTATAATAACAAAACAATTATTTTATAAATAAATTTAATTTAAAATTTTTTAA